>BSBK01006694.1:2897500-3367500 GCA_027943335.1 Chamaecyparis obtusa
TCCGAAACTATGTGGCAGGGCAGCAGTGGGCTTGGGTGAAGTGGATTCATCTATGTGAGTTCTGTTATAATTCCACTCATCATATGTCTATCCAAATGACCCCCTTCAGAGCATTATATGCCTATGATCCACCGAGCTTTTTGGATTTGTTGTTCAGTGATAGCAGGGTGCCCAATGCAGCTGATTTACTACAAGATAGTCAAGACATCATGAGGGCCTTGCGTTATAATATTTATAGGGCTTAGAATCAGAAAAAGCAATATACTGATCAACGGAGAGTTGCCTGTTCATTCTAGGTTGGTGACATGTTCTACTTGATGTTGCAGCCTTATAGACAGTCTACTCTCCGACGAACTGGAGCTAAGAAGCTCAAGCCTCGCTATTATGGTCCCTTTGCGGGTTATCAAATGGGTAGGTGAGGTTGCTTATGAGTTGGATTTGTCTGCGGATTCTAAGGTGCATAATGTTTTGTGCCTCAAGAAGGCATTGGGGCAACATGTTGTTCCTTCTACTATTTTACTACCCTTGGATGACGAGGGGAAGTTAGAGTTGATTCCTGAGGCTATTCTTGAGACTAGAGAGAAGGGTCATCAGGGAATATCTTGTAAAATGGAAGGACCTGCCGGTGTAGGATGCTACGTTGGAGTCAGAGGTTATTTTGCAGCATCCAACGTTGCGATCGCTTGAGGACAAGCAATCTTGGGGAGGGTGGACTATAATATCCCCTTTTTAGCTGGAGTTGGAGTTGGCAATTGTTAGCCCATCATTGTGATCCTCATGGGCAAATGTGTTGATTTCAGGCTCTTTTGTTAGCCAGTTCATCTCAGTGTTGGTAGCTTGTCGCTTCCACAATGTTATTTTCTTTTGGGGTCTTGCTTTCGTCTTTATCATTTGCTTGATTTTGGAGTACTTACTATTTATATTAAGTCCATTATTGGTCAAATACTATTTGTGGCAGGACGTTGTGGTGCAAGTTCTGTCAGAGAATGGCGCGTTGGCTTGGTCATTTGGTGCTTCGAATTATTATTGATGAAGCGATTATTAATTAAGTCTAACTTAATTAATAATATAGCTCTAAAACTTTATAATACATCCAAATCATATAATATTAATTGACACTTATATCTCTTATATCTTGGCGCCATTATAAGAGGAAATGAGTTTTTGTTTAGATTATTTCAAATATTTCAAATATGGTGGGTATGTAATGACAAAGTTCAATTAAGTCATGTGAGGTGTCATGCTAAAGCTTCTGGTTCAATGGCGTGAAGGAAATATATATTGTCATTGAAAGAAATTGAACCATATACTTGCGGAATTTCTTGCTGTTGAAAGAGGGCTTTGGCAAGGGTTTGAAGGAGAACCGATCTGCAGGGATTGAGAATTCTTGCATGATTCATATGCACTTTGAATCAGCGTTTGGGCTGGTGAATTGTGCCATTATCAGTGGTTCAATAACCGAGTTTGCACATAACAAAGATGGTATTGTGTTCTGAAGATCAGCGTTAGAAGAAGAATGATATGCATGAAGGAATATTGTGTTTGGTGCAGCATTCACATTTCAGCAGGCTGCGTATGATCATACAGGCATGTCGTGGTTCAGGTAGAGGGTCGATTTACAATATTCAGATGCGGCATTATTTATTACAGGGTCTGCATTAAAAAGGGAAGGCACACTTTTGCTTTTTGGGTGCACGCATTTCCGTTTCCAGGCTATAGCATTAAGAGGATCTTCATTATAGGTAGCTACAATATATATTGTTGGATCAACGTTGGCTGCAAATCAATTTCCAGGTTCATAGTAATTATAATAATTGATGTTGCATTGTTTGGCATAGTAAATATTTCAAGCATAAAGTTGAAATTGTTGTGTTGCATTGTAAATAGTTTATTTCCAAGCATTGTCATTTGATTTCTAATATTTGTTCAAAACCCCCCCCAAAAAGTATATACATCAAAAACTTAAAAAAAATTGCAAAACACAAAAATCTTCAAAAAAATATACAGAGACCAATCATCAGAGAAGCTAGAGCCTAGCAGGGGCTCTTACAATTGGACCCACTTTATGCAAGCATTTCTCTGGGCATTATTTTCCATTTACCTTGTCTATTTTTCAAATTGAGATACACAGCCCCATCATCCCTACACTTGTGCTCCCACCCCGAGATTTGAACCTGTGACTTCCAGTTTAGAATATACAAGGCTTTGCCATTAGATCAACTCAAGTTGTATTCTTAATGAGACCATCTTCCCTTCCACTACATTCCAACAGGCTTACGAAATCCTTCAATCAAACACTTTCCCACTAGATGATCAGCAAGAAAGAAACTCATTGAGAATAACCCATTAAAAGAGTACAATTTTGAAGGATCATACATGTAAACCAGGATGCATTTTGATAAGGAGAATCAACTACAGCCTGTAAGCTACTTCATTAGTTTTCTCAATCCTATTGATACTACTACTGAGAAAAGAGCTCTCCTTTAATAGACTTTATGAAAATAAAGTTCAATGATAGTCTTAATAACCCTAGCTCATACTGATTGCAACATTTCTAACAGCAAATGAGCTGTTGGAAATTTCTATGAAATTTTGAACATGCAGGATCTATCTTATAATATACTCTCTGAACTGGTTTATCTCGTAGATTGTGAACAATTCCACCAAGCAACCAAGTGGTTTAAAGAATATAGACTTATTAAGGCTTGTAATGAACCTAAGTTACGGAATTCCAATAACTGGGTTCAGCATTGGGTTTTTATAAGGAAAAAGATTAATAAACTCCTCAACTACTGCTTTACATTCTTAATTCTTAGTTTTGTTTGTTGTCATGTATTTTTTGGGAACAATATCCACATGCACACTTTGATTTAATACTAGTTACTATATTTGTTTAATGTAATTATGGATAGGACAATATGTATACTAAACTCTTGGCAAGGTTGCTTCCCTAACTCTTTCCTTGCCCACAATGGACGGTAGAATTACTGCCCTTGGGATGGAGACAACCTGCCATAGGCTCCCATTACGGCCTTGCCTTAGGATGGTTGAATTACTCCTATCCACGACAAACTCCCAGTCCATTATGGATTTAAAGGACATATTAGAAAAAAAAAAACTTACAAGCAATTAGCAAACATATTACCTAAATGAATGTTATTCTGAAATTTAAAAATAATTATCTCCACGAATCAATGAAGTGTGTTTCAAATATTTCATAGATTAATATACTGGGTGAAGTATTATTAATATATTTGACTATTAATATATTATTAATTAATTTCACAGATTAACTATCGGTTGTTATACATTAGTCAATATATTTAAAATGCTATTTACATCAATTAAACAAGTATATCTGTATTAATATATTTGTACATGCATCCAATCATAGTTCGTGACAAGGCCCTTTACTGAGTATTTCAACCAGAATCCTGAAATAGTTACCAAAATCATAAATGAAAAACATTGGTTAAGTGTGCCGAAAATATTGATAGAGAAAAACTGAAACAAAAATTTGAGAATTAACTTGGAAGAAATGACTAGATGAAATAATTATAAAAAAAAAAACTCTCTGAAATTAAAAGAAAAACAACTTCAATTTCCGTTTTTTTTTTCTTATAAAGCAACAGTTTCTACAAAAGTAGCCATTTTATAGACATATCTTTGGTTTTCCACAAATAACCATGATCAAGAAGGAAGATTTTTGATATTTTATTCATAACAAGAAAGCTGAATCAAAGATCTGACCACTGAGAAAAAGAGAAGCATAAATGCTGCTCCCAATTTTTGTGCACCAGCAAAACAATGAATACTTGTATGTTCTGAAACTCCAGAAAGTTGTGCTACTGTGCTCGAAAATAAAGATGTAATAATTGCCATTATGGCAAGACTAGACCCTGCAAAATGATAAAATGTAGATAATAAGCCTTTTCTCTGATTGAAAAATGAAGAAGATACACATAAGAAGCATTAATGTTTTTTGAATGTATTCCATCCAACATATTTTGCTTCTCAAATATGGAAAAACATAAAACACTCTCCAGATTTTGCTTTTGACAAAGGGTTGTTCTATATACTTGTTCTATAAATCTCCATTTCCTACATTTTCTTCTATAAAAAAAATAAAAAATATATACATTAATAAAAACAATATCTCAATAGTAACCAGATTTAGATGAATATTCACATTGAGAATGCACAACATGCCCAATTCTGTTATACGCGACCTGCAAAAGATACAGGTAGAAGTCTGGCAATGGCATCACCAGCACTGCATGCTACAGCTGCAGCTGCAAGAGATACAGATATAGATTCCACACTGGATTCTACATCCCTGTTGAAAATAGACGAGTCTGCAAAGACAAAAGAAATTTTTTATATAAGCTTGCTTCTGAATCTAACATATGATATTCATCATGAGGCATTCGATGCATTTAAGTTCTTGATAACAAATTGGATCCAAAGAATAGAACATATTTTCTGTACATATTCTTTTTGTACTCTTCTATAGCGATTGAAATATTCATCCAATATCACATAAAAAATAAATGAGTACAGTAATGAATGCAATAATTGACCATTTATAGCAACCCTCCCCTCAAATAAGCAAGGATAGGTGATCTAGATATGGGGAAACTCAGGCAGATAACACATTCAACTGCTTGCAATATCCCTAGTCACATTCATTGGTCTAATCAATCACTCTAGTGTAAATCAACCCCACAACAGTAAACAATAACAAGGGCTCATCAATATTAGTGTTTTCTCTGTGTCACCTTTCTATATGCTTCAATCTGCACTATTCTTGCTGATTCCAATATGCTCGGAGTTCAAATGTATGTCTATGCTTCTAAAAATTAGCTGTATAGGAATAAATCCTTTATATTATAGTCTATGGCCATCACATAACCCCAATCAGATTTTTTCAATGGAATATGTTGCTGAATCAATGAATAATCAATAGAAATTCAAATACATATGTCAAATATGATGCTCACCTTAACTATATCCTTCAATCCGCATCCTTGCTGATTCCAGTTTTCTTGTGGCTCAAATGCATTTCTATACTACCGAGAATAAGACATATACACAACTTTTTGTAGATGCGAACTGGATTATAGATGGAAAACAATATCATGATGGCAAGCCACATAAACACATTAAGTTCATTAATCAAACAGCCTGCAAAACTATAAATTATAGTTGATTAAGAGGATCAGAGCAAGACCACTAAATACATAGTAATTTTTGGCATACTTGGCTACCAAAAGAATTGCATCCTTAGTTACCAACACAAAGCTTGATAAACATGATAATATTTAGAAATTTCAGTGCGTTGTGATGAAAGAAATTTATATTATTCCATTGAAAGCAACATATCTATTTATTAGTTTCAATTTGATTGTTAAATGATCAGTTCGTCAAACACTTGCCAAATACACAAAATAGTTGTGTTGGCTAAATTTTTTGTAAGTTATTGAGACCAGGACTTACAAAATTGTGATTTTAGGCAACGCCTCATAAGATTTTTCTCTCCTCTCAGCAATAGGGGACACTCCCTTCTTACCATAGGTGGCTTCAATGGGAAGTTAACTAAAATTACACAAGGGGCGGTTCTCTTAATCAATTCCTCTTTTATCAAGAATGATTTGTAAACAACTACAACTTCAAACTCTACAAAAAGGTCCTATTGCTAAGATAATACTGGTGGCTTGTTGGTTGACATAAGAACTGTTGTTGGCATAAATGAATGGATGGGTGTAATAAAGTTATGTTATGTTATGTTAATCTCGGCAGTTAGTAACCGAGACCGTTACAACGCGACGATTGGTCGTGACCCTTCGGGGATTATATGTATACACTTGTTCCTGTGTTGTGGACACGAATGGAATGTACAAGCTCTTATGTTTATGAATGAAACAACTTATTGTCTTCTATGCTACATATTTGAGTATCTAGTTGTGTATTTGTCTGTTACCCCACCAGGGTAAACGTCTGGCGCCGTTGCCTAGACATACCCGGATGGCGAGTAGGCATAATGGGCTTACCCGTTAGTGCGATAAACCCAGAAGTCGAGGAAGCCCGTACCAAGTTGTACGACGGAGAGGATAATCTGGCACGTGACTTCCGAATTTTGTTTCAAGTAGCCCTTGAAACTCACGTCCGATGATTCAATGTAGGGCTTGCAACCAATGGGGTCATTACGCACGAGAGTGTAATAATAATGATGCCCCTCAAAAGTTATGTCGGTGGTGCGGCCCCGGTGACCACGAAGATGCCGATTGTCCGAAGTCTGGCGTAGGGGCCAATTTGATTGATATCGAAGGCAACACACGGGTTAAAGAAGCCATCCTTGCTCTTACCCGAGGGCAAGCTAAGGAAGCCCGATACCCCCATCCCCGTACGGAGAAGCAGAGAATGGCGGAAGCAAGGGAGGGAATAGAAAGGGCCATGAAAGCCCAACGGGGAGAGACACACGAGTCATCTGGACCCTACTGCACAGACGCAGAGAGGAACATCGTACGGCGGATGCTTCAACTAGAGGTACCTGTGAAACTGGAGGACCTCCTACACACCATGCCTCAATTGGGGACAGTGCTGTTGGGTACAAAGGTGGATAAACCTAAACCGAGACACACAGATGCTTCCATACCAGGAAGCTCCGCAACACATCCAGTTGTGCTTACCCTTAACAACGGCAGACATCCAGCCGTGGTGGAGATGGGCATTCTGGGCGCCATCCTCACGGATACTATAGTAGACGGCGGTTCCGGGGTAAATGTCCTCCCAGAGGACACATGGAAAAAGCTAGGAAAGCCCACTCTGTGGCCACCTACGTTTAATCTGTTAGGTGCCGATCAGCACGGGATTAAACCCCTCGGCATGTTGATGGCATAGCAAGTCACTGTGGGTGCACAACCTTTTGTGCTCGACTTTGTGGTCATCCCATTAAAACAGAAAGGGTACGACGCCATACTGGGAAGAGGATGGCTGGTGGCAGCAAAGGCAAACCACAACTGGAAACGGAATACACTCACGATGGAGAGCGGAGGCAAGAAATTTAGTATTGATCTCCGGACCCAGTTGGTGAGCGAGGAACTTGCCTCTTCCTCGGGATCTAAATCTGAAGGGGAGAATGACCCACGAGACGAAGGTAGAGAGGGGATGGATCCGGATGCCAAAGGCATACTAAAACTCAGAGGATGCTGTTCGGAGGATGACACAGATTCACTAAATGGATTGTTCCATTGGCAGCAGGAGGACTATGAGATGTTCTCACCCTCCTGTAACGTATTAAGCGTCGACGAAGAGGAGCCAGATAAATATCCTCCAGAGTACGGGGAGTATAAGGAAGGAGAAGCTACAATGGATACCGTACCCGCACATCAGTTTAAAAATAAGGAGGCCATGAAGTACGAAGAACCGATTGTGAAACCCTTGAATCTGGGTACGGAGACAGATAAGAAAATCATTCTGGTAGGAGACGACTGGAACCTAGTGCTGAAAACGGCCACGTTCAACATCTTCACTGAGTACAAAGATGTATTCGCGTGGACTTATAAGGATTTGAAGGGAGTCCCACCGGAGTTATGTGTTCACCGTATCTCGTTGGTACCAGGTGCAGTACCAGTACGGCAGTGGCCGTACAGAATGAATAAAAACTACGCTGCAAAAGTACAAGAAGAGATTGAACGAATGTTGGACGCCAAGATTATCTTTAGGGTGCAGAATAGCGAATGGGTATCCCCCATCGTAATATCTCTTAAAAAGGATGGCAACCAGATCTGGATTTGTGTCGACTTCCGGCGTCTCAATGCAGTTACCATCAAAGATCCGTTTCCCATACCGTTCACGGACTCTATTCTTGAAGAGGTGGCCGGCCATGAAATCTATTCATTTATGGATGGATTTTCCGGCTATAATCAAACATCAATAGCAGAGGAAGATACGCTGAAGACGACATTTGTGGTGGAGGACGGAGTATATGCTTACAACCGAATGCCCTTCGGTCTCTGCAATGCTCCGGCAACGTTCCAATGAATAATTCTCCACATTTTCGATAAGATGTCTGTGGGTAACTTCAAGGCGTTCCTGGATGATTGGTCCATCTACAGCGGGGAGGAGACGCATCTCAAGGCACTCAGAGAATGTATGGACAGGTGTCGGAGGGCACGACTTGCACTGAACCCAAAGAAATGCAAATTCATGGTACCGCAAGGTAGACTACTCGGACACAGTGTGTAAAGTGGGACTTAAAACAGACCCGGATAAAGTTCGGGTGATTGTGGAGATGGAACCCCCACAGGATGTCTCAGGGGTAAAATCTTTTCTAGGACACATCGGATATTACCGGAGGTTTATAAAAAATTTCTCCCAGATATCTTACCCCCTAGATAACCTCACAAGAAAAGGGGAACCGTACGTATGGGGAACGACGCAGTTGGAATCCTTCGAGGAATTGAAATCACGACTGTTGGCGGCACCAATATTGGCCTACCCGAACTGGGACAGAGAATTTCATGTGCACGTCAACGCCTCTAACTATGCAATAGGTGCAACATTGGCACAAGTTGGGGATCATGGGTTGGATCACCCGATCTACTTTGCCAGTAGACTACTCACGAAAGCCGAAAGGAATTATAGTACAACCGAATGGGAAGCTCTCGGCATGGTTTACGCAGTACAAAAGTTCCGACATTATTTGTTGGCGACACCCTTCACCTTCTATGTAGACCACCAAGCTCTGATGTACTTGGTGAATAAACCCATTATTCAAGGGCGGGTGAGCCAGTGGCTGTTATTATTGCAAGAGTTCATGTTCAATATTATAGTACGGCCAGGGAAGAGCCATGTGATTGCTGACCAACTGTCACGAATCAAGTCGGGAGAACGAGAGAAGGGGGTAAATGATGATTTCCCGGATGCGCATTTATTCCGGATTGCGGTTTTACCATCCTAGTACACTCGTATTGGCGAGTACCTATCCACGTCCCGGTTCCCTCGGGACATGCCACCAGGGGAACGATGCAAACTGGTTCTGAGGAGCCGAACGTTCCAATTGATCAATGGACTTCTTTACAAAATGGGGGCAGATCAGGTACTCCGCCAATGTGTGATGGAGGAAGAGATACCAAGGATCTTGAAGGAGGCACACGAAGGACTGGCAGCAGGCCATATGGGGCCAGACACGACGGCCAGAAAAGTACTGTTGGCTGGACTATGGTGGCCAACGCTACACAATGACACCAGAGAATGGGTCGACAGTTGTGATACATGCCAGAGGGTCGGGAAACCAGTGAAACGAGATTTTATGCCATTGAACCCTTCGGCTGCACAGGAGTTATTTGAACGTTGGGGGCTTGATTTTGTGGGGCCCTTAAAAGTTAGCAGACCTCGGCGGTGCACATACATTGTGGTAGCCACAGAGTACTTGACGAAGTGGGTCGAAGCACGGGCCCTACCAGACAACACTGCTGTAAGTACAGCCAGGTTCATTTATGAACAAATTATCACGAGGTACGGGATCCCACTTCAGATAACCAGTGATAGAGGAGGCCATTTTGTAAATCATGTGGTGAGACTCCTTACGACGGAGTTCAAAATTTTTCACTCCTTGTCTAGTCCGTATTACCCAAGGGCCAATGGTCAAGCGGAGGCGACCAACAAGATTCTGGTCTCGGTCATCTATAAGTCGTGCGGGGTAGAAAAGGAAGATTGGGAGGAGAAACTGCCATCGGTGTTATGGGCATACCACACCACTTACAAGGTGACGACAGGCTAGACACCGTTCCAATTGATGTACGCACAGGAGGCAGTAGTGCCAATGGAGTTCATGGTGCCAAGCCTTCGAATTGCGATTGACAATAAACTTGGTGATATGGAGAGCCTGAGGGAGCGTCTGTATGCCCTAAACAAACTTGATGAACGAAGGTTAATGGCACAATGGGCGACAAAGGTGGTCCAGCAATGACGGAAACACTGGCACGATCAACACATCCTTTGGACCAGGTTTATGCCGGGCCAGTTAGTATTGAAATATAATGGCCGAAATGAGATCAAGCCCGACAAGTTCAAGGTTAAGTGGTTAGGCCCCTACAAGGTCTGAGAGGTCGCAGCGAATGGATCTGTCAAACTTTGGACCCTCGACGGAAAGGAAATCCGAGAGGCTATTAATGGCTCAAAACTCAAAGTATATCATCAGCGGCCAGAAGCGCACAGGCAGGAGCCTGGTAATTATAAAAATAAAAATTTAAAAAAAAAAGAAAAAAAAAAGAGAAAAACACCAGACGAAGACATAAAGTCCGAAGACGAAGACATAAAATCCGAAGACATAAAGTCCGAAGACGAAGACATAACATATTGAGCGAAGACATAATGAACGAAGACATATTGAGCGAAGACATAATGAACGAAGACATATTGAGCGAAGACATAATGAACGAAGACATATTGAGCGAAGACATAATGAACGAAGAAATATTGAGCGAAGATATAATGAACGAAGACATATTGAGCGAAGACATAGTGAACGAAGACATATTGAGTGAAGACATGGTGAACGAAGACATAACATGCTGAATGAAGACATAAGGTGCGAAGACATAAAAGTACTAAACGAAGACATAAAGTATAGCTGAAGACAAAATTATGAACTGTACGGCCGTACGGCAACTGGGAGAGACAAAGGAAGCTTAGGTACCGTACGGTTAGGGCATATAATATATCGGGCTTTCAATTGTCAATGAAAGTTATTTATTTGTTCTTGATTCGGGTTCTTAAGTTCTACCAGAGAATGTATTGTGTTAGTACAGTTCCAAGAACCGTTACAGCATCAATGCACGGGTTTCAAATCTTGAAACAGTGAACCATTATACTAAGTTTTGGACTGGCGGCAGGCAAATGAAATCGGGTTTGTGACAGTCATGTTACAATAGAACCGAGAGGGAGATAATAAGTTGTATGTGCAAACCGAGAAGTGATGTATTGACAGTAGCATTCAAGAATAAACTATTTTGTAGAGGTGATTGCATTTGCGATAGTACGAAGGGAGAAACGAGTTTGTTAGGTAGTGCAACTCGAATGATATTTGAAGGATACCGAACAGGAACCCTGGCAAAGCTGTGTAGACTGGTTGATTCCCGAACACCAATATGGATTTGATTCCGGCATGCGGAATAGAATGATAAGATGTCAACCGCCAGTGTAAAGCAGATTGACCTACAGAAACATTTGTGATTGAATCGGTTGGTTATGAAGAGCAACATAGCCATGGCAGATTGAGAAGTTTATACGGTGAGCACGTTGAGAAGTAAACATAAAATTTAGCAGCAATGTGGGCATGAGTTCGAACTTCGCCAAGAGAGAGTAGTAGGGGATGAGAATCGGTCAAGGAATAGTAGCAATGTAATAAGGAACAAAATAATAAAGAAATCCATTTGCTATCTTCCGATTCTTCATCTTTTTAGCCCTTGCTATTGTGTTTGGGTTTTGTTTTGTTTGACAGGGAATCAATTTGGAGGAATCCAGAGTATTAAAGCAAAGAATGGTTTTTGTTTGGTGAATCATTTTCGTGATAGTCCGAGTGGAATGGTGACTATTTTGTGTGACAGAAATCGAAGTTGTCTGCCGAATGTTAGCCGTGAGTGGATTTTCTAAAATCTACACTGTTACAAAGAGCCGACACCAAAATATAATATAGCGGCTTTTGAGTTAGTAATAAAAGATATATTATCTATGGTTCTATGGTATCGAGTTTCCATTGAATGGATTTGTTAGTTTATTGGATTGGGTTCTGATGTCAGTCCAATGAAAAGGAGTCAGGTTTCTCTTGTTAACGGGAAACGATATTGAAGAATTCGCTTTGGGTTTTGTTTCAGTGTTTATAACAGTCCGTATGAACTAGATTGTGAACTATTCAATGCAAAGTTATGCGTAGCTAACAGTTATGAAGAACTGAGCCCTATTGATCGACGATATTAAAAAACTTGTTTATGAGTCAGGTGCAATAGTCCCGATTTTGGGGCCGTTAACGTTCATGGTATTTAGCCAAGACTTGATTTAAAACCCGTCTGCAAATACTAAGAGCCAAACTCGCTAGTATCATAATCGCAGGAGACCCAAGAGGAAGATGTGTTTAGCGGAAGGATATAACGTATGTACGTAATGTGACTTGTGTGGTTAGAAGATACAATCTGGGACTGCAAATGGCCGCAAGGAATGATTCGAATAATGTTTGTTGCCAAACGACAGACAAAAACGAATAGGTTTGGGATCTTGGCACCTGCAGAGTCCCGTGGGGTGTTGATAGTCTCGTGCGGTGGGAATAAGAAATTGCAGTTTGAGAGTGTGAAGCAAGGTGGTAGTCTTGCTTTCTTATGAACCCGTAAGGCTCGAAGAAATAATGAATACAAGCAGCGGTTGAACATATTGCACACTATGGATGAAGACATACAGAAGGCTTTAATGTTATTTTAGCAAAGGTCATAAAATATATGAAGACATGAATGGATAGTTGATCCGTACGGTCACAATAGCAGACATTTCTTTCTATACAGTCACAACAGCGGAAAGGCAACCGTGCGGTGAAATAGGAGGGCACAAGGCGTCCGCAGAGGCATTTTGTACTATTAATGACATGTTCATGAAGACCGTACGGTATTGAAGGCAGGCATTTCATAATTCATAAGAGGAATAATATTTCAATTGCATCCGTACGGAACCACAAGAGAATAAAGACAAGGAGAAAAGCAGTTGAGAAACGGTTATATAACCGGAAAAGCAGCAAGAATTCATTAAAATGCAATCTGCAGGCAAAAGAAATTGGAAGAGGGTACCAACAGCATGAACAGACATACACCAAAGGTTGCAGGCAGTGGCACCGGGAAGAAGCTGCAAGTTTACAGGCATCAAATGGCACCTGCAGGGTCTGAGAAAGAGACACTTACACCACAGAACATTTCCTTTGAGGGTTTGAACGGCATGGACTGCCGTAGATGGTGGCAGGAGAATGATAATGATCCCAACACTCGCATTTACAAGGATAATTTGGCACGGGCTCAGGTGCACTGGGTGATTCAAATGCCCATATTTTGCATTCGGGATTTCGAGGGCGCACTGCGGGTACTGATTGAAGCCTTTAATGGTTTCTCGAAGACAAGCACCATACCATATTTGGGGCATTCAATGATGGTCTCATTTACAGCAGTAGAGTTCCGCAGAGTCTTCGGGTTACCAGAGAAGGGACTACCAGTGGATTTGAAATCCAAGAAGATGGCCACGGAAACCAGAGATTTTTATATCAGGCTGGTTTGCAGGGAGGACCTCACACCCGCAGAGGAGTCTCTCCGAAAGGCGTCTTATCACCGGGGGATAAAGAAAACATTCATTCAGGAAGGGCACTGGCGCGCACTTATGGATGTGGTAAAGAGTAGGCTTACGGGGGCCAGCTGTGCTTCAAATATTTCATTTCAACAGGTGGCGTTGATGAATTTTCTTCTGGGAGGTAGGCAGTATGACTGGGCGACGATGTTAGCAGAGGGGATGTACGCATTCATGACTTTGCAGCACCGAACATTCTACATGCCACATTATGCCATTGGCCTGTTCTTGGATGCTGCAGAGCGTCAGATCCCAGCAGAGATTTTAGCATCCGAGCTCAAGCCGGGACCCTTGGTGTCAGGTGAACCCTCAATCATGCAGTGGCGTCACTTAGATACACCCGGAGGCCAGAAGATAGGTCCGAGGAAACGTAGCAGGCCGGAGGCAGAAGCGAGTGGAGACACGAACAGTGGTCGGGAGGCAACTTCCGAAGGGGGCAGCAGTGCGGAGGACGATGATGAGGAGGACGTGCGGATGGTGTCAGTAACCCCACTATTATTCCCCCGTCCGGTACCCTCCAATGGGACCACACTTGCTTTTGTACCCGCTTCCACGGCCATTCCAGCATTTGGCCACATCCGGATTCCAGTGCAGTTATCCGTACCTGTGGCCACGCCTGTAGCTGATACAATAACATTACCGGTTGCCACATCGACAGCAGAGACGGTAGCAGTTCAGACAGTCGGCGATCAGCCAGTAGAGGTTCCCACAGTAGCCGCTTCCCCAGAGAGAGTTGCCAATCCGGAGGCATTACCAGAATTGGAGACAGGAGAGAGCGAGGGTCTCCCTGTGGGTAGAGATTTGGTAGAGATGATGGAGCAGTTTGCTGATCAGGGCAGGACGGAGTTGGGTCAGGTACAGCCGGAGCTGGAGGCGACTGGTGGGGACTCCGTGTTGATTGAGTCCGACCATAGTGGAGATGAGGGAGTGCCCAGAGAGGGAGAGCTGGTGACTCTGAGTGAGCCATCTGTGTTAGATCGAGCAGGAGCATTTCTAGCACGAAAGTCTGTCACACCAGTAGCACGGGGACCTACTATTATGTCTCCCTTCCGAGATGACTCCCAGCCAGTAGTCAGTGGGAGTGCAGAGCCTGAGACCTCCAGGAGGCCGGCACGGAAGGGGAAACCGGTGGAAGTTCTGATGCAGGAAGATCTGGCAGTCTACATGAACAATTTAGAGAAGGTGATTGGTAGTGGTCGGCAATTGGTGCAAACCATCCTCACAGCACGGGATGGAGCCGCTCGGGAGAGGGCTCGGGAGGCCGCAGAGAGCTCAAGAGGAGATGGCCGCCGAGCTAGCAGCAGAGCGCCATGCTTGGGAAGAGGAGCGTAGTGCCTGGCAGGAGGAGCGGGCACAATTGTTGGCAGAGCGGGAGGCAGCCAATGCTGCCAAGGCTGTGACAGAGGCAGAGTGTCAAGAGGCTAAGGCAGAATGTCAGGAGGCTGTTTCGATGTTGAAGGAGGTAGTGGAAGTGAACTCACAGCTCCAGGCGAACCTATCTATCCGTACGCAGCAGGTCTACCAGTTGAGGCAGCGGGCTACATCGTCAGTGTCCCAACCGTCAGTTCCAGGGATGCCCCCTTCTACTTCTACTTAGCTGCTTTTTGTTTCTTTTCTGTACTAGACATTATCTCCGTTTTGTTGTAAGTCGCCGGAGACGACTTGTTTTTTGGGGGGGATGATGTTGTCGGCATAAATGAATGGATGGGTGTAATAAAGTTATGTTATGTTAATCTCGGCAGTTAGTAACCGAGACCGTTACGACGCGACGATTGGTCGTGACCCTTCGGGGATTATATGTATACACTTGTTCCTGTGTTGTGGACACGAATGGAATGTACAAGCTCTTATGTTTATGAATGAAACAACTTATTGTCTTCTATGCTACGTATTTGAGTATCTAGTTGTGTATTTGTCTGTTACCCCACCAGGGTAAACAAGAACAACTCCTAAGACAACAGTTTACTATAATATTTTGGTAGAATAAGAATAGGAAACCAAAGTCTCCTACAATTAATCTGAATTAGGAAACAATTAGAACAACTAGTAAGACTCAAAGTCTCTTACTAATTACCCTTAAACTTAAATAAAACACTTCAAATTGAAGCCCAAAGTCTTCAACTCTTAGTAATTAAAGCCACTATTTGATTATAGCAATATCTTCCCTTGAAGCTCAAAGTCTTCAAGAAACTAAATTGAATGCTCAAATGATTCACACAAGATAAGCTAAAACTGAATTCAAGAAAGATTAACTAATCCAACTTAAGAATACATTAATGATTAATCAATCTCAAGATCTACAACACAAAGTTTGAAAAATCTTGCTTCTTTTATTCAATCTAGAAAGTTGCACCATGAAGCTCAAAGTCTTCATGATACAAGATATCCAAGCATAGCTTTCTTGCCCCCCCCCCCAAAAAAAAGATGATTATTTACAATGAGCTCCCTCCTTTATATAGGAAAAGAGGAGAGGAAAAGGTGGAGAGAAAAGGGGAAAATCTCAACCACCTTGACTTATTCAATAACAAACTAACTAACTTTGACTTATTCAATGCTACAAGACCTAAAGCACTTGCAGCCTGATTACATGGAGCTACTATATAAGTACATGTTTCCCTATATTTACAATGTGTTCATGCTTTGCATGTAATCTGTCGCAAAAAACTACACCTACCCTATGAAAGCATGCAAAAAGAAGTTAAATGTCCATGACACTTGGGAGCTATCTTCAAAAACCATTCACAAAAGCTTTGAATCTACTAATAGACTCGAGTACAACAAATGGATTTGGTGTGCTTGTGTTCTTTGCAATGACAGCCACTTTACGAACTGTATCTGCACCTTTAGAGGTGATCTTGTAGTAATTTCCAATGTTCTTCTAAAGGTTGATCAACAAAAGTTTGTAATTTGTTAACTTATCTATGGTGCTGAAATCAAAGTCACTCGCCTGAAGCTGTAGGTGAATCACTCCTGCAAACTTTGTCATGGCAGTCTCTTCCTCAACTAGCTCACCATTTTCACCAACCATCTCGCTCGTCAGCTCCTGGAAACTATCTCTGATTATGCATTCCTTCTTACTGCACAAGTCTATTGCTGCACCTAAGTCTGTCACTAACCTCTAGAGAACATGCTACTTGTTGACCATTAAATCAAAGTAATCATGGTATATGTCCAATGAGGAATGACTTTGTATTCACAAAGTGTATCCAAGTCAACATCTACCATATTGCTCCAAACATCTAAATCTCCTTCCAACATGTTTAGTTGTTGGTTTAAAGACGTGGGAAGATCAATAAGTTTAGCAATACCTTCTCTAGCATTTTTCAACACCCTGGATCCATCCTTGATTACCTAATCACCCTGTGAATGCAAGTTACTGCACCAATCATCTATGGCTTTGACTTTGCGTTCCATATGTTCAGTGTGCATGTTATGCTCTTCTGGGAGAGATGTGGAGATGGGTTCAACTCTCTGAGAGTTGTTGATCTTCTCAATTGTTTCAAGAAGGCGTGCAACCTCTTCCTTTAATCGGTTCTTCTTCTCCCACAGCTTGTCATTCCTTTGTGTCAGCAAAGCAATTGCATCCTATTGACAACCCAACCACGTTTGTTTGCCAAGTTCAACTCTAGTGAACTTGTAATCAATGGCTTGCATCTCCTCGGTTGGCTTGTCAGCTAGAGGCTCAACTACCTCAGCATATTTGATTTCATTCTCATCTACTATGACCTTGGAAACTATCTTTTCCTTTTTTCTCTTTGATGCTTTAGCTTTGTTCACCTGTCTGATACCAAAGTCCTCGAGTGGAATCTTTTCTTTCTTCCTCTTTTGTGTAATGGAACTCAACCATGGAGGTAAGGAGAAAGAAGATAAACCGGATGCAGATGTTGTTGTTAATGTAGTTCCTGTCTCTATCTATGCAACAATGGTGACTATAAGAGGGGTCTTTGTCTAGATGACTACCGGTGTAGGACTGTTGCGTGTAACTTTATCCATAAACTGCTCAAACTGTGCAGTTGTAGTATCCAGCAATGTCATGGATGGAATAGACATTGAGGGAAAAGTAGAGTATGCGTCAAATACATTCTCTAAACTGCCATACTAATCCTCTGATGTAAATGCAAGGGCAACCGAGGGAGATAGGCATAGTAGGTGTGATCTCGACAGGGACCACAAGAGGAACATGCACCGTGGAGAATGAATCCACGTCCGTATCTAGCAGAGATTCAGGAGACACATCTGACACCGGTGCAGAATCTGAGAGTGCTATCATGACTGATTTGTTCATAGAGTGAGGTATGTCAAAAGCAGGCTCCTCATGCATCTCATCATCGCTGGATTCGACCTGTATCATTTCAAGCTCTACAACCTTGATTTCAAGAACCTTTCTCGTGGCTTTGTCTCCTTTTAAGCTAAGCATTGGAATAGATGGAGCTAGAGCCTTAGATGTACAAGCACCATCCTTTCCTTTACCTCTGATTTCAGATCTCAACCCTACTAGACCGGCAAGAACGAAACCTTTGCTTGGTTTTATGTTTATGGTCTTAAGACCCCTTCTCTTTAGCCAGACATTTGTGTTTGCCAAAATAGACTGAAATCTGTCCCAGATGGACACGCTTTCCTTCAATGACCATGAAGGTGGAAGGATAGGAAGATTCTCCACATGATGCTCTTCATATTCTAGATCAAGCACATCTCCATCATCCTCAAACCCGTCAGGGGTCTCTGCAAGGTAGAAGTCAACTATTTGCTTGATGGTTAATCTACAGTAGTCCAACTTCCTAATGTCCACCTCCGTGCACAAGTCAATCCATAGGTCCTCAAGACGATGCACATGAACGAATTGCCTCCTCATCTTGTCATTCATGCCTTTGCAATCAAAGCAACTCCTAGCCATGAACTTCTTTAGAGTGATTTGTTGAAGTTCATACTACATGTTTTTCGCCTTTGGGACTGTGTCCAAGGAATACCCACCAATTCTGAGTGGATTTCGTGAAGAAATCCCCACTCTTGGTCTATACAATGTGGACTGATATGCTTGTACCACCAGGAGTTGCCTTGCCAACTCCATCAGAATAATTTTATTATTAGGATACCGTGGCAAGGTATATGGTTCACCTTGGAAATAGCAAACCCTCAGGTACGTGAAGTTGGGGAACTGTAGGAAGAGACATCCATAATCATTTACCTTGTTCCAGGCCTCATCAAAAACACGCTTCTTAGGAAGCTCTTTATCAAACAAGCACATCTAATGCCCAGAGAATGCATCCTGCACCCTCTTGTAATGCACCCAGCTGGATCTTAGAGGCAACTAATCATAGTACTCCCACACAAGCACAAGTGACCTATCTCCCTTGGTCAAGAGACCAGAAAATAATCCAAGGGAAGCAACAATGTATACCAAATACGAGTTCATATAGAATGTACAAGTGGAGGAAACCTGGGACAATTGTTCACACAAGATGTCACTAATTATCTCTCCCCAAAATGTTTTCTATTTGGGTCTGATTATCTATAATAACCCCTTCTGGGTTATACCTCTAAGCTTAATTTTGTTGGTTTGACATTTTGTCAAACAATTGGCATGTAATGTTCAAATTCTGATTTTAGATGAATATATTACTTTTCAACTTGAATTTTTTTGCTTTTTGACAATATTCGAGAATGAGGAAATTAACTTCAACTTTAAATGCACCATCTCAATACTTAAAATCTTATTTGCAAATTTATTCAATTTTGCAAATATATACAATGTTGGTAGATAATATGCAATTACAATTTCAATATCAACTATAAATAGTGTGCACCTTATCATGGATATAAATTGTTGCTACCTGGAGGTTAGAAAAAATGCAACCTTTAATGCACATTCGTTGTTGTAGTGGAAACACAGCCTTCCTAGAACAAATTGCACCCTCTACATGTAAATCGTAGCCCACAAGTATGGACGCAGCCCTTGGGAATGTAGCTGCAGCTCCTTAAATGAATTTGCAGTCCCTATAGACATGCATTCAACAAATAAATTACAGCCTCCAATCTTGTAATTTATATCTGATATGAAATGATGAGTCTTCTTCACAATTTGGTCACCAAATTAAGCACAATCATAATCTTTGAATTGTGCTAGCGCTAATCCGCAATGGTCACAACATACTATCACCATGCCAACGATGGCGACTCAACCAATCCGCAATGCTAAGCCTGTCTCCACTTGGATCCTAGGAGAGCCGTAAGTCACATCCATCCACAACCAGAAAGAATGAATATCCAATATCAACTGATAAATCAAATCTCCCCGCACATCCTACCAATCTGCTCTGTGTATGTAGTCCATTTGTGCAATAGGGACAAGTACTCGCATATCCCAGATATCCACCATTTGCAAAATCATCATAGATATGCTGCCCTTGCAAGTCACCTCCTGCTAACTTGTAATAACTAACTCCATCAACAATAGATGGAAAAAACCCATCCCATAAAGGATGATACAACCTTGGAGCCAACCCACATCGACGAGCAACCATATCCTCAACCAATGGGTCAAAAGAAAAATGATGAGCACTCCTCACTATGTAATCATGGTGAAATGCTCCAATCTCTGTCAGAGGGTCATCAAAATTGAATCAAGAGATGGCTCCCATCTCTGACTCTAAACAACTGATTGGGTAGGATCCTGGGAAACCCGCTCAACAAACCCAACCACAAAATCTCTGTGAGGAAGCATTGTAGTCAAGGTATCTACAATCTTTATCTACAATCTTTCCCACTAACAGCTGAATACCGCACGAACCTTGGATGAGAGTACCCTCAGATGTCCTGAAGGGCCCTTCGTGCAAAACCGGAATCTCAAGAAAGTACTCCATGAAAGACTCTGTGCAGTAGAAATTATAAGAAGCAACATCAACCTTCTCCCCTGCAATCCACAACTGATCCCTCGGAAAATGTGGCACTGCCAACTGCCTATCGCTACCAACTATAGGAGAAGAAGAAATAGATTTACTTCTAGCAAAAGGAAACAAATCACCCTGAAAGATCGTCCCCAAACCAGATGATACCCTGTCCATGTCTTGTGAATCAAAGGGAATAGTGTCAAAAATTGGCACACAGCTCTCCAACAAATCCACCATTGCTACCTACAACCTCTCAACAACCTGGTCCATATCATCTATCATCGTGCTAACAACTGGAGAACCTGATACCACAAAACTCTCTCTGCAATCCTCCACTGAAGCACTCGCCTCTTCTATACCTACTGCATCTGTCTCAAGGATGGATGTAACTGTCTCCAACACATCCATCACTGCCAACTGTGGAAGCTAGCTCACCACCAACCACCACTATATGCAACTCAACTGGATCTATGGTTGGTAAGGATTGCATCTTCTCCAAGTCAACAATCACCTCTCCCAATTGCAACTACGACTTCTAAAGAGACCAGTGAATGCCCTCTAAAGCCTCAAAAGTCGATGTGAGCTCCTAAGTAAGCTCAACCACCTCCTCTTTCCCTAACAATGCCTCGTAGCAAGTGGTACCCCACTCAATAAGGTAATCCCTGTCAGCTACCAACTGTAAATAATTATGCTTTAAGATCCTCACAACCTCTCGAAGTGAATGAATCTCTGCTAGGGAAAGCCAACTACCATAGTGCTCCTCTGACATAGGAGCACCCCAACCATATACAACCAACATTTTCCGAATAGCATCATAATGCTCTAGGGCTGAAGAAATATCACTATCGCTCACCTTCAGTTGACTAGTCACATGATGTCTCTGCATACCCTGGCTCCTACATAAGCTCTTTGACTCACTAACTGCACTATGATAGGAAACCGTATCCTCACTTCTCACCATACGATCACTAACATCATGTGCGATAACAACCTCGCACATGTCCATCAACGAGGTACTGCTATTGGGTACCTCTGCAAATATCTCATTTGAAGAAGTGGAAGCCACAACTATATCAAACTCCTCGCATGTTGCTTCTTACCCCTCCACTGTAAGTCCCTGTAAACCATGATCCAAGGACCTATCATCATCCCATGACAACTCCAAGTCATCACTCAATGTCTGACATGATTGACTAGACTCACTGCAGTATGAAAAATCCTCATACCAATCATCAGAGGTGCCCACGTCACTTATATCAACATTGTCTAACTGAGACTCCTTTGCTATCTCTTGTTGCTACATACATGACTCAATGTCATCACATGAATCAATATCTCTATGGCATAAATCTACATCGTGTAACTCCTCAACACTCATCTCGTGAGTGTCATCATTAGATGTCTCCATGCTCTCGTCCTCCACACAGGAGAAGACTAATGTCTCTTGCACTGACCCAACACTGCTGCCATAAAAATCAGAACTGTCAATGCTCATATCCTCCTCGCAGTCTTCAAAAATAACACTCTCATCAGGAAGGTCTAGACTAGCAGTGGTATGAACTACATCTTCTGCACTCGCACTATCCGCAACATCATCAACATACTCACATAAGGGACTGCTGTCCTAAAAATAAGACCCTGTATTACTCATATCCCCACTGCTACACACTGATGTAAGACTGCCATCAAAGGTAGTTAGCATGTCCTCAGCATTTTCTGAATCACTAACTATGAAATCCTCAAATTGCTGGAACTCAATGTTGTTGTCCTCTAATGAAACAGACACATCCAAATGTCCCTGTTTAGAATCTCCAACATCATAACTGCAGATAGGACTAGTGGCTGCCCCACTAAGCACAGGATCATCTTCACCGTGATCACTAGCTACTGAAAATTCATTCTGAAATTTTTTGGATGTCTCACCTCTGAAAACCTCTCGTTTCTCTTCCTGCATTCTCCATGAGGAAGACTTTTTGAAGAAGGAAACCATAAACCTAGTCGCCCTGTCAATAGTCGCAAGATCTGAAAGTTGTGCTTTTAGCCTTTCCTGTGTTTGCCTCAATTTCTGCATTTCATTTTTCGGGGCACTTGTTTGTTTCCTGAAACATGACACACTGCTCAACTGGTTTCAATATTTACTGGATTTCCTGTATTTATCCATAACTGAAATAAAGCTAGAGTGTTGATCACTCACAAATCAAGCGTGGGAACTCAAAATTTCCAACCCGACAAGATGGCAGGAAACCCCTCTGATACCACCGTAATAAACGCTGCTCGGTTATACCTCTAAGTTTAATTTTGCTTGTTTGACATTTCATCAAACAGTTGGCATGTAAGGTTCAAATTCTGATTTTAGCTGAATATATTACTTTGCAACTTGAATTTTTTTTCTTTTTGACAATATTTGAGAATGAGGAAATTAATTTCAACTTTAAATGCACCATCTCAATAACGAAAATCTTATTTGCAACTTTATTCAATTTTGCAAATATATACAATGCTCGTAGATAATATGCAATTACAATTTCAACATCAACTATAAATAGTGTGCACCTTATCATGGATATAAATCGCTGCTACCTAGAGGTTACAAAAAACACAGCCTTTAATGCACATTCGTTGTAGTAGAAACATAGCCTTCCTAGTGTTATTCCTGACCGGTTACTGAGAGGGGGGTGAATCAGTAAAGACTTTCTATTGCAATTTAAAACTTGTATAAAGATTCTTGCAAGACAAGCAGAATGTAAACAATCATACACAAGCATTAATACAAATCCACAGATCAACACATCATGTATAAGTGGAAACCCTCGGTTAGAAGGAAAAAACCATGGTGAGACAAAGCTCACAACTTCACTTCTGCAGAAATAAAGATGCCCTATTAGGAGCTTACAAAGCACTTGTGAAGGTGCTACCCGGTTAAGGGATTTGATAGAAGATCGGTTAAGATATTAACTCTGTTAGGAGTTGCCTGGTTAAAGGACTTTCAACATTAGCAAAGATGTTACCCAATTAGAGGATTTTTACAAAGAACCAATTAGGGTTCACCCTAATTGAGGGATTTCAATATGCTTTCACACCTTATAAAAGCAATGATCTTAACTTGACACTTTCTGCCTGATTAGATCATACCTGTTGATCTTTTCCGGTTCTTCCTGGTTGTTGATCTTTCTGCCTTTCACCTCTGTGACTGTAGCACTTCTCTCAGAACGTATCTCTTCTGCTCTGTATATTCAACAACTATCAACAACTCTCTTTCTTGCGTCCTCTAACCTGTATTTATACAAAAGTTCATCTCAATGAAACCCTTAACTCATAGAACCGCCAGGCTGTAAACTTGATCTTAAATCATGCAACAAAACAAAAAGCTTTGCTTTCTGATCTCGAGTTTACCTTGAAGACATCTGCGTAGACATAAAACTAACTCCTGTCAAAAAGCTAACTTCAGTTCTAAACGGTGGATGCTCCGCATATTCCGGTTTTAACTCAAACTGCTCTGCATAATCCAGTGCGGATCTTTATGTAGTTTGACCGGTATTAATCTTATACCGGGTCCATACCTGTATGTAATATAAGACCGGTACAATGTACTACATTTGGTCTACCGGTGCATTCTGTTTAGTCTACCGGTGCATACACTCTGTTATAGTCTATCGGTGCCTTTAAAGTAATGTGAGTGAACTACCGGTAAACCTATACCAGTGGGAATGGTCTTTGCATCTAACTTCACTAATGACAACTTAAATTTGCTAACAATCTTCCCCTTTGTCATTGGTGGCAAAACCATACTCACTTACTCATCATAATTAATACCTTGTCCTGTAGACTTTTCTTTCCTCTCTCTCACTTTTGTTTGGTGGCACACTTCCCCTGTTCCAGACTTCCCTTGTCCAAGTGTCCTGTGTCTTTTCTGAGCTTCTTACCTTCTAACCTTCTTCCCTTCTAATCTAGTCTCTTCCTTCTTTCCATTTCTTCTTCTTCCCCTTTTTGCCTCCATAGGACAAATGGTTAAGCTTCACTATTTGTTTTACATTTGTAGCTTGGTCAAGATATCCCTATAAATGTTCTTCACTGAGTGAAGAAACGGAGCCCATTGACCGGTGACATGTTTGAGATTCTTGAGTGCTGCTTTCAGCGATACTATGATATTCTCCATGTCTTCTACAATTTTGTAGTCCAATTCATTGATCAGATTTTCCACCGAAGTTGTTGTTTGTTGCATGGCGTCAAATGTGGGGGCCAGAAACAATTGAAATCCAACAATGTCTTGGATTCTCTTGGTCTTCTCTTCAGAAGTCTTTCTTAGAATGAGAGCTAGACTTGTCATTTCTTTGCTGAAGTCTGTGGCAGACTTGTTGTTTATGTCAAACTGTGCAGATTGAGCTCTTATGTCTTCTGAAGTCTTTGTTGATTTCTCTGTCAGGTCTTGCATGAATGTATCAAAATTGGAAGTTCTAGTCATCAAACTTCCTGCTACTTGAATCTGTTGTTGAAGTACCCTTAAATTGGTGGATACAATCACCTTTATATCTTCAACCTGTTTATGAAGAATTTCGATTCTCTTCTTCTCATAAATGTCAATTGCTACTATCTCTGGATCAATTAGATCATCACCGATCGCTTGTGCCAATACTTCCAGTTGATCAATCATAGGTTCATCTTCATCAATGTCAGCATCAGGTACAAAATTGCACAGTATATTCTTGATACTTGTTAGGACCATGTCCTGTTTTCTCTTGGTTACCTCCTTTAGCTGCCTTGTTGACATTTTGCTCATGTCAACCACAGTCTCGATTGCCTTGCCCCTTTTGGCTTCTTTGTCTTCAGCAAGTGATAACTTCCTCTTCGATGAGGAGGAGCTTGGTATATTGGCCTGTTCTTTTTGACTGGGCGGCTGTACCAGTTGTTCTTCTGTAGGAATTTCTTGTTCCTTCTGCGGTTGAGCTAACTCTCCTGGTAATGCCACATTTTCCGGTTGTGCCTCCTCTTCTAGTAGGACTTCTTCTGCTAGTACTTCTTCCTTATTTTGTGCTTCCATTTCCGGTTGCACTTCAACTTCTGGTTCAGCATCCTCTTCTTGTGGAATTTGCTCTTCTGGTGGGGCTTCTTCCTGGTGCTGCTCTTCAGCTCTATGCAAGTCAACCACAACAATTTCTTCCTCAACACCTGTTGTGTTGTTGGTGGTCATCTTGATTGATGACTCTCCCAAATTTACTTGTTCACTAGATGTGAACTGTTCTTTTTGAATGTTCTCTTCACCAGTTGTCGGTTCTTCACGAGAAGTGAATTGAACCGGTGGTATTGAACCGGTGGTACTTGTACTGTTTGAGTTTGATCTTGTGGACCTGTCCTTTCAAGAGCATTGAAGTCATACTTCTGCCAAAAATCTAAAGTCTCTTTGTAGACTTCTTTTTCATATCCGTTGAGAATCTTGGCAGCTCTACACTTGGTATTCAAGTTCATTGATGCTTCTTCTAGTAGAAGCTTGATTCTCTCTTCACTGAGACTAGGTCTAACCTTAGATAATGTCTCCTGATTGATTCAAGTGTTGGTGTCTAGACCAGTTCTCCATTTGGTCATTAGCCTAGAATTTAATTCTGGGGGAAACTTGACCCTATAGTCCCTTGGAGTTTTGTTGTAGTCCATAAAAGTTTCCACTATGGCTACTATGACTAACTATTTATCCTCTTCTCCTAGCACACTATACCATTTAGCGGCATTAGCTATTTCTCCAAAATCCATCACCTCATCAACTATTTCATTTACAGTCATACTTCGAGTCTTACCTTTCTCCGGAGAGATAAGAACAGTTGAACAAGCTAGATCACTGCCTTTATCATCAGTGATGTCGATGATGACCGGTCCGGTAGGAATCTTCTCTTTGACCAGTACTTCTGCTCCAAGAACTCCTTTTCCTTTTCCAGTATTGATGACCGGTGGCTCAGTTACCCTTTGGTGTGCTTCTTCTACTTGTATCTGGATCTGAAGGAGTTTGGTCCAAATAGCTACTCCTTCCTCAAGAACCTTTTCAGTGTCTCCTATAAGCATCTGACCGATCCTCTTCTTTGTCAGGAAATTTTGTTGATGCAGTTCCGCTTGGTGAGTGGCCTCTTCCAAAGTGAGATGATTCTGGACCTCAAGCAGAGCTCGAATCCTCAGTTTCTTTTCTCTGTCCATTGAAGCTTTCCACCTAGCTTCAAGAATCTCTTGGAGATCATCCGGTACAATCTTATGAAGTTCAGTGGGTGAGAGGTTAAATTTATAGATACAATGTACTACTTCTTCCTCTATCTTTCTCCTGTCTTCTTCATTTGCAAACTAATATCTTGTGCTGACTAAACTCATTCCACCCGTTTCTATCAATGCTGCCACAAATTCATCAATTGTGGGCTTTCTCCTCGGTGGATCCTCCATCAATTTACCAAATTTCCTCTTTCTGACTAGAAGAACTGTGTCTTCTAATTCTGTTTCTTCTTGTTCTTCTTGTGTGCTGGGAACCGCTTGAGCTCTCTTCCTTTGAGCCTTGGGTTGTTCTGTCACCGGTTTCTTCTTTAGTGTGGGGGTCCTTTTAGTGTAGACATTTTTGATCGGTGCCCTCTTCTTCAGATTCTCTTGAATCTCTTCGACTGTACCAAACTAGTGGGCAGTGAGATCTAGATTAGCTTTGGTCAAGGCATCAGCATATGTCTTTGCAATCTTGGTGGTGATCTCATAACCCAGTTCAGGAGCATATCTTGTTCTCGGTTCCACTGCTTGAATGATGCAATGATCGGTGGAAACCCGAAAACATACATCATCCTTATGAGTCAACAATAGTTGACAGCACCCGCTCCCTTGCATGCATTCTCAGTTGAAATGCCTCAAAATATTCGGTCATGACTTTACCGAACTGATTTCCCAGTTGGTTGGCCATTTCACTTATTTGATGCATGACTGGTTGATCGATTGCCGATTTCACCTTTCCAATTCCCGAGAAGAAATTTTGATAGTAGAAGTATAGACATACCAGTAGGGTTCCGTACTTCATGGATTTCTTCTTAACAATGTCGAGCTTCATATTTTCAAATATCTGACCTCGGAGCATTCCGCAGAGATCGCACTTGGCGTTGTCATACATTATCCGGTGAGCGGCATGAATAGCTCCTCTCAGTATGCTATTTAGGTTGCTGGACTGATAGTTTTTATAACCTATTACAACATAGGCAAACCGAACTCCGTCTTCGATGTCGATCACTGTCATAAGTCGACCATTGGATCTTGATTTTGTCATCTTAGTAACGATCGCATTGGAGATCCTTCTTAGGGTTAATGCTTCCCCTTCTTGACTGTACCTAGTCACTCAATGCAAATCCTCCTTTGTGATTTGTGTAGCTGCACCCTTTTCGAGCCCAAACCCTGGATTGTGCACACAAATGAGAACCAGTCGAATCCAATCTGGTTGGAAGATGGTTGGATGGCTAACTCCGTTGACGAGACCAGACAACACCAGCTTCACATATCTATCAGGAAGCTTTCCGTCCTCACATAGCGAGAGATACTCGCTCTAGATGTATGTCTCTCCTAGTTCTTCCTACTTGGCGTGAATGAACACGGTCACGTCTTCCGTCATGAAAACATCATCGGGCACGCTTGATAATGTACCATCCATGTCGTTCGCCCTGTTTTGAGTCGCCATGATATCATAGGAAGGTCAGTCGATTTGATTTGCAGGAAACAGCTTGGCGATAGATGATGAAGATGACATTGCTAACAACCGGTTAATAGAAAGTAGCTTGATCGGTCTAACAAACAATATCTTTCGATGATCAAAGCATGAGAATATTACTCAAGCATAAAAATTGTTTATCACAAAATCACAAAGTAAAAGTAAATGAGTAATCCTCCTTTCCTTATATAGGGTTAGGGCATAATGATAATTAGTAAACAATAACTATTGTTTAATGGCTACACCATTAAATGCCTTACCTAACCTTTCTTTCCTTTTTCGCCAACCGGTATTCCGGCTTTTTCGATTGTGCATATCCCGGTTGATCATTGCTTACCTATCTAGTTGAATTTCCTGGCTGAGTGAGTGGGTTGCTCACTAGTCCTACCGGGAATAGTAGACGAGCTACCGGTTCCCCCTAAGCCCTGTAGGCTCAGTTTGCTGAAGAGATATCACCATCGGCCGATGATGATCTTTCCTCTATCTTCTCCTCAGCGGAGCTCTTTGAATCCTTTTTGAACCAAATCTGCTTCAATGCTTTCTCGGTCTTCTCTTCTTTATTGTTCTTCTCTTTTGAGGATGAGGTCTTCTCTACCGGTTTGACTGATCCTTTCCTTTTGTTCATTGACCGGTTCCTGTAGTCTTTAGCTAGGTGTTCGACTTTGTTGCAGGAGTAACAGACTATCCCGGTTGCCTTCCATGGATTCACCCTTCTATTGTTAGGTGATTTGCACCAGGAGTCATTGTGACTGTGCATGCCACAGTTAGCACAGTTAGTTGTGCTCCGGTTCTTATTTCTTTTGGGGAATACCGGTCTCGGTGGGGATCTGAATGTCATTGTCTTTGATCTACATTCATCATCTTTGAGTCCGAACTTGTTGCATGCGTAGCAATAACCCTTGAAGCTTGCCCTGCTTCCATTGGACACACTTGTGGGGCTCGACCAACATCCATTGGTCTTGTGGCCATACTTGCAACAACTTTTGGAGTAACTGTTAGTTGGCTTGACAGGTGCATTTCTGCAGTTGCTTGTTTTATGGCCTAGTTTCCCACAGTGTTTGCAAGAATTGTTGAAGGTCTTTTTACCCTTTTGTTCTTTCAGTTTCTTTTTTTCCTTCTTGCTTTCGTTGGCTCCTGATGACTAACCAATCTCTTCGGTGTCTTTACTAGTGAATCCAAGACCGGTGGGATCTTTGTGCTCTCTTTGAGCTTTGAGTTTCTCATCAAGCTTTACTGAGCTCTCGTTGTATCTTCTTAGGGTTTCATTTCTTTCTTCAAGTTCTTTCATTTGTTCTTTCAGTTGATACAACTCTAATGCCAGCCTTTTGTATGCTTCATCTCTATCATAACAACCCTTTTGCATGTTGGCATTTTCTTGAGTGACAATTTGCATGTCTTCTTGAAGTTGCAGAACGACAAGATCATTTTCCCTTACCACCTCCTCTACCAGGTTTCTCGCTCTCCCAGAGGCTATTAAGGACTTGATTTCTATGTTTCTTTCATCGTCAGTTTTCCTCTTTTTCTCAATCAATTCAGTCATCCTTAGGGCATTATCTTCTTGCTCCCTCTTTAGGTTGGAGATCTGATCGGTTATGATCTGGTTCCTTTCCATGACCTCAGAGACTGCCTCCTCAGCTTCATCAGATCTACTATGCCCAAAGAGTTCATCAATAGTTTCATTGCTCTCACTCAGCTACAGAGCCAGCTCCTTCCTTTTAGCAAGTGATCTTCTCAGCATATTCTCCAGAGAGGCAATGATGTCGTTGGCTTCCTTAAGTTGTTTGTGATACCTGTAACCCTCCATGATCTTTTTCTCAAGCGGTTAAGCTTTATATATTAGAGAACTTAGCTCTGATACCAATTGTTATTCCTAACTGGTTACTGAGAGGGGGGGTGAATCAGTAAACACTATTTCTATTGCAATTTAAAACTTGTATAAATATTCTTGCAAGACAAGCAAAATGTAAACAATCATCCACAAGCATTAATACAAATACACAGATCAACACATGATCCATACGTGGACACCCTTGGTTAGAAGGAAAAAACCACGGTGAGACAAAGCTCACTTCACTTTTGCAGAAATAAAGATGCCATGTTAGGAGCTTACAAAGCACTTGTGAATGTGCTACCCGGTTAAGGGATTTGATAGAAGATTGGTTAAGATCTTAACTCTGTTAGGAGTTGCCTGATTAAAGGACTTTTAACATCAGCAAAGATGTTACCTGGTTAAAGGATTTTTTCAAAGAACCGATTAGGGTTCACCCTAATTGAGTGATTTCAATATGCTTTCAAACCTTATAAAAGCAATGATCTTAACTTGACACTTTCTGCCTGATTAGATCATACCTGTTGAATTTCCCGGTTCTGCCGTGCTATTGATCTTTTTGCCTTTCACCTCTATGACTGTAGCAGTTCTCTCAGAAGGTATCTCTCTTCTACTCTGTATATTCAACAACTATCAACAACTCTCTATATTGCGTCCTATGACCTACATTTATACAAAAGTTCATCTTAATGAAACCCTAAACTCACAGAACCGCCAGGCTGTAAACTCAATCTTAAATCATGCAACAAAACAAAAAGCTTTGCGTTCTGATCTTGAGTTTACCTTGAAGACATCTGCGTAGACATAAAACTAACTCCTGTTAAAAAGCTAACTTTAGTTCTAAACGGTGGATGCTCCGCATATTCTGGTTTTAACTCAAACTGCTCCGCATAATCCGGTGCGGATCTTTATGTAGTTTGACCGGTATTAATCTTATACCCGGTCCATCCCTGTATGTAATATAAGACCGGTACAATGTATTTGGTTCGGTCTACCAGTGCATCTCCCCTGTTTAGTATACCAGTGCATACACTTGGTTATAGTCTACCTGTGAAGAACCTAAGTAGGTTCTTTCTGAATATTCAATAATAATTTTGAAACACTGCAACTATATCTCAATTTTGCTCAAACAGGACAAACAAAGAGATATATAAAATTCTCAATTCTTGAAATATCAAATTTCCATTAAATAGTTTCCTCTTGACACATCACAATCTATAAACCCTCTTGAATGAAAAGATTTCATAACATTTCATTTTCAAAAGAAGAATGCAAACAAGCACCTGATATTGTATATACTCTCCAGCTGGTACATTGCTATGTGAATGAGTCGAGAGCCTTGGAAAAATTCAATCACGTGACTGCAAAAGACAGCCCACGCGGTGACTATGTTGGACGCTGTGATAAGGGAAGCAACGGCCACCTTAAGGGCTGAGAAATATAGACATACACATAGAGATCATGTGAAATATAGACATTGCTACCAAACAGTGACGTCCTTTGATGATTTGGAATCGCAGCCCATGTGAATTCGCAATCTATCACCAAATTCGATAAACTTCTATTGTATCACACTTGCATTGACAGAGAATAATTAACCAGCCGCCAGATTTTAGTACAAAACTTCTAAATATCGGATTTCTCACACAACACTATCAGCAAATCAAATTCCAGAATTTCACCCTTCACTAAATTCGATAATCTTCAGTATTCAGATTATATATTGGAAACTTCATTGCATTGTATAAATAAATACAATTTTATCTGCAAATCTTCAACTCCAGTAATGAAACTTTCTTCAATTCAATATACACCAACATTGAATTGACATTCAGAATTAAACAGTTGTGAAATTCACCATCACAGGCAATGACTCAAATCACCAGAATGAGGAATCCGTCCTTGAAACCCTAGCCAGGGCAATACTTCACAAACTCTAATAAAATATGATTGCATAATGAATGAATGAAAGTGCTTTTTCAAGCAAAATATATAGCTTTTTCGAAAAAGCACTTTTTTAATATTTCCCTTAATTAGCTTTATTAAATACTCCCACTTTATAATATAATATTATAAAGTCATTAGTTATTAAATTAAATCAATATAATTTAATTTAATAACACCTTTAAAATAAAAGCCATTGAACCGTCTAACTGCAATCATTGAACTTCTAACAAAGCACCAGGACCAACTGCCCAGCCGAGAATAGATACTGCCCTACCAGAAATAGCCACTGCTAAAAATAGTTACTAAAAATAGTAAGTCACACAAACTAGAAATTCTCTGAAACCTCAATCCTGAGATGTCTGACGCTCCGTGCAGACACCCTGCCAATCCTGGCCATACCAGATACCCCACTTACTAAAAATAGTAAGTTGGCCAAAATGACTCGAACGAAGAGCAAAACTGATAATCTGAATCTCTAGAATGGAATCCCAACGCTGGCTCACAATCTGACCCCTTCTGAACACCCGATTAGCTTGCGAGGGTCGCCAAACCAAGCTAATCCTGAAGTCTGAAAAACGGGGACATTACAGTCCTCCCTTCCCAAGATTGCTTATCCTCAAGCAATCAAGAAAAACAAGCAACATCACAATCCACCCAGATCCCACGGATGGTCACAGGTAATATCACAATCTGCACTAAACCCTTGTGAAGAAAAAACCAACATCAGCAAAACACCCACCGCTGAAAACCATAGCTGTAAACCAACTGTAGATGTTGATACTGAAAACAACCCAACGGAACTCAACACATCTGCAATAACAACTCCGTCAAAATTTGAGTCCCTGTCAAATCCAGTACTCACACCCAACTGCACTAAGAAAACAATAGTGACCAAATGTGCCTGGATCACTGCTAACAACTCTGTCACCTGATAAGCAGTCCTAAGTGTGTGGACACTGCAAGTAATCTAACTTGCAACTACCAAAACCATCTGCAAACGATGGTGCCGATCCATCCCATAATGGACGGTAGGATACCGGAGCCAACTTACCCCTGTGTGAAAACAAATCTTCCACCTGAGGGTCAAAAGAAAAGTGATGAGCATACCCCATCGTGAAATGCCGGTAAGAAACCCCAATCTCTGTCAACTACTCATCATGGCCAAACTGGGAATTAGGAGATGGCTCCAATCTCTGACTCCGTATAACTGCAGGCTAGTTAGGGTCCTGGGTGACCCTCTCGGCAAACTCAACCTCAAACTCTCTGTGAGGGAGCATCATAGTCAAAGTACCTACAATCTCTCTCACCAAACGTCGGATCGCACCTGTACCCCGGATGAGAACACCCTCAGAAGCTCGGTAAGATCCCTCACGAAATTCTGAACTCTCAAGAAGGTGATCCAAGAATGACTCCGGGCAGTAAAAACTATAGGAAGTAGCATCCAACTGCTCCCCTCGGAACCATAATTGGTCATCGTGTGACTGTGACGTAGTCAACTGCCTATCCTCACCAGCTATGCAATCACTAACCACCGACTCAGGTGATACCCTGCCTCCCTGTTGAGCAATCAAGGGAGTAGTGTCAAGAACAGGAACACTAAATGCTGACTGGTCCACTTCACTGCCTACAACGTCCTATACTGTATCACCTGACGTACTACTACCAACTGTAGTATCCATCCCAAAGTCCGGTACACTACAACTCTCTCCTGCAGTGTCTAACTCAACTGCACAAGTATCCAATGGAAGTAAATCTGCATCTCCAATGCTGAAATCAAGGGCAGATGTATCCCCACTGCTATCACATCCAACTACCCCAACTGTGGACATCATCAGATCTTCAGACACCATAATATGTAACTGTACTAGATCTGGTGATGGGGTAGACTGAAGATGCTCCAGTTCCACAGTCACCTCAGCTAACTAAGCATGTGACTCCTGGAGAGCCAACTGAGTGCTCTCTAATACCTCTGAAGTCGTCGTGAGCTCCCAAGTAAGCTCATTCACCTCATCCTCTCTATCCAACAGTGCCTCATAAGCTGTACTCCCCCACTCCACTAGGTGATCTCTGTCGGCTACCATCTGTAAATAGTTCTGTCTCAAAATCTTGACAGCCTCACGCAAGGAGTGAATCTCTGTCAATGAAAGGTAACCACTACTGGACTCATCTGTAATAGGAGTACTCCAACCATAAATAGCCAGTAACTGACGAGCGGCATCAAAATGCTCGAGAGTAGAAGAAATATCCCTCTCATCAACTCGCAACTGGCTGGTCACATGATGACTCTGCCCAACAGGCCTCCTATGTACAACCTTAAATGCACTGTCCACACTATGAGAGGAAACTGTATACAATAAACTCCCCTCAAGATCACCGTCTCTCTGTGTACTTACATCTGAGTACACATCTACACTCTGAGTACAGGCATCAGACATGTCCTCATCTAACCCCGAGGAAGCTGCTACTGAATCTGACTCAACACCATCTCCAACTACCTCGTCCCCTACAACCATCTGACAATCCAGATCCTGAGACAACCGCATGAGTCACTGACGGAGTAACCCTCTCTAGACAGGGAAGCCCTGGCTGTAACAAACTCTTGCCACTCGAAAGCTTCCCTGTCCTCTTCTGCGGGTCCTGGTAACACAAAATCATGGAACCCATCTCCACCAAACGACAACGCTGAATCTACGCCCAAAGTCACATATAGAAAGCCAGAAATACTACAACACTCATCATCCTCGCTCTCAACATCGGAGATACCTGTAATGCTAGTGTACACATCCTCTAACTGCATCTCCTCTACTAACTCTGGCCACGTACACAACTCAATGTCGACTTGTGGATAGACTATACTGTAGCATGGAATTACGTCTGCCAAATCATCTACAACACTCCCATCCTGAGTGTCGTCACTAGAAAGCTCCATGCTCACATCCTCAGCACAGGAAAAGACCATTGTCTCCTGTACTGATCCCATACTGCGACTGCCATCATAAATCTTTGAACTGTTAGAACTCAAACTCTCCTCCCAATCGTCACCAATGCAACTCATAGCATCCTCAAAAGTGTCCTCAGATATGTCTATACTGTCACCTCTCACATCACCTGCTGGAATCTCATCTGCAAACACAGGTCTCTGCACACATGACTCATCGTCAAGCTGTGCACCATCAATGCTAGAGCCCGAACTGAAATCAAGTGACCCCACTGTAATACCCTAATCACCAACTACATCATTGGGAGACTCCATACAAGCCTCAGGCCTATCTGAGGAAGCAACTGCCTCCTGAACTGGAGCAACACTACTATAGCTGACATAAACATCTCCAATGACAACTCCCTCCACGGAAAAATCTGAACACTCAGAGATGACTACAACATCAGCTGCCTCTGTACAATCCATAGTTACTGCTCTGGGAGCCTCAACCCAGTGATGCTCAACACTGCTGCTCTCTAGTGGCACTAAAACATCCACTGATGCTAGTGCAATAAATCTATCATCAGCACTGCGAATGGGCATAGCCGGTGCTGAACTAGATGAAGGTACATCAACATCACGATCAACTGTAGGAGAAAACTCTAACCTTCTCCCCTGCAAACTCGATGTCGGCCTACTAAAGGCAGAGACCATATATCTCGCTGCCCTGTCCACTGTAGCAGGATCCAACAACCTCTCTGCTAGTCTCTGTTGATGCAGTCTCAATCTCTCAACGCTTTCAACCAAAGCATCTAAATCAGTTCTTTTTCCCCTACTACTATGTCGACTCCCTGAACAAGATCTCTTGTATCTATCCATAGCTGGGAAAGAGAAGTGTTGATCACTCTTATAATAACTTCATAAAAAATAAGTAACCAGTCCCCACAGGATGGCAGGAAGAAAGCTCTGATACCACTGTGAAGAACCTAAGTTGGTTCTTTCTGAATATTCAATAATAATTTTGAAACACTGCAACTATATCTCAATTTTGCTCAAACAGGACAGACAAAGAGATATATAAAATTCTCAATTCTTGAAATATCAAATTTCCATTAAATAGTTTCCTCTTGACACATCACAATCTATAAACCCTCTTGAATTAAAAGATTTCATAACATTTCATTTTCAAAAGAAGAATGCAAACAAGCACCTGATATTGTATATACTCTCCAGCTGGGACATTGCTATGTGAATGAGTCGAGAGCCTTGGAAAAATTCAATCACGTGACTGCAAAAGACAGCCCACGCGGTGACTATGTTGGACGCTGTGATAAGGGAAGCAACAGCCACCTTAAGGGATGCAGCACATAAACTCTAGCCTCAACGTGGGTACTAGACAATGCTGCCCGCCCAGATTTTAAGCACGTGATCAAGAAAGGATTAACGCCAGCAACTGTGCCAAGCATTGCTACCAAACAGTGACATCCTTTGATGATTTGGAATCGCAGCGCATGTGAATTCGCAATCTATCACCAAATTCGATAAACTTCTATTGTATCACACTTGCATTAATAGAGAATAATTAACCAGCCGCCAGATTTTAGTACAGAACTTCTAAATATCGGATTTCTCACACGACACTATCAGCAAATCAAATTCCAGAATTTCACCCTTCACTAAATTCGATAATCTTCAGCATTCAGATTATATATTCGAAACTTCATTGCATTGTATAAATAAATACAATTTTATCTGCAAATCCTCAACTCTAGTAATGAAACTTTCTTCAATTCAATATACATCAGCATTGAATTGACATTCAAAATTAAACAGTTGTGAAATTCACCATCACAGGCAATGGCTCAAATCACCAGAAAGAGGAATCCGTCCTCGAAACCCTAGCCAGGGCAATACTTCACAAACTCTAATAAAATATGATTGCATAATGAATGAATGAAAGTGCTTTTTCGAGCAAAATATATAGCTTTTTCGAAAAAGCACTTTTTTAATATTTCCCTTAATTGGCTTTATTAAATACTCCCACTTTATAATATAATATTATAAAGTCAATAATTATTAAATTAAATCAATATAATTTAATTTAATAACACCTTTAAAATAAAAGCCATTGAACCATCTGACTGCAATCATCGAACTTCTGAGAAAGCACCAGGACCAACTGCCCAGCCGAAAATAGATACTGCCCTACCAGAAATAGCCACTGCTAAAAATAGACTTACTAAAAATAGTAAGTCACAAAAATTGGAAATTCTCTGAAACCTCAATCCTGAGATGTCTGACGCTCCGTGTAGACACCCTACTAATCCTGGCCATACCAGATACCACACTTACTAAAAATAGTAAGTTGGCCAAAATGACTCAAACGAAGAGCAGAACTAATAATCTGAATCTCCAGAATGGAATCCCAACGCTGGCTCCACAATCTGACCCCCTCTGAACACCAGATTAGCTTGCGAGGGTCGCCAAACCAAGCTAATCCTTAAGTCTGAAAAATGGGGACATTACACTACTGGTGCCTTTATAGTAATGTGAGTGAGCTACCGGTGAACCTATACTGGTGGGAATGGTGTTTGCATCTAACTTCACTAATGACAACTTAAATTTGCTAACACCTAGAACAAATTGCAGCCTCTACCTATAAATTGTAGGCCACAAGTATGGACGCAACCCTCAGGAATTTAGCCGCAACTCCTTAAATGAATTTGTAGTCCCCATAGTCATGTGTTCAGCAATTAAATTACAGCCTCCAATCTTGTAATTTATATCTAATATGAAATAGTGAGCCTTCTTCACAATTTGGTCACCAAATTAACCACAATCATAATCTCTAAATGAGATTGGTGCTAACACAATTCACTGGCAAAGAACAACCAATTCAAAGTGCAAAATACTTAGAAGAATTCCCAACTCTCTAAGTTGAAAACTTTTGCAAACCCTTGTCACAAGAACTTCTCACAAATTCATAATTATCAAAGCACACTAGCACGAATTGCTTTCGCACAAAGCATTGCTTTTATAATAAAAGATATCTTCTTTAAGACACCAAAAGCAAATAGCTTCTCTCACACACTTTTCACTTAAAAGCCTTGATCAACACACTTTTCAATTAGAAGTCTTTATTTAATAACTTTGAATTAATAATAAATAACTCCAAAGCTAAAAGCTTCATGGAGACACCTTTCACTTAAAAGAATTTTTCAACACACCTTTAACTTAAAAGCGTTGCTTTTAAGACTTAGGATTATATTCCATGTGAATTAATGATTAATACCCCAACTAGGCGCCCAAAAGCAATTTATAAACTTAATTCAATATATACCACTGAAAGTGCCAATACCATCACCGAACTGAATATAGCGCCTAGGTGCCATCCAGAAATGGAAACTGCCATCACTAACTTACTATAAATAGCAAGTCGATCTCCATGGACCCTCTAAACAACCCACCAGACCACGAGGATCACAATGATGGACTGGCTTCACAGACCACCTGCCAACTACGAAAAATAGGGGACATTATATTATCACAAATATGAACTTGTACATCCAAGGGTCGAAGGTGTTAGATTCCTCAAGTCTCGCAATCCTGCTAAGCAATGTAATGAGATCATTGATCTCTTCTTTTAAAATTGAACGATGCACGCCTTTTGGCCATCTTGATAGATTAGGCCTCTTATTGATCAACCAATGATCATTGATGTACTTGATGCAGTATTGTCTATCTTCATTCCATCTCTCCAAAGCCTTCTCTTTTGTGATATTACTTACCACAGGAGTAGATGGCACTCTGAATATCCTATCAATAGTATCAGGATCAAGACTGATAGTAGTGTTCCCATCTTGGTCTCTGATGGTTTTGGAGGTGCAATCAAAATTCCTGGCAAATGCTAAGACGAACTCTTGCTCTAAGGAAGCCACTAGAAAAATAGAGATCATATGTATGTAGCTCTGTTTGATATAAACTATGTCACTTGTAGCAACTTCAACCATTTTCAAAAAATCTTCCATATTTAAATGGGCAAGTTCAGTATCTCGGATTTCATCACAGTATGAGATAACCTGTAAAGGAAGGATGGAGTTATGACATTTGTCATACTGGTACTTCATTTTCTTCTTTTCTTTTCCCTTTGATGGAACAACTTCTCCTGACATGGCAAGCTTGTGTGCATAAGCAACTGTTACATGAAAGTCCCAAAAAGTGAGTACATCCTCATGAGATGGATCCATAGAAAGCTGTTTTAGTGTACAAAAATAGAGATCTGGAAGTGTGCAAGTAGGGAATATAATTGGAAAGACTTGGAACAGTGAAAGGCAATTGATTTCAAGTGAAATCAGCCATTTAAATGGAGAGAAAAATCAAAAACAGGTTTTTCTGGAGGCATTGCATATGAGCGAACAAGCTTTGCATAGAAAAATGAAGCATAAATGGGTATATATACATATGGTAAGGTATTTTCTCATAGGTGGGGATTTTTACATCCTACTATAAGTCAACTGGTAAGTATTATGAAACTACAAACAGGAATTTTAAGTCCCTTTGTACCCTTCGTAAAGCATGGAAAGAATAAGCAACATGCTTGGAAGTGGGCTTTCGGCTTGCATTTGCATGGTGTAAAAGCTACTTGCTCCCTTGGAGTATTTCATTACTTGGAACTAGGTTTTTAATCCCGACTGCATATACAAGTGAGATGAAGCTCTTGCATATACAACTTTCAGAAAATTAGACGGAAGTAGAAGGATTCAACAATAAAATAAAAACATGCAAATCTGAAAACGAAATGTAAGACTTGCATTTACATACATAAACAAAAATATATACAAGAAAAGGCCCTAAAGATTGCACAAGAGAACTTACCTCTTTTTGGGAAGATCAAGAGAAAAGGTTTTTCTACAATCTTTCAGAAAATCTGAAACAAATCCAAATGATTTTCGGATTTAGAGAAAGATCTCTAGGAATGGGTTATATAGGCAACGAATTTGACCAAATCTTCTTGCTAAATCAATGCACATTTGAGTTTAAAACAATTTCTTGACAAGTGTAGATGATTGAGAATCAAAATGCACGAATATAGCAACAAGAAAAATGTTTCAAACCTTCAAATTGAATGAAGTTGCAATGGAGATGCGATTACACTAAAAAACGACGACTTCAAGAGCAAAATGCGATTTGTTTGAAGACTTACAAGCTGGAAATAAAATGTTTATTCCCTAGGTGGGCTTCTTGAAAGCATTTACAATCACGTTTTTGGCTGCATATACTCAAAACGAGCTTTGATAAAAAGATTGCAGCTTATGAATGAATCGTTTCAAGCTGCAAATGCCCCTGACGGGCTTTTAGAATTCAAAATTAAGGTATAGATACGCCAAACGCAGCCTCTTTCCACTCAAGTTTTTATTAAAATGCTTTCAAACGGGTTTCTTGGAGGAAAACACAAGTGATTGGATGCATATTAGAAGATGCAATGGCCATCTAAATCGTCGTCCATGGTTTATAGGAGAAAAGGTGAGTTAAAAATACCCTATAACCCACGATAAATGACGTTTTTCACAAAAATGTGTTTCTTCCTCTCTAAAACATCAATAACAGGCTTGAGAATGGCTCTTGCATGTATCGTTTGGTATTTCAAACATGCAATTTGGTCAAAAATCGCCACCTATACATTTACATGCTCTAATAGTCATAACGGGCCTTTTGGAGGAGATTGCATGTGTCGCCTTGCATTTTGGGTCATGCAAAGGCTCATAAAATCGACGCCTTAAGTGATAATGGGGTTTAAAACATTCATTGCACATATTTACATGTCTTTAAAAACATGCAATGAGTCCAAAAATTGCCACCACTTAGTAATGACGGGCTGTTTGAAGGAGATTACATAATTTGAAAGACATGTAACACATGCAAAGTCTATAAAAATCACCACCTAAAATACTTGGAAGATGAAAAACATGTCTAAGATAGATTTAAAATATGTAATCACTTGAAAAATCGCCACCAATGCACACTATGAAAGATCAAAATATATATGGGTATTTACATGAGTACTTACAAGTAAGCATTAAAAAGAAAAGACATGTAATTAGAATTTAAAAATCCACCATTACATGAAAAACGTATTAAATCTTTATATATTTGATGCGAGTATACAAGGGTGGAATTTTATTTCCATTTTACATGTAAACACGGCCAATGTGTTTATGCAATGATGAACAAAAAGTCCACTTAGGTGAAATTTTGAATTTAAAGAATAATGATATGCAATCAGGCCGAAAAAGCCCACCTGCTGAATGCATAATTCTTTAATATCTTTTGATAGATAACTCCAATTGAGGCCTACGATAGCTCGAAACGAGCAGAATTGAAAATGCTACAATCCTAGATTGAAAACAAAACTTAAAACGAAGCACCCAAACAAGAGAAATGAAGAAAAGACTTGAAGGTTGTCAAAAATCAAATACTTTTAGTCAGAGAAGAAAACTTGTTCTAACAAACAATATGGTGATAAGCTTGACGAAAACCTTCCAAAACGATGTTTAGAAGACATGAAACTCAAGACAATTCAGGGATGAAGAATTGCCTTCATCACGCATCATTCAGAACATCTAAACTCAGAGGAAACACCTATGAATTCATGAGAAAATTGCGTAGGGCATCACAAAATTGGGGACAACAAGTAGGGAAATTTCAGTGTCATTATTTCATCCAGCCATAGTTCAAAGACTCAGACTCAGAGAGTACTCAGCAAGCCCAAAATTTTTGACTCAGCAAAAACAAAGCATATTCTCATCAAAAACTCGGCAACTTAAAAAGTGCTAAACAGTAAAATTTCTTAAAAAACATATGCTTTTTGCAAAATTCAATTACAAAATATTTTAATTTAAAAATTGACATATCAATAAAAAATACATAGCATAATGTCTCCTTCCTGGTTGGCTTGCGGAATTCGGGACAATTACGTTAAATCCTCTCTTCTTATTAAAAGTTTTCAATCCTTGATACCACTCATAGACTTATACAATTGATAATGAATAGATATTGATAAGATTTCCCAGAATACTATATATTTTATCACTCTATAGAGTAGTTGTTCATATCAATAACGCCGCTACCTCTGATATCAATTTGCCATATATAAACCCTGTCCATTTCGATGTTATGGAATTATTTTTGCTGTGTCGAATATAGCTATATGAATGATGCGGTTATCTCCTTCTCCCGCATACTAGATATAATATTTGATTAATACTATAATAAATCAATTATCCTTATATTGATTTCTATATAAATATCTGCTATATTGAAGGCTTCTAAAAGACTGATGAGATCGATCAATAAGGCTGCCAATTATCTTGTAATAATAAGGATGTTGTTTATTATGGATTCCGAAGTTATTGTTCCTAAACAAGAATTTATTTAATTATTATATTATTATATTTATTATATTTGATATTAGATTATATTGTATTATAATGTTACTATATTCATTCATTAATATATAATATTATATTATACTATATCAATATATAATACTCTATCATTATTATATTAATAATATATTTAAATTAATAATAAATTATATTATAATTTTTTATTATTTATTCGTTCATTAATTTATTTTTATTATTTATTATTAAATCCTATTCTAGAAAGGGGACATTACACAGTCTTATAGCAAAAAAGTGTGTGAAGAACACATTTGAACCAGCATTTTATGTGCATGGGCATTTTTACCCATGTTTTTCTTGTAAAAACTCACAGAGCAAAAATGATAGAGTACTTGGCAACTCAGAGGGTACTCACAAAGTTTGTGAACTATGCATCCAACACTTGTCAAAATACAAAAAAAAAGCTTGGAACTTAGTCTATAAACAATGCCATAAATGCAATCTCTACCTTGTACCTTATAAGACCCCTCATAAAATCCATGGGTATGATGTCCCACATTTGGTTTGGGATAGGCAGGTTTTATTGCGTCGGCAACTGATGCATTCTCTAGTATGGTTGAGAATGTCCTTCAGTCATTTCCAAGAGAACCTCTTCCTTTGTAATGTCCCCATTTTTTGTGAGCATTATAGTTCGTGGGATTAGTCTATTATTTAACCCTCGTAGACTAATCAGATGGATAGAGGGTCTTTGTTGGCAGTGTCAAAGGCTATTTTCCCACTCCAGAGGTCAGGGATGTTCAAGGTTGCTCTTTGTTTAGGTCAGTTTGGTACACTTACTATTTATAGTAAGTCATTTATCCAACATTTCTACATTTGGCAGGGCACCTGGACTGGCCTCAATTGCAGTGATGACCCTTGGCATCTTTGTTGATCAAGTTTTCAAGGATTTAAATCAAGGGTTGATAGAGATGGAACCTTTCAAATTTTAAAAAGGCACCCTGGTTAGCAATGAATGTAGTGGGAAACCTCCTGGTTCTGACAGAATCGAGAAATAATGAGTATCTTTGGACTTATGGCATTTTAATTATTAATAAACTAATACTTTATTAATAATTAATTAAAAGTAAACATCATTAAATGTTATTTGAATTTATTATTAAAAGGGATTATTTAATGATCATAAAGTCAAATTAAGTGCATATGAGGAATAATGTAAAGTGTCAATTTAAAGGGAGATATAAGTGATTATTAAAATATACTTTATGTTATTTTGTTGTGCACCAAATGGAGGGAAATATAATTAAATATTATATTTCAAATGCATCAAAAGCAAGTGCAACAAAATCTAAATATTTTATAAGACATGAGAAGTGTATTGAAGAAGCCAAGATCGATTTCTTCTTGTGAATTATAAAAAGCCAATAGAGGAGAGAAATGATTTCATTCTATTGTGCATTTGATTTTGTGAAATTGGTGATAGAGTTGTTCCTAGGGTTTGAGTAATTGCAGACTGGAAGAATGGTGAATTCTTCGGAGTCTTGTGCACTTTGAATTGGTGAAACTATCCAACGAAATTGTGCCTGGATGTGGTGTCATTAAGAGTCATCCATTTGTTACAAATTGAGGACATTTTGGAGGAGATAAGCGACTTGTTGGAGGTGCTTGCAAGTGTTTCTGGGGTGTATATCAGGTTAGCCATGGAGGTCAACCAGACATACTCAGAACCACATATTTTCTCATTACTCCTCATTGCAAGAGCTGATTTTGTGCGTATTTGATCATTCAATTTCTAACGGCGAGCTGCTCATTTTCATCACAAATTTGGGGTGAAAGACTGTTGCATTTATTTTGTTTTGCATCTGCAAATCTAGGGCTGGAGGCGGGAAAAGGAGGGTCGTTTTTGCATAAAAAGGCTTTTGAAACCTGCTTTCCCTTCTGATTTTCAGCAGCATTAGTTAACACAACTTTAGATTTGTCTTGATCAGGCTCACTAGACATGCTCAATTTTGATAAAGTAGATTGCAAAAGGTCCTTTTGACCAGGGATACTCAAGGAATCCCACATAGGCATGGACACATTCACCTTCTTCACATGGTCAACAATGTCAAAAGGAGTAACACTAACCCTTGATTGACCTTTTGTAACAGCAACTTTAACATTAGCAGAAGCTAGTTGTACTGGCTGTGTTGAATTTTTTGTATGTTCTTTACTTGCTCTAGGCTGATTCCTTTGTAAAATCTGGACCTTAGGAACACTTTTCTGATTGACAACACCATTTGAAGGGATAGAATTGTAGGACCACAATCACTTTGCTTCCCTCTTGTAGCTTGCTTTGCTCATACAGAACCCAACAAATATTGTTTTCACTGTCTATTGCTTTCTTTTTGCTCCTTGTATTGTCTGCAATAGACTGACCAGCCTGATTGACACCACAAAATTCTTCTCCCTACCAATTCATAAGCATTGTTTTTCGTGGTTAACCTTCATGCTGCTGAATGGTGTGATCATCAAGTGTATCTTCTTGCAAATTTGGGTTAGTCTGAACCATTAAGGCCTAGATGATGATACCATTGGTTCATGTGCTTTGATTATGTGGCTGATTGCATGGAAACCACCATTCATAATCATGTGCTAGGTTATTTTGCATAGGAACAAGCTCCTTGGAAGTGATGGTAGCATTGGGATTGTACGGCTGATAAGGCCTTGTATTAAGATTTGGTCTTTGGCCTTGATTATTTTGCTAGTAAAAAGGTCCATTCCCTTGATTTTGCTGATATGAAGGTTGATATGGAGGCAGATGAGGTCTATAACCTTGACTTTGCTGCTTCTATATATTCACAATTTTATTACCAAATGTTTGCAAAATACCCTTAATCTCTTGTAACTCGGCACATTGTATTGGAACGACATTTCCTTGACTATTGGGCTGTCCATTAGGTGTTGGTAATGCCGGTGCAGCTGGAGTAACAGCTATGGGTTACTCAAGGCTCTAACTGCTAAATTGACTATGCTTGTTTTTTAGTTTTATTGCTTTCCAATTTTTTTGTGTTTTTGAGATGGTTTGACATAAAAAGCAATACATATGCTGAAATAAAACTTCTGAAATTTGTAAACTAAGTACTAAGGAACGAAACAGAAGATTTCAATTTATCTTCTTCATTATTTCCTAGAGCAAAAACTTGTTACAATCAAATGGCATACCCGGATAGTGGAAGAAGCCTTTTTATTAAGTGCTGACTGAAAAAGCAAGTCAAGAATATAAAACCCTTCACCAATCAGCAGCAAAACTTCAAGAGATGATGCCAAACCCTGCTGTAGCCCTAGGAATTCCTTCTTATGATTTTTATTGAATGTTTTGGTGCCTCTTTCAACAAAACCATACTGTATATGAAAGAGTAGGTAGAGCATGTGAAGAACTAACAAAAAGTAATGATTTCAAACCACTATAAACAGCCAATAGCTTCTCAAACTGATGCGCTCAATCTTCCATTAAATATGCCTTCAATCTATTAATAAATTCTGAAATTTATTTCTCCAATCAGTACAATGATGACCTCTATATGAAGCCAACCCAATAAGCAATATCGGGTGAATATTTCACACCCTCTGACTGCTGCTACAAAGAAGAAGCAACGCTCTCTAATGCCGATAAGCTCAGAACTTTGCTGAAACCCTTGGTTTCTCAAAAACTCCAATGCTCTAGAGAAAGGATATCAAATCAAGCAATCAAGATAATGAATTCAATTTCTCTTGCAACTATTAAATACCTTCAAGAAGTGTAATTTCCCCAAAAAGCATTTTAAATAACATTTTAAATGTTATTTCATTTCAACTTAGGAAATCTTTTAATAAACTTTATAATAAACTATTTTTACAATTTAATATCATTTTGGCCACAAAATTATTAATAACTCTCAAACCGCTTATTATTTCACTCTGTCGTCTAAACTGGGAGTCCATCCTGTAATTCCCCATGTGACCAAATATGTAATGTCCCGAAGGTGATTACGGTCCGAAGGTGAATTCTGTCCCGGCGGTGAATTGTTGTCCAGAGGTAAATTATGTCCGGCGGTGAATTTTGTCTCGGCGGTAAATTCTGTCCCGATGGTAAATTTTGTCCGGAAGTAAATTATGTCCCGGTGGTGAATTATGTTCCGGCGGTAAATCCTGTCCTGGCGGTGAATTCCGTTCGGAGGTGAATTATGTCCCGGCGGTGAATTTTGTCCCGACGGTGATTATGTCCCGACGATGAATTCTATCCCGGCAGTGAATTCTGTCCCGCCGGTAACTCTGTCCTGGCGGTGAATTCCGTCCGAAGGTGAATTAGGTCCCAGCGGTGAATTATGTCCCAGTGGTAACTTCTGTCCCAATGGTAAATTATGTCCCGGCGGTACAACGGGTGGATGGACCATGCGATACAACGGGTGGATTGGCCGTGCAGTACAACGGGTGGATGGGCCGTGTAGTACAACAGGTGGATAGGCTGTGCGGTACAACGGGTGGATGGCTGTGTGGTACAATAGGTGGATGGCCGTGTGGTACAATGGGTGGATGGCCATGCGGTACAACAGATGGATGGTCGTGCGGTACAATGGGTGGATGGCCGTGCGGTACAACGGTGAGGGATGATGCCTTCCAAACGCCCGATTGAAGTCCACTTCTCCTTCGCAAATAATTAGATATGAATTTGCAAACACAGAGTAATACACCAACTAATATGATTGCCAGAAAGATCTTATTGCATTTATTGACGAAACTTTGGATTTGCCAGATCCGATACAAGCAGAACAAGCAGAGTAGGGTGAGGGTTGAATCCCACCGAAACTGCAACAAACCAAATAGGGAGGGTCTTTCACCTCTGAAATGGCGAACAACAGAATCCCAACAGGAATTCGCAAATACAAATCAAATATAAATCTCAACATGTCAAAACTAACCTACACGTCGAGCATAAATATCCGTCGGGAAACTCCCGAGAGTGCACAAAAGAGCCGACGGCGACAACTACACCTACACCAACAAAAGAAAATGGGCCCGAGATAAACTAAATCGATCGGTACCCAAATACAATAATTTTATTAAAATTGGGGACATTACAAAATACCATTTCTAAAAATAGAAAGGGTCCATCTCTATCACTCCAAAAATTTCTATAAATAGTAATAAACTCACTATAAATAGAAATCACTGCATACAGAGTCCTAGAGACCTCAAACGAACACCAATCCTGCAAAGCTCAGGTCTTTGAAGAAGCTACATCTCTCAAGATACCCTCTATCCAACCTCATTAGCCTATGAGGGTCAATTAATAGGCTAATCCCTCGAACTCTGGTGCTCACGAAAATGGGGACATTACAGTCCACCCTCCCTGAAATTGCTTGTCCTCAAGCAATCTCTACTGCAAAGTAACTCAACCCCACCAGAGGTCCAAAAGATGAACTGTGTAATGTCCCACACATCTCGAACCATCCCCTGTAGCACCAACATAAACACAACTGCACAAGGACAAACATCATGCCAACTATCCAACCCCTACGCACAAGAATAGTGCATCAAAATCAAAACATGTTCAAGAAGGCCAAGGATGAACCGGTATACTTTCAGCACACTGAACATGTTGCAATGCTCAACTGTAAACCCTGTCTGAAATCCAAATCCACCCAAAGAATCCCAAACTCTACACTCAATGCTCAAATGAATGTTGGGATGCCAATTGACTCTGTAGAGTACTCCATACAAACCATATGGTGTCAACATAATACCATTGTACATTGCAACTAGGTCAACCCCAACTCAAGGAGGAAACAATCCACTATCTAGAACAATCCCTAGATCCCATAGCCAATATGGAAGTCTGCCAAAATGGACATTCTCAGACTTTCATTGCTCAACTCTGATCCCAACTTCAGCATACCAGAATTGGTCAAGCCAACCAAGAGGACCCACCCAAACTGCAATACTAACCCTGTCACCACCTGGGTCCCAATGCAACTGAGACTCGCATCCATCTATACTATGGAGATAAGAACTCCTGAAGGTATCTGTATCACAACCACTATCTCCATCCTCTGCTAATCTGGCATGGATGTGATGACTTTGCAAGTATCTCCCCACCAACTTGTAGCTATTGATTCCATCTACTAAAGATGGTGAATACCCATCCCACAAAAGATGATATAATCCTGAAGCCAACCTACATTAACGCATCATCAAGACCTCCAAATGTGGATCAAAAGAAAAATGATGAGCACTCCTCATTGTGTAGTTGTGGTAGAAAGCTCCAATCTCTATCAATGGCTCATCACTGGTAAGCTCCAATCTCTGACCCTGAATCACCGATCGAGTAGGGCCTCTGGCAACATTCTCTAAAAACCCAACCACGAAATCTCTTTAAGGAAGCATTGCAATCAAAGTATCTACAATTGATCCCACCAATTTCTGAATCCCATGAGAACCTCGGATGAGAGTACCCTCAGTGACTCCAAATGGTCCCTCCTGCAACTCTGGACTCTCAAGCAGGTATTCAATATATCTATCTGTGCAATAGAAATGATATGATGCAGAATCAATACTATCCTCTAAAACCTACAGCTGATCATTCAGACCCTGTGATACAAGAAGATGTCTATCACCATCAACTACAAGAGATGCCCCATGTGTAGATGATGGAGTTGTGCCCTTTGCTAACACACAACTCTATGATAAATCCACCACTACCACACAAGAGCTATCAATAATCTGTCCCGCATCATCTAACAACGTGCTAACCACTGGAGAACCTTATACAACAAGAGGCTCTCTACAACTCTCAACCAATGTACTCATCCCAACTAAGTCTATGGGACCCAAACCTATGGTGGATGTAGCTACATCCTCACCACAACCCGTGGATATCAACTCATCACCAACCGCTACTATAGGAAGCTGAACTGAATCTATAGCTGGTGAAGGTTGTACTCAACTCAACTCCATAGTAACTTCATCTAACTGTAACTGTCACTCCTAAAGAGCCAGCTGAGTTCTCTCCAATATCTCTGTAGTCACCTCAAGCTCATGAGTGAGCTCATCTATCTCCTTTTCCTTTCCCCTCAATGCATCATAAAAGATACCATCCCACTCGAGAAGATAATCTTTGTCTGTAAGTAATTGTAGGTAATTTTGTTTCATTATTCCAATTGCTTCACGAAGTGCATGAAACTTTGCAAGAGAAAGACCAATATCACAATGCTCATCTGTCACAAGAGTGCTCCAACCATAAGTCGCCAACATCTGGCAAGCAACGTCAAAGTGCTCAATGGTTGTGGCAATCTGACTAGCATTCACCTTTAATTGCCCAACCAACTGATGTCTCTGGAATTCATGGCACTCATGCAAGCTCTGAGAATCAAAATCTACACTATGAAAGGATGATGTATCTGCAATGCTCACCTCGTGAACAATATCACCATGTGCGCTAACACCCTCACACATATCAACAATCAAGGTACTTCCTGCTAAGTACCTCTACAAATAACTCATTTGAAGGAGTGGAAGCCGTTGCTATATCAATCTCCTCGCATGCCTCTACTTCCCTGACTGTGAGTCCCTTTAAACCACGATCTTGGGACCTATCATCAACCAATGAGTCCTTTGAACCATTTTTTAAAGTTTGATACGACAAATCAAACTCACTACAACATGAGTTGTCAGCATAGATAACATAAATAATGCCCATATCACCAATGCCAATATCATCCCCTTGCAAAATCTCTATTGTCTCATGCTGCTGCAAACATGACTCACTATTGTCATGAAAATCAGAATCATTATGGCATGAATGTACATCATTAACTCATTTCTAACACTTGAATCATGAGTGTCAACACTGGGAAACTCCATGCAACCATTTCCCACACATGGAAAGGCTACTATCTCCTGCATAGGCTAACAATTATGACTATTGTCATAAAAATCAGAGCTATTAGAGCTCATATTTTCCGTGCAATCCTCAAAAGCAACACTCTCATCAAGTGAGTCAAGACTCGTAGTGGTATCAACGACCCCTTCTGCACTGGCCCTATCAGCAACACTGTCAATAGGCTTAGATAAGGGACTGCTGTCATAAAAATCAGAACTTGTATGACTAACATTTTCATTATTACCAACTAATGTAAGGCTGCCATCAATAGTGGCTTTCATGTCATCAGCATTTTCTTGGTCACTAGCTCCTGTCTCATGTAAATGTTGGGACTCAATGCAACTGTCCTCAAGCAAGTCTGTCATAACCACATGCTCCTGAGAAGAGCCTCTAACATCACACGTATAAGGACTAGTAGCTGCCCCACTAAGTAAAGGCTCCACTACCTGATGGTTGTTGGCTGCTAAAGCTACCCCTCTACAATCCTCCTAATTCTCTTCTTGTTTTCTCTGTGAGGAAGACTTTTTTAAAATGGAAACTGTATATCTTGCCGCATTGTCTATGGTTGACGGATTTAAAGAAAAGCATTCATCCTTTCCTGAGTTTTTGTAAGCTTTTCCATTATTTCCATCATGGCATTTGTTTGCTTCCTGAGATTAGCTGTGCTATTCAACTGGTTTCTTGGTTTACTAGTTTTCTTGTATTTATCCATAACTGAAATAAAGCTAGAGTGTTGATCACTCATATATCAAATGCGGGGACTCAAGATTTCCAACCTCGCAAGATGGCAAGAAACTTCTCTGATACCACTATAAGAACCCTTCAAGGCTCTAACTGCTGAATTGACTATGCTTGTTTTTCAGTTTTATTGCTTTCCAATTTTTTTGTGTTTTTGAGATGTTTTGACACAAAAAGCAATACATATGCTGAAATAAAACTTCTAAAATTTGTAAACTAAGTACTAAGGAACGAAAAAGAAGATTTCAATTATTCTTCTTCATTATTTCATAGAGCAAAAACAATGTCTTGACTTTTTCCATACTACATGTCTTTAGGACATAGTCATAACAATATGTTCTCTTTATTCAGTCTCCCTTCCACTTTTATTTCACATTTCCCTTCTGACAAGATTCATCTCGTTCTTCCTCCTCTCTCCGACGGTAATAATCACTCAAAATTTGTTGTCGTCTGGTCTCACGGTGCACCTCCTCACGTCGACTTTGAAGGGCTAGGAAGGTGTGCACCAACAACCCTGGAAGATGAGATAGCAAGTGGTTTACTGCAGAATTCACGCAAAGGGCATCCCACACCGCACCCTCTGGTATGTCCTCTCATTCGGATTCCCTTCAGACGTGTGTCTCGATGGATGCCTGCAATAGTGCGGTGAAGTCGTTGGTTAAAGCAACGTTCTCCTTCGAAGAGTTCCTCGATCTAGTTCTCTTCTTGGTTGCTCTCTATTGGTTAACCCATTGTTTCTCTTCCGCCATTCACGCTTCATTACTATTGCCCAGAATACTTTAAAGGCAACGACACCAAATGTTTGTTGCCTACGGAAAACTAATTTTTACACATGATACTGAAGGAATTGCTAATAATTAACAAATACAACAAGATTCAGAGAACTACCATATGCTTTATTAATATATTCCAATACATCCACTGTGAACATAGCATCCTAAAATCTCTATCGTGTCTGTCCTCTAAAAGGGTACATAAACTACCTGAAGGGGTATGACCGAAACGTTGTGAGATAACCGTTTACCTCTCAGTCACTAACAACCGAGGCTAACAACTTTATTAACATAACAACCCGTACATACAAGTTTCCCGACAACATAGTCAACATGTCATCATTATTTTCCTGTTCACTAACTCTAGTCTCATCAAGATGCTGGGATTCGGTGTTGTTGTCCTCTAATGAAACAGACACATCCACAAGTCCCTGTGTAGAATCTCCAACATCATAACTGCAGATAGGACTAGTGGCTGCCCCACTAAGCATAGGATCTTCACCAAGATCACTAGTTGTTGAAAACGCATTGTGAAGATTCCTAGATGTCTCACCTGTGAAAATCTCTACTTTCTCTTCCTGCATTCTCCATGACGAAGACTTTTTGAAGAAGTAAACCATAAACCTAGTTGCCTTGTCAACAGTTGCCGAGTTGGAAAGCCTTGCATTTAGCCTTTCCTGAGTTTGCCTAAATTTCTCCATTTCATTTGCCAAGACAACTGTTTGCTTCCTGAACTTAGAAACACTGCTCAATTGGTTTCCATATTTACAGGATTTCTTGTATTTATCCATGATTAAAATAACCTGTGAGAGTGTTGATCACTCACAAATCAAGCGTGAGAACTCAAGATGTCCAACCTTGTAGGATGGCAGGAAACCGCTCCGATACCATTGTAAGGAGCCCTGTTGGCTTTTGTTATGATTTTTTGTGAGTTTACCGAATATATGTTTTTTAATTGTTGTTTGGAATATTTGAAAGAAACTAAATTCTGAATTTAAATCCAATGCAAGAAACCCTTGAATTGATCATTTGAAAATTCACATACAATGAAACAATGCAATTATAAATATCAAATGTGCACCTCTTCTTTCTTAGATATACGAATCGCTACTACTGGAGGAACTAAACGCAGCCTAGACCACAGGAGGAGCTGGTTGGAAGATGATCGCAGTTGTTTTGTGGTTGAATGCAACCCAAGAATAAATGCATGCAGCCCTTCACTAACACACATTACCCTTTTCATTCAATTCGCAGCTATAACGGGAGATCACTGCTTCCCCAAATGATGATGTCCTAGCCAAATCAGACCACCAAATGCCCTCCAAAAGCCACAGTGTGTAACAGACTTGGAAGACAAATGAGATGCCAAGAAACCTTGGTCAACTTGCAGCAAATAATGAACAATTTTGGTATACAACGGCACCAAAATTGTAATCAGTATAATCAAAATTAATTCTCTGATATTCAGAGCACAGTTCACCACGTCTTTCAGTGATTCAAAGTGCAGACAGAGAGGAATCAGTCCTCACAAAACCCTTGTTGAAACCCTTCAGCAAATTCACCATGTAATTAAAACAATAGGCAAGAATGAATTGCTTTTGCACAAAGCATTGCTTTTATAATAAAAGATATCTTCTTCAAGACACCAAACGCAAAAAGCTTCTCTCACACATTTTTCACTTAAATTCCCTTTTCTTTATACTTAGGCAAATATTTGAATAACATAATTTATTAACTCCCTTTGGCTCCAGAAACGACCTTTTCATCAATATCATGATATTCTAACACACAAGGTCATTGTTTCCTATGCCCAAGATTTAAAACTTTCCAAGCCGGTTCCAACGAGCTATGACACTAAGGTGACCAATATAGAATACCGGCAAAAATAGCAACCTTAGGGTATTTAATTAAATAATCATAATTCACCTGTCTTGCGATAATTACTGAAGAAGCATCAGAATCGAAATTTGATAGCACAGGCATGATCCTGATGGAGTAAGACGATGAATGAATCTGACGGGGTGACTTGCTAAAAAAAGACGCTCCCTCCAAGATTCTTGGAGCCCAAACCGGAAGCCACAAATAAAAACTGAGAGCATCATTCAACTCCTCTAACTCATCTGAGCTCATCAGAACCATCCATTGACTTACTATAAATAGTAAGTCCCCCCAAAAGGAGCCATAACCCTAAACAAGGTCCTCTAATCATTAGTATTAGCCTACAAGGACCCAGTACTAGGCTAAATCCATCCACTATCATGGTCATGCTAAAAAGGGCACATTACAGTTTCAACCTGGGCGGCTAGGAACAACTTAGAGTTATTTATGTAGGTGCATAATCAGTCATTTGAATTATATATGTTTATATTGCTGTTGATATATATATATATATATATATATTTGTAAATATTGCAAATGTCAATCAAAAGCTTGAAGGTTCTTCTGTGTTGGATTTGAATTTCCCTTTTCTTCATGGTAATGTTCCTTCTCACATATGCAAAAAAACACAAAAAAAAATCCAAAAACAAGCAAATCTACAGTGTTGAGTCAGGGTTAGAGCCAGCTGGGCTCTTACACCAAACACTGTATAGAAGGATCAGTAGGCTGATTGCTGAGGTTTAAGGCAGCAGCTAGTAGTGACAAAACTGTAAATAAATGCTGACTACAGCTATATATGATGCTGATATAATGCTGATGTTAATTGCTAATGGAAAGAGTTGCAGCAGTGGATGCGTTGCTGATGCTGATCACAGATGGAATACTAATGGCAGCACCTGGTAGCTGTCCAACTGGTTACAAATCTATAACAAAAACTGAAATATAAAAGACAAGATCTCACGCAAAATGTTACACTACTGTAGTTTGACAAACCATGTCCAAATTGACTATACATATTGAAACTAAATTGCAAAATATCACAAAATCTTGGCCCAGCTGTAGACACGTGGACAAATTTCACAAAATGAAGAAAATGTTGATTTTCTTGTATTCATAAATTGTTCTAGCCGAAAACAGGCAATACAATAAATTCCATTGCAATTCTGAAATTGAACCACCATCAATTGAATTACAGGACTTTCATCTTAAAAATCAAATCAAAACTTCAGAGGATTTTAGCTCTCCGGATTTCACAACCAACAGTTTTTGTCCTTGAGTTCAATATTTAAAAATTCAAATTCACAATGACAAGGACAGATGGTCCAACTTGGGCACTAGCCTTTCCTATATAAGAGCCTACCATTGGGTCTTTTATTATTTTATTTTTCCTCCCAACAGAATTAAAAAGTACATTTTAAAATAAAGTTATAAGTAGACCTTAATGTCTCATTTTGACAGCCGTCAAAAACATGTAAATTAATTTTTTCATTTTTGAGAATGAGACATGACATAAAAATAAATTAAATTTTCATCAGTGAATTTGGCTTTTGGGAGCCACACCTATATACAATACTCAAAATCAAAAAGAAGTTTCCAGTCTGCTGCAATGGAGGCCATAACAACGAAACCCTACATGGATATATTCTCTACAAAATACCGACTATAGCTTTTCTATATGCATATATATTTCTATAGTATTTACAAAAAGGTATTAGTTGATATGTATGTGTGTGTGTGTATAAACAGGTGCAGCTAATACTATAAGATAAAAGTTCACAAGAAGGTAGTGCATTGAAAATTTGCAAATTAATACTATTTTCCTTGTTCATAACATGATATAATTTGTTAAAAAAAGTAGGTGCTCCTGTAATGTCCCCTTCTCCGTGTTAGGCCATTTTGGCGCTCAATTAGTCTATCTCCCCATCCGGATCGGCTAACAGCTTCTTTCAGAGGATGCCAACCAGTCACAGGCTTTAGTGGGAGAATATTTATTATTCGGGATACCTTTTCTATAGTTAAGTCACTTTATTTTATAAAGTGAGATTCTAAAAGTTACTTTATGTCTTAAGTCGCTTTATATTAAAAAGTAACTTAAAGTGACTTTATGTGAGCGTACTTGATCCCACATTGCTTAGTTTTTCGTGCTTTCCCTCACTTCGAGGTTACAAAAGCGTAAAATACGTCTTGGGATCCACACCATGGAATTTATAAACAAAAGATAAAAAAATCAGGTTGCTCACGTGACTGGTTATATTTCCGAGAACGCAAACCCTTTGGAAATCTTGAGAAGTTGGACGTAGCCCTAGCATCTCGATAGTGGTAAAGTCATTCAAATTTCATCTTTAGAGCTCAATGTTTTGGTAAGGAAGAAGTATCTCATATTCAGTCGCATTTACAGATAAGAGTAGTTTGCTCGTAAGTTCAGTTCGAATCAAGTTGGGATATTACAAGTAAGAGAAAGAGTGCTGGTGTTTTTTTTGAAGATACCACTGGACCCTATATCTGCGTTCTAGCGACTATTGTCAAATCAGAAAGTAATATCTATGGGAGGATGTATTAGGCGAAGAACGTTGTACGTATATCGTAGGTTGGAAAGACCTCATACCATAGGGATTCCGCACTATATTCTGGGCGCACCACTCTAAATGACCAATATAAGTTATATCACGTGCTGGTCATACATTTATAGGCAGCATTGAGCATGAAGGCGGGTGAATCTTTGTTAAACACGACAGTGGAAGAGGAAGTTGGATGTGCGTAGACTCCAGCAAACGCGCATGTCCAATTGATTGGTTCTCACGTGAGACCATACCACGCGAGTTGTGTCACGCGACTGTTGTGGTCGCTCTCTGTCCTGTCTAGGAACCGAGCTGGTTGAGGTGCGAGTGGGAGAAGAGAAGTAATATGTGCATGGGAGACGAATGGTAGGAGGTAGCAGCATCGCGCACACCAGGGATCACTATTTGCACAGCAAGGAGTGGTATCTTGTAGGACATGGGCTGTCAGCACTCTTGGCCGACAACTTCCAGCCGCCATTGCACCATCTCATAGCAGTCTTACCGGAAGCAAGTAAGGTAGACCTTTGAACGATACTTTTTGGATAAGTTTGTAGCACTGCAAAGGGTACTGTTGTAAGGCATGGTCATAATTGTAATGAAATTTATCCATTTTAGAGGCATCCTTGTATATTGGTATATTGCATTTCCTTGCTTGCACTATTAACGTTCATCAAGAAGAAAACACTTGCATATCATGAAAAAAAAAATCATTAAACAACAGCCAACTAGACAATATGAAAATTTGCAGCTCTTTATTATAAACTGCTAGTCAAGATATTACAGTGGTATCAGAGCCTTCGGTCTTGCCAGCCTAGAGGGCTGATTTTTAGTTTTTAACAATGTTGAGTAGGCATGCATAGCAGGCACAAGTCTTACAATTTTAGAGATAACAGAGTTGAAAAGGAACATCCAGAATCTTTGGTAAAGGTTGATATAGAGGATAGTCATACCGAGGCAAAAGAGGAGATTGTATTTGAACAGGGCACTTGGGGTACAGATATGGCTGAGGATACAGCTAGAGAGGCCAGGGAGACATTGAGGGCCATCCGTGATGGATAGGATCACATTGTTGATGTATTACATCAGCTTACAGCAGTTATTCAACAGTTGACAGTAGCACCCAGGAGACCCCAGAACCATCACAGTGGTGGAGGCAATATAGCAGAAACACCCAGAGCAGCTAGAGCACCCACTTGTACTTCAAATAGGCCCCTTATGCCTACCTTTATACAAAATAATACAGAGGAAGAGATAGCACAACCTGAGGCAGCAACCGTTCTTCCTGATAATGTGTTGGCCATGCACGATGAAAGCGATATGCTACCTAATCGAGTCAAAGCTGATTTGACCTTTGTTCAGTATATGGCTCAGAAGAGAGAATTTGGCAAGGCTCAACAGCATAGGAGACCCAGGGGTCAAAACTGGGACTTAAAGCATGTAATGAACAAATTAGCCCTTCCCACATTTGATAGCAGCGGTAAGACATCCGCGAGAGCCTAGATTCACAAGCTAGATACCTTCCTGACCCTCAAACCCATGTCAGAAATGGAGGCTATTAAATTTGCAACCATGCATTTGGAGGCAACAACATATGACTGGTGGCATCATGGCCTTGTCATCCAGCATCATGGACAGATTACTTCTTATGAGACTTTCAACACGAAATTGATTACCCGTTTTGACAGGAAAGACATTGAGGTTTACTACAAGCAGTTAGCCCAACTGAGACAAAGTGGGTCTTTGGACATGTAATGTCCCCAATTTGGCAGGTACCTATGCTTGTTGTTGTTAGTTCATCAATGTGATCCCTGTGAGCTGACGTTATGATTAGGGGATCTTTATGACACACTTACTATTTTTAGTAAGTCAATTAAGCCTGGTTTCTATTTTGGGAAAGAGGTTTGGGTCCTAGATGCGGTTTCAGACTTCAAGGATGAGTCTATCTCCTTGCTCATGTTTTAATGAATAAAGCTTGGCTTTATTACATAAGATGCTTTAATGATGTTATATTTTTGAAGTGTGTTATTGAAGACTCTTTAGTGAGAAGTGTCTCCTTGAAGTTACATCTTTTGGTGTGTTGAAGAAGATATCCTTGGAGTTTTTCTTTATAAGCAAGGGAGTTTCGATTTCATTATTCATGCTTATGAAAATTGAATTTCGAGAATGTTGGAAGGGGGTTTGATAATTATATTAGAGAAACGATAAATTCTCTTGGAATTGAGCACTTTGAATTGGAGCAATACCATTGAATTGTGCAAGGTATCCGATCTTGTTTGTTGAGTGATCACTGCATTGGAAAAGTCATACGAAGACACCAGATCCGTACGGGGTAATTCTGGAACCACACGTGCCTGGGATTCACGATGGTTGCTGCAGCCGAGTGTGCTAGTGGAGTTGCGGTTTGAGGTTAGGCTACCGATAAAGTCCAACAGTGCTAGCACTCTACTTCTGTCACCTGCAACAGGACGTGTTCATGTTGAGGTTGGCTCGTTTTTAATAAATTAGCTGCGTTTTGTTCCTTTTGCAGCCGTACAATAAAGTGCTTTGTTTTGATTTAATATTGGAAAAGATTTGGTTTATTAAATTGTTGAATATCCTTGAGATGGCATGTTGAAAGATGTTTTGATTAAAATGGAAAATTATAATTGATGAAATTTATCAACTCATAATAATTGTGAAATTCAAAAAATAAAGAAACTCCAATTTCTTCTGGAAATTCTGATTGTGAGATTAAGAGCCAAGATAGGCTCTTTACAGTGGTATCAGAGCATTGATCCTACCAGCCTGATGTTTTGGGCCCAGCTATGGTAGATAGATTTGTACCAAGCTTTCATTATTCTCACAGGGGTAGAGCTTCGCCACCTCCTGAAGGGAATGAACAGGGTCCACAAGTTGATCACACAGGTAACAGGATAGAGATAATATTGGGAATGACAAGGACAGGGAAGCCAAAGATGCTTTCAGAAATATTGCGGATTGACAACATCATATTGCAACTGTATTGCAACAACTATCTGACACTTTGCAACGCATGAATATACCAGGAGATCATGACAGGGGCACTAGAGGTGCATAAGTTGGTTCACACAAATCCGGGATTGTGGACAAACAGCAGACCAGAGATGATCCTACAGGCACTCGTGATAGACCATTACGTCCTACGTTCCTGAGGCCTAAAGATGACACAGTTACTGTCGATTCTGAACTAGCTCCTTTTGTTGATAATATGGTAGCTCACTATGCTGAATGGGATGCATTGCCTAAAGCCATAAAGAGGAATTTGAAGTTTGACAAGTTCCTGACTCAAAAAAGAGAGCACTCCAAAGGCAAGTCTGGTCCAGATATGAGGCAGAGGTCCAGACAAACTGAACTAAAACAGGCAACCAGTAAACTCACTATGACGCATTTTGATGGGAGTGGAAAGATGATAGTCAGGGCCTGGATCCATAAGTTGGATACATATCTTGCATTACATCCTATGTCTGAAGAGGACGTTGTTCGGTTTGTTGTGTTGCATTTAGATGGAGCTGCTCATGACTGGTGGTTTCATGGTCTCGTTTCTTTACAACATGATCAGGTAAGAACCTATTAGGAGTTTTTGCATAATCAGGTTGAGAGATTTGACATGAAAGATCCTGAATCATATTTTCGTGATTTGGCTCAACTCAGGCAGTCTAGTAGTTTGGAGACTTTTATTAATGAGTTTCAGAAGGTTTCAGTGATGGTTTATGATATTTCTGAGAGAAGACGGGTGATGCTGTTTACAGAAGGATTAGATGAACCTCTCAGAGGATGGGTTAAGTCTTTTGACCCCCCCTCCTTGCAGGCAGCCATGAAAAAAGCACAGGACTTAGAGTTTGTAATGTTCCCGTCATTAAATGACTATTAAAACTATTGTATATGTGGGTCCCGATTGATTTAGCTTATCTCGGGTCCATTATTTCTTTTGGCATAGTTTTAGTTGATGCCATCGGCTCTTTTATGCATTCTCGGGAGTTTTCCCGGATGGGTATTTATGCTCGGCGTGTAAGATAGTTTTCATATATTGAGATTTGATATTTTATTTATGTTTGCGAATTCCTGTTGGGATTCTGCTCTTCGCCATTTCGAAGGTGAAAGACCCTCCCTATTTGGTATTCCGCAGTTTCGGTGGGATTCAACCCTCACCCTATTCTGCTTGTATCAGATCTGGCAAATCCGAGGCTTTATCAATTAATTCAATAAACATTCTTCTAGCAAAACATCTTGTGGTTTGTGAGTATTCTGATTCATGGGAAGTATATTTTATTACAACCGAAGGATGGAGGATACTGTAATTGCATCTGCAAGTCGAAACCCATTCAACTTGCCACCCCGTACGACTATACGGCCTGCTCATCCCATCCGTACGGCCTGCTCATTCCACCCGCACGGCCTGCTTCACTCCCCATCGTACAGCCTGTTCTCGTAAGCCATTGTTGCTCCTTGCACACACCTCCGGGAGATAAACGCCTCCGAGAGATAGAGAATTTGCCTTCGGCAAATAAAACGCCTCCAGGAGATACAGAATTTGCCTCCGGGAGATAAACGCCTTCGGGAGATAAACATCTCCGGGAGTCGGGAACATTACAGAGTTTTCAACTCCACGCACTCAATTCCCTTCAAGACCATCTGATTCTTCACAGGACAATAGTGTTGCTCCAAAGAAAGAGAACGGACCAGATTCAAAGCCACCTCCGATGGGAACACTGGATCAAGAAACTCTTAATGATTTCAGGAGAAAGAGGTTAGGTTTTTATTGCAGGGGACCCTATGATGAGAAACATGAGTGTCCTTTGAAGCCTAATGGTAGCAAGAGGCTTATCGAATGGTTTTATGAGCATCCGTATATATCTGATTTTTCAGGATAGCAGATTGACAATGAAGAAGGAATAACTACAGAGAGGAGAGCTGGTGATGACTCTAAGCTTAAAGTGGTTTATCTTTCTAGCATGCAGAAGGATGGATCTTTCAGATTACGTGGGCTCTTAGCAAGACAGCGTGTCATTGCCTTATTGGATACAAGGGCTAAACATAATTTTATTGATTCAGAGTTAGTATCTAGGAGAGGTTTGCAGACTGAAGACTTTCAGGGTATCTAGGAGAGGTTTGCAGACTGAAGACTTTGAGGGAATTAGGGTCAAGGTTGCTGATGGTTACACTCTTAAGTGTGACAAAGTGATTTCGAATCTGCCCCTCAGGTTAAATAATTATTACTTTAAATCTGATTTTTATGTGGTTGATATGGGTGGGACCGAATTGGTTCTAGGCATGAGTTGGTTGCATTCCATTGAGGCTTTTTATCTCAGCCTTAAGGATATGGAAATGAGTTTTGAGGTGGATGGGAAGAAGCATATTCTGAAAGCCATCAAAGAAGAGAACTTGAAAAGAATTACATTTAGACAGATGCAGCGTCTTATTAATCACGATGTAGTGGAGTGGGCAGCCGAGTGCAGGATGTTACCCACATTTGAGGAGGCTGAGAAACCAGCTTATCAGCTTGATATACAGGAACTCTGGGTTAAACACTCCAAAGTGTTTAGTGATTTACCACATGGCAAACCACCCGACAGACACATAGAGCATATTATTGAGTTAGAGGAGTGTAATAAGTCCATCATGATCACTCCCTCCCGGTATCCCAAGTGTCTGAAAGATGAGATAGAGAAGACTATTCAGGAGCTGCTCTCTATGGGTCACATCATGCCCAGTAAGTCCCCTTTTGCTTCATCGGTGGTATTGGTGAAGAAAAAGGATGGCACCATGAGAATGTGTATTGATTATAGAATGCTGAATCGTAAAACAATTAAGAATAGGTATCCTATTCTTCGTATTGATGAGCTAATTGATGAGTTGCACGGAGCTGCCTTCTTTTCTAAGATAGATTTGAGATCTGGATACCATCAGATTCAGGTTCAGGAAGAAGATATAGAGAAGACAGCCTTTAGATGTCATTATGGACACTTTGATTTTTTGGTCATGCCTTTTGGGTTGACTAACGCTCTGGCAACATTTCAGTCTACCATGAACAGGGTCTTCCACAGGCAGTTGAGGAAGTTTGTGTTGGTTTTTTTCGATGATATCTTGGTTTACAGCACGACGTGGGAGGATCACCTAATTCATTTGGACACTATGCTGGGTATTTTGGCTAAGGCTTCCTTGTTTGCTAAGGAGTCTAAGTGTGCTTCGGGAATGCCTAAGTTATTTTATCGGGGGCATATTATTAGTGAAGAGGGAGTTCGTATGGATCCGGATAAGGTTCGCGCTATCCTTGATTGGCCAATTCCAGAGAGTTTGACTCGGCTTAGAGGGTTTATTGGTCTGTGTACCTTTTACGAAAAATTTGTTGTAGGATTTTCTCGACATGCAGCTCCCCTTACTGATCTGACTCGTAAGGGTGCTTTTCAGTGGACTCCTTAGGCATAGGAGTGTTTTGAGAAGTTCAAATCGATTATGACTTCCTGCCCGGTTTTGGCTACGCCCAATTTTTCCAGACCTTTTGATTTGCATTCTAATGCATCAGGTGAGGGCATTGGTGTCGTTCTTTCACAGCACCGTCATCCTATTGTGTATGAGAGCAGGAAGCTCAGGAGTCCTGAGAGAGCTTTCAGTGTTTGTGATAAGGAGATGTTAGCCATTATGCATGCTCTGCCTAAATTCAAACAGTACTTGTTTGGCAACAAATTCTGTAGTAAAACTGATCATGATAGTCTGAAATATTTTCTGGGGCAGCGTGATTTGAATGAGCAGCAACAGAAATGGGTCAGCAAGCTTTAGTCTTATGATTTTGATATCACTTATATTAAGGGGACACAGAATATTGTTGCTGATGCTCTCTCTAGGAGACCACAATTGTGTGTTTTGACAAAGGTTTCTGAAGATTGGAAACATTTGATTGTCGTTAATTATGCAAAGGATCAGTGGGCCACTAACTTTCTTCATGGGACCATCCAGGATGATTTAGGCACTTTGCGTGATAATATATAGTGAGCACAGAATTAGCATAAGCAGTACGCTGATCAGAGGAGAGTGGCCCATTTTTGAGGTTGGTGACATGGTGTATTTGATGCTGCAGCCTTACAAGCAGTCATCTATTAGGAGAAGTGGGGCTGAAAAGCTTAAACCACGGTATTATGGTCCCTTTTCTGTGGTTTGGCGAGTTGGCGAGGTTACTTATGAGCTAGATTTGCCTATTGATAGTAAGGTGCAAAATGTGTTTCACGTGTCTCATTTGAAGAAAGCATTGGGGAGGCATGTTATTCCCTCATCTCTTTTACCACCATTAGATGATGAGGGGAAGCTGGAATTGGTTCCTGAAGCCATTTTGGATACCAAGGAAAGACATTTGCGTAGACGAGTTATCCGAGAGTTCTTGTTTAAGTGGCACGGTCTTCCGGATGAGAATGCTACTTGGGAGTTAGAGGATATTTTACAACATCCTGGTTTGCGATTGCTTGAGGACAAGCAATCCTGAGGATAGAGGACTGTAATATCCCCAATTTAGCAGGTACCTGTGCTTGTTGTTGTTAGTTCATCAATGCATCCCTGTGAGCTGACGTTATGATTAGGGGATCTTTGTGACACACTTACTATTTTTGGTAAGTCAGTTGAGCCTGGTTTCTATTTCGGGAAAGTAGTTTGGGTCTTGGATGCGGTTTCAAACTTCAAGGATGAGTCTATCTCCTTGCTCATGTTTTAGTGAATAAAGCTTCGCTTTATTACATAAGATGCTTTAATGATGTTATATTTTTGAAGTGTGTTATTGAAGACTCTTTAGTGAGAAGTGTCTCCTTGAAGTTACATCTTTTGGTTTGTTGAAGAAGATATCCTTGGAGTTTTTCTTTATAAGCAAGGGAGTTTCGATTTCATTATTCATGCTTATGAAAATCAAATTTGGAGAATGTTGAAAGAGGGTTTGATAATTATCTCAGAGAAACGATAAATTCTCTTGGGATTGAGCACTTTGAATTGGAGAAATACCAATGAATTGTGCAAGGTATCCGATCTTGTTTGCTAAGTCATCACTGCATTGGAAAAGCCGTACGAAGACACCAGATCCGTATGGGGTTAAATCTGGAACCGCACGTGACTGGGATTCACGCCGGTTGTTGCAGCCGAGTGTGCTAGTTGAGTTGCGGTTTGAGGTTAGGCTGCCGATAAAGTCCAGCAGTGCTGGAGGTCTACTTCTGTCACCTGCAGCAGGACGTGTTCATGTTGAGGTTGGCACGTTTTTAATAAATGAGCTGCATTTTTTTCCTTTTGCAGCCGTACAATAAAGTGCTTTGTTTTCATTTAATATTTGAAAAGATTTGGTTTATTAAATTGTTGAATATCCTTGAGATGGCACGCTGAAAGATGTTTTGATTAAAATGGAAAATTATAATTGATGAAATTTATCAACTCATAATACTTGTGAAATTCAAAAAATAAAGAAACTCCAATTTCTTCTGGAAATTCTGATTGTGAGATTAAGAGCCAAGATAGGCTCTTTATAGTGGTATCAGAACATTGATCCTGCCAGCTTGAAGTTTTGGGCCCAGCTATGGCAGATAGATTTGTACCAAGCTTTCATTATTCTCGCAGAGGTAGAGCTTCGCCACCGCATAAAGGAAATGAACAGGGTCCGCAGGATGATCACACAGGTAACAGGGATAGAGGTAATATTGGGAATGACATGAACAGGGAAGCCAGAGATGCTTTCAGAAATATTGCGGATGGACAATATCATGTTGCAACTATATTGCAACAACTATCTGACACTTTGCAACGCATGAATATACTAGGAGATCGTGACAGGAGCACTAGAGGTGCATCAATTGGTTCACATAGATCCAGGATCATGGACAGATAGGAGACCAGGGATGATCATACACGCACTCGTGATAGACCATTACGTCCTACGTTCCTGAGGCCTAAAGATGACACGGTTAGTGTCAATTCTGAACCAGCTCCTTTTGTTGATGATATGGTAGCTCACTATATTGAATGGAATGCATTGCTTGAAGCCATAAAGAGGAATTTGAACTTTGACAGGTTCCTGACTCAAAAAAAAGAGCACTCCAGAGGCAGGCCTGGTCCAGATATGAGGCAAAGGTCCAAACAAACTGAACTCAAACAGGCAACCAGTAAACTCACACTAACACATTTTGATGGGAGTGGAAAGATGACAGCCAAGGCCTAGATCCATAAGTTGGATACATATCTTGCATTACATCCTATGTCTGAAGAGAATGTTGTTCAGTTCATTGTGTTGCATTTAGATGGAGCTGCTCATGACTGGTGGTATCATGGTCTCGTTTCTTTATAGCATGATCAGGTAAGAACCTATCAGGAGTTTGTGCATAATCTAGTTGAGAGATTTGACAAGAAACATCCTGAATCATATTTTCGTGATTTGGCTCAACTCATGTAATCTGGCATTTTGGAGACTTTTATTAATGACTTTCAGAAGGTTTCAGTGATGGTTTATGATATTTCTGAGAGAAGATAGGTGATGTTGTTTACAGAAGGATTTGTTGAACCTCTCAGAGGATGGGTTAAGTCTTTTCACCCCCCCTCCTTGCAGGCAGCCATGAAAAAAGCATGGGACTTAGAGTTTTCAGCTCCATGCACTCGGTTCCCTTCAAGACCATCCGGTTCTTCACAGGACAATAGTGCTGCTCCAAAGAAAGATGACGGACCAAATTCAAAGCGACCTATGACAGGACCACTAGATCAAGAAACTCTAAATGATTTGAGGAGAAAGAGGTTATGTTTTTATTGCAGGGGACCCTATGATGAGAAACATGAGTGTCCTTTGAGGCCTAAGGTTAGAAATAGGCTTATGGAATGGTTTTATGAGGATCAGTATATGTCTGATTTTTCAGGACAGTAGATTCACAATGAAGAAGGAATAACTACAAAGAGAAGAGCTGGTGATGACTCTAAGCTTAAGGTGGTTTATCTTTCTAGCATGTAGAAGGAGGGATCTTTTAGATTACATGGGCTCTTAGCAGGACAGCATGTCATTGCCTTATTGGATATAGGGGCTACACATAATTTTATTGATTCAGAGTTAGTATCTAGGAGAGGTTTGAAGACTGAAGACTTTGGGGGAATTAGTGTCAAGGTTGCTGATGGTTATACTCTTAAGTGTGACAAAGTGATTTCGAATCTGCCCCTCAGGTTAAATAATTATTACTTTAAATCTGATTTTTATTTGGTTGATATGGGTGGGACAGAATTGGTTCTAGGCATGAGTTGGTTGCATTCCATTGAGGCTTTTTATCTCAGCCTTAAGGATGTGGAAATGAGTTTTGAGGTGGATGGAAAGAAGCATATTGTGAAAGCCATCAAAGAAGAGAACTTGAAAACAATTACATTCAAACGGATGCAGCATCTTATTAATCATGATGCAGTGGAGTGGGCAGCCGAGTGCAGGATGTTACCCACATTTGAGGAGGCTGAGAAACCAGCTTATCAGCCTAATATACAAGAACTCCGAGTTAAACACTCCAAAGTGTTTAGTGATTTACCACATGGCAGACCACCCGACAGAGGCATAGAGCATATTATTGAGTTAGAGGTGGGTACTAAGCCCATCATGATCACTCCCTACCGGCATCCCAAGTGTCTGAAAGATGAGATAGAGAAGACTATTCAGGAGCTGCTCTCTATGGGTCACATCAGGCCGAGTAGGTCCCCTTTTGCTTCATTGGTAGTATTGGTGAAGAAGGATGGCACCATGAGAATGTGTATTGATTACAGAATGTTGAATCGTAAAACAATTAAGAATAGTTATCCTATTCCTCGTATTAATGAGATGATTAATGAGTTGCACGGAGCTGCCTTCTTTTCTAAGATAGATTTGAGATCTGGACACCATCAGTTTCGGGTTTGGCAAGATGATATAGAGAAGACAGTCTTTAGATGTCATTATGGACACTTCGAGTTTTTGGTCATGACTTTTGGGTTGACTAATGCTACGGCAACATTTCAGTCTACCATAAATAGGGTCTTCGACAGGCAGTTGAGGAAGTTTGTGCTGGTTTTTTTCAATGATATCTTGGTTTATAGCAGGACGTGGGAGGACCACCTAATTCATTTGGACACCGTGCTGGGTATTTTGGCTAAGGCTTCCTTGTCTGCTAAGGAGTCTAAGTGTGCTTTGGGTATGTCTGAGTTATTGTATCTAGGGCATATTATTAGCACAGAGGGAGTTTGTATGGATCCGGATAAGGTTTGCGCTATCATTGATTGGCCAGTTCCAGAGAGTTTGACTCAACTTAGAGGGTTTATTGGTCTGTGTGCCTTTTACCATAGGTTTGTTGCAGGATTTTCTCGACATGCAGCTCCCCTTACTGATCTAACTCGTAAGGGTGCTTTTCAATGGACTCCTCAGGCACAGGAGTGTTTTGAGAAGTTCAAATCGATTATGACTTCCTGCCCACTTTTGGCTATTCCCGATTTTTCCAGACCTTTTCATTTGCATTTTGATGTATCAGGTGAGGGCATTGGTGCCGTTCTTTCATAGGACTGTCATCCTATTGTGTATGAGACCAAGAAGCTCAGGGGTCGTGAGAGGGCTTTCAGTGTTTATGATAAGGAGATGTTAGCCATTATGCATGCTTTGGCTAAATTCAGACAGTAATTGGTTGGCAACAAATTTTGTATTAAAACTGATCATGATAGTCTGAAATATTTTCTGGGGCAGCATGATTTGAATGAGCGGCAACAGAAATGGGTCAGCAAGCTTCTGTCTTATGATTTTGATATCACTTATATCAAGGGGACGCAGAATATTGTTGTTGATGCTCTCTCTAGGAGACCACATTTGTGTGTTTTGACAGAGGTTTCTGAGGATTGCAAACATTTGATTGTCACTGATTATGCTTAGGACCACTGGGCCACTGACTTTCTTGATGGGACCATCCAGGATGTTTTAGGCACTTTGTGTGATAATATACAGCGAGCACAGAATCAGCAGAAGCAGTATGCTGATCAGAGGAGAGTGGACTATTTTTTAGGTTGGCAACATGGTGTATTTGATGTTGCAGCCTTAGAGGCAGTCGTCTATTCGGAGAAGTGGGGCTGAAAAGCTTAAACAACGGTATTATGGTCCCTTTTCTGTGGTTCAGCGAGTTGGCGAGGTTGCTTATGAGCTAGATTTGCCTATTGATAGTAAGGTGCACAATGTGTTTCACATGTCTCATCTGAATAAAGCATTGGGGAGGCATGTTATTCCCTCATCTGTTTTACCACCATTGGATGATGAGGGGAAGCTGGAATTGGTTCCTGAAGCCATTTTGGATACCAAGGAAAGACATTTGCGCAGACGAGTTATCCTAGAGTTCTTGGTTAAGTGGCACGGTCTTCCAAATGAGGATGCTACTTGGGAGTCAGAGGATATTTTATAGCATCCTGGTTTGCGATTGCTTGAGGACAAGCAATCTTTGGGAAGGAGGACTGTAATGTCCCCAATTTAGCAGGTACCTGTGATTGTTGTCAGCTCATCAATGCGATCCCTATGAGCTGACATTGTGATTAGGGGACCTTTGTGACACACTATTTTTAGTAAGTCAATTGAGCCCGATTTCTATTTCGGGAAAGAGGTTTGGGTCCTGGATGTGGTTTCAGACTTCAAGGATGAGTCTATCTCCTTGCTCATGTTTTAATGAATAAACCTTGGCTTTATTACATAAGATGCTTTAATGATGTTATATTTTTGAAGTGTGTTATTGAAGACTCTTTAGTGAGAAGTGTCTCCTTGAAGTTACATCTTTTGGTGTGTTGAAGAAGATATCCTTGGAGTTTTTCTTTATAAGCAAGGGAGTTTCGATTTCATTATTCATGCTTATGAAAATTGAATTTGGAGAATGTTGGAAGAGGGTTTGATAATTACCTCAGAGAAACAATATATTCTCTTGGGATTGAGCACTTTGAATTGGAGTAATACCAATGAATTGTGCAAGGTATCCGATCTTGTTTGCTGAGTGATCACTGCATTGGAAAAGTCGTACGAAGACACCAAATCCGTACGGGGTTAATTCTGGAACCGCACGTGCCTAGGATTCACACTGGTTGTTGCAGCCAAGTGTGCTAGTGGAGTTGCAGTTTGAGGTTAGGCTCTCGATAAAGTCCAGCAGTGCTGGCGGTCTACTTCTATCACCTGCAAAAGGACGTGTTCATGTTGAGGTTGGTACGTTTTTAATAAATGAGCTGCATTTTTTTCCTTTTGCAGCCGTACAATAAAGTGCTTTGTTTTGATTTAATATTGGAAAAGATTTGGTTTATTAAATTGTTGAATATCCTTGAGATGGCACGTTGATAGATGTTTTGATTAAAATGGCAATTTATAATTGATGAAATTTATCAACTCATAATACCTGTGAAATTCAAAAAATAAAGAAACTCCAATTTCTTCTGGAAATTCTGATTGTGAGATTAAGAGCCAAGATAGGCTCTTTAGAAGACCACTACATTGATGAGTTTCAGAGTATTTCCATCATGGTTCCTGATATGTCTAAGAAGAGGAAAGTGATGTTTATCGAGGGCCTATAGGATAGATTTAGAGGATTGGTTAGAGTCCTCGAGCCAAGCACCTTGGATGACGCTATTAGGTTAGGGCATGATTTGGATTCACCCTCTTCTATCTTGCAGCCACCTAAGAAAACTTTTAAGGGATCCTCTCCATTCCGAAAAAATAAGAGTACACCCCCTAGATTGGATTTCGAGATAGGAAATGAATTGAGAAGAAAGAAATTACGCTTCACATGTAGAGAGCCTTGGACTCAAGACCACAGGTGCCTTGGAAAAGGCAAGATACATTACATTGAGGTGGTTTCAGATGGTGAATGCGAGCAACAGGAGGGCAGCGATGAGGAGGCTCAGGAAGAGCGATCAGCAGAAGGGAAGAAGAGGGAAGCCCCCCATGAGCAGCCTCCTATTACTTTAGTATCTCTCTGAAGTATTCCCACATGTCACCTATTCCGTCTAAAGGGAGTGGTTAGAGGACAGCGTATCATTTGCCTCCTAGACACAGGTGCTACACATAACTTTATTAGCACAGGTATGGTTTCCAGGAGAGGATTTTAGATAGACAACATTTCTGAGTTTGAGGTAAAGGTTGTCGGGGGAGATTTGTTGAGCTGTACAGGTGTTGTCCTCAATTTTGAGATCACAAAATTGTGGCAACCCTATGCAATTTTCTTGTCAATTCGTAGAAGTATTCTCTATGATTTGAACGTTTTGATAGTGTGTTAATAAGGACGATTCGTTATCCCTGAAAAAGCTCTTTGTAACACACGTTTCATGCATTCTTTAAAGTCTTCCCTTTGTTTTTTAATCTCGTTTTTCCCTTGAGTCGATAGCCCTTTAAATTACGCTCGTTTCGAGCTAACTTAGACATCAAACAGAGTTCTACAACTCAAGTTATGATGAAAAAGGTGGGGTTTTTCAAGTTGACTGCATATTCTTTAAAAATCCTTATAAAAGTGGGGTTTTTGAAGTCAATTGCACGGGTTTGAATTATTTTTAATATATAAAATGGATTTCAAAGTTCGTTTTCAGATTTCAACTCATTTTGAGTTGATTTGACTATAGTTTTTAACATTTTCGTGAAATTAGCTTTAAATCTTCTAAATTCATGTTACTTTATTTAAATACTATAGTTATGTATTAAATTAATTCAAATTTAAAAGACTTAAGTATTAAGGCTGTGGTTTTCGTTCTTTACTGCATATCATCCATGTGCAAAACACTTTTAAAAGCTCACTTCTAAGTCTTTTTCGTATTAAATATGTTGTTTTTATCAGCGCCTGCATGTATATTTCATATTTTCAAACATATGCAGTTGAATCTCTGAAGAGCGTATTTAATCCTTGCTAAGTGTCGTTTTTATATGTGACTGCATATTTAAAATAACATTTATAAACTCCTTAGGTGGCTTTTTCTTTATAAAAGTCATATTTTGAAAGATATGTATATACACTTCAAAAGTGCGTATACATTTCTTTATTTTGTATCTTCCCATGGTGTCAAATTTGAAATAAGTTACATATGTTATGCAAACTTATTTTGAAAGTATGTCTTTTCCTTATGTTTTCCCTCAATAACGTCGAATTTAAAGACTAGCGCATATGTTGAAAGATATATGTTCTGGCTTGTAAAGATAACATTTATAACCAATCCCTTTAGACGTCGATTTCCAAGAGGTTTGCATATACTTTTTGTATGTAAATTCATTTCAAAAAGTGCATATTAGCTTTCCTTTGCTATTTTCCTCTTAAGGCGTCGAATTTTGTAGCCTATACACATGCTTTTCCATGTGCATATGTATTTAAAAACAACATTTTTATATATCTACCTATAGGCATCGAAATTTAGAAGCTTTACACCTGTTTTTATCTTCCCAAAGTGCGTTTTTATCTTTCCCTTTCAAGGCATCGATTTTTGGTGTCTTTGCATATACTCATCATTCATATGCAAGAGAGGTTCTCAAACAGCGTTTTTAATACCTCTTCTTAGGTGTCGATTTTTAATGCCCTTGCATGAGTATTGTTTTCGACAACTAAGTGTTTCCAGCTCCCACTCTTAGCGTCGAATTCAAGAGGTTTTGCATACACTTAAACTAAGTGTTTCCAGCATCTCGTATTCAGTGTTTTTGTTCCTATGGAGGCATCGTTTTTGGAGGAGATTTCATATGTTGAAAGGCATATGTAATAACCATTTCAAACAGCATTTTTAATCATCTATTCAAAGCATCAATTTTTGGAGGTATAACATATGTGCCTTTGCTTTCACAAATGACGTTTTTAATGATCTTTCCTTTTGGGCGTCGATTTTTATGAGTATTACATATGTTGTTTGTAATATACAGCATATGTAATGTGGTCAAAACAGTCCGCTTGGAGCTGTTCTTCCTTCAATAACGCCTCATTTAAGAAGGATTTTGAGCATCTTTAATTATTTTGGCATCTAGCAAACCAATTTTGGTAAGTTATCACTTCCTCTTATGGATTTATTCTATCATTTTTGGTTGGATTTGTGCCCTAGACACCATTTTTCTTTCTCATTGCATATACAAGAGAAATAGTCAACCGGTTGCTATTTCTTGGCATTTTTCTTCTCATTCTTCCCCACTTGGCTGTATATGCTTATTGACTATCCAAATTTAAGGGAGAGAGACTAGGAATGTGATCTATTTATACTCTTTCTATCCAATCTTTTCTAAATCCGAAAATCTATTGGATTTATTTCAGATTTTGAGAGATTTTTATCTTGAAGATTGAGGTAATTTCTTCCTTACTCTTTTTCTTGTTTTCCTTCCAAAGTTGTTTAATTTACATGTAAAGCTTTCATTTTTTATTTACATGTGATTAAATCTATGTCTCTTCTTCTTCCGTCTACATTCTCCAAGTTGCATATGCAAGTGCTTCATCTTGCTTGTATATGCAGTCAGGACTAAAAACCCCGTTCTTGAAAGAAACCGTCATAGAAAGCAAGCTTATTGATATGCACATGCAAATCCATTCCAAAAAAGCCCATTTTCATGCATATACGCACTCCATCCGCACTTGTCTTACCGCTGCCACATGACTTGAAATTCATGATGGTGGTTGCTTACACATTTGCTTATGATGAAAACATAACAATTCATTTTAAGTAGACGTCATATCCACTCATTTCCATACATGTTTCCCTTCATAATTCTCGCTGTCCGCACATGCAATCACCTCCAAGAAACCCGTTTTTGGGTCTTCCTTATCATTTTTGAGCTAAAATTCAATCACCTCTTCGCTGTCCTAAAGTTTTCCAGCCATATGCCATGTTCATAGTCTTCCAAAATCCATATTTGTCCATCAAAAACCATGCAATGGACCTATCCATGCTTCATTTTCTCACCTAATACTTGTCTATTCATATGTAATACCCTCTGAAAAACCCGTTTTTGGTTTTTCTCACTACACAAGAACCAATCTAACCCAAATCTATTTGTTCTTCCGTTGTTCACAAGTATTCCATCCACTTACAATACCCCAAGCTCATTTCTTGTGCATCCAAGAGGCGCAATGGATCCATCACTTGAAAATGTTCTTACCTTGTGGAATCTTCATGTCACAGTTACTCAGGCATATCATATTGCTATGTTAGGAGAATCTCTAACCAACATCAAAAAAGGAAGAAGTAAAGGCCCAAAGGATTGAAAGGAGGCTTAGAGAAAGATTGGAACGTGAGCAAAGAGAAAGGATACAAAGAGAAAGAGAAGCCCATGGCAGAACTCAAAGGCCACCCTTAAGAGAAATTCAACTTCGAGAGAATCAAGTGAATCAAAATTAGAGCACAAGCTGGATAAGAAGATTGGATCTTTCTCCCCAGAAAGGTTTGAAAGACTACAATCAGAAAGAATTCTTCCAAGGCAGAGATGGAAAGAAACAAACGTGCTTCTCAAGAGACAACCAAGGATGCAGTTTCCTTTTCCAGATCAAGATGCTTTCACCAAACTAGAGCATATCAACCATCACGCATCCTCTAGCAGCATGAAGACAAACGAAGGATGATGTAATAGGTGTTGTGTCTTGTCAGGCACTTGGTATTTTCATCATGTCTTTGTAATTTGTATTTGACATATGTAATTGCATGTGATAGTATCACGTGCAAAGTTGTAACATGTAATCAAGTTGCACGTGCATTAGGCATGCAACTTTGAATAAGTCATAAGTTTTCTAGTAGTTAGTTGAATAAGTCAAAGTGGTTAAGGGTTTCCCCTTTTCTCTCCACTTTTCTCTCTTCTGTTTTTCTATCTGAAGAAGAGAGTTCTTTGTAAATATTTTTATCTTTTGTTGAAGAAAGCAAGGCTATACTTGAGAACTTGGGTGATGAAAACTTTGTGTTTCATTGTATGAGTTATCAAAAGTGAATAAAAGTGACAAGATTCTTCAGACTTTGTGTTGTAGATCTTGAGATTGAATGGTGTTTTCTTACGTTGCATTGTTCAATCTTTCTTAAATTCATTTCTAAGCTAAACTTGCATACATCATTGGAGGTTTCAGTTCATCTTTTGAGAGACTTTGAGCTACAGAAGGAGAATTGTTATAGTAGTAGTGGCTGCGAATACTGAGAGTTGAAGACTTTGAGCTTCAAATCTGAGTATTTTTCTTTAAATTTCATAATCATTAGTGAGAGACTTTGAGCCTCACTATTGATTCTCGCTGTCTCAAAATAGGATTAATCGCAAGAGACTTTGGGCCCTCGTTCTTAATTCACCAAATTTATTAGTAACTGCTGCCTTAGGAGTTGTTCTTACGTCAATTGCTAAGTCACCGATATTATTGTAGCAGTAGGTAATCTTTGTAGAGTTAATAAGTTGTGTTTATCTATAGATCTTTTCTTGAAAAAAGAGAAAAACATTAGAAGTATCATCCCTATTTCATTCCAGTTGAAATCTTGCTGAAGCCACCTACGGTAAGAAGGGAGCCTCCCCTATTGCTGAGAGGAGAGATTTTATCTCATTATACCGTTGTCTAAAGTTACAATTTTGTAAGGTGTAGTCTTAGCGACTTACAAAATTTTTAACCAACAACAGGGAAGATTTTAGGACTCCCGATTCACTTTGGGTATTATCTTCTAGAGGCTGATTTCTACGTCATTGACTTGGATAGTCTTGATGCCATTTTTGGGCATGCAGTGGTTACAAACCCTAGGGAGATACACTATTGATCATAAGCTGAAACAATTGGAGTTTATGCAAGGTAATCAGCTGATTGTGCTTAAGGCCATGCCAGATGGCAGAACCCGGTTGGTTTCAACTCATAGTATGGAGGCCATCATGAGGCACATTGATATGGAGTGGGCAGCCTAGTGTTTCATATCCTATAAATCGACACCAAATTCAAGGCAGCAGGTTCACACTGATACTCAGGATGTGCTTGATAAGCACAAACGGGTTTTTGAGGACGTCCCTCCAGGTATACCTCCAGACAGGGGCTTTGAGCATATCATTGAGTTGGAAGAGGGCACCAAGCCCATGATCATTACCCCTTATCGTCATCCCCAACACTCTAAGGAAGATATTGAGAAGACGATTAAGGAGCTTCTAGATATGGGACACATCAAGCCCAGTTCCAGCCCCTTTGCTTCTTCAGTGGTGTTGGTGAAGAAGGATGGTACTCTTCGCATGTGTATTGATTACCGTGCGCTGAATAAGAGGACCATCAAGAACAGGTATCCCATTTCCCGGATTGATGAGCTGTTAGATGAGCTGCATGGGGCAGCATATTTTTCAAAGATAGATCTTCGATCAGGGTACCATCAGATACGTGTCCAAGAGGAGGATGTTTATAAGACAACATTCAGATGTCACTACGGGCACTATGAGTTTCCAGTGATGCCGTTTGGGCTCACTAACGCACCTGCTACGTTTCAATCTTGTATGAATCACATATTCGAAAAGCAATTGCGCAAGAGTGTCTTGGTATTCTTTGATGACAGTTTGGTCTTCAACAAGACATGGGAAGAACACTTATGATACTTGGATGAGATTCTTAGCATCATGGAGAGTCAGTCTCTGTTTGCAAAAGAATCCAAGTGGGAGTTTGGATTGACTGAGATTCTCTACCAGGGGCATGTGATAGGGGCCGATGGAGTTAAGGTTCACCGGGAAGAAATACAAGCAATTCGAGATTGGCCACCACCGAGGAGTGTGTCAGATTTGAGGGGTTTCCTTGGATTGTGTTTTTATTACAAGATGTTCATTAAGGGATTCTCTCAGACAACAACTCCCCTCACCGATCTTACTCGAAAAGGGGCTTTCAGGTGGACAGATGAGACAGAGGTAGTCTTTGATAGACTTAAGACGGTCATGAGTACTTGTTCAGTTCTAGCACTTCCAGACTTCTCTTGTTCTTTTGTTCTAGAGTGTGATGCTTCAGGGAATGGGATTGGTGCAGTTTCGATGCAAGACAGACATCCCATAGCATTCGAGAGAAGGAAACTTAAGGACAGTGAGAGATTGTATTCTACTTATGACAAGGAGATGCTTTCCATTATGCATGCTTTGGCTAAATTCAGACAGTATTTAGTGGGTGGCAAGTTTACAGTTAAAAGAGATCACAATAGCCTCCACTACTTCTTGGAACAGAAAGAGTTAAACAAAAGACAGCAAAAGTGGGTCAGTAAAATTCAGGCATACGATTTTGACATTGAGTATGTCAAAGGGAAAAATAACATTGTGGCTGATGCACTTTCCAGGAGGCCCCTAGTAGCAGTTTGTTGTGTTTTATTAGGGATCTTCGCTGATTGGAAATCTCATTTGCTGGTTGAGTATTCTAAGAATACTCAAGCTTGTCAGATTTTGGATGGTCAGCTTCTGGATAATAGGTACAAGGTAGTCGATGACATTATTTTCTATAAGGATAGGATCTACCTAGTGCCAGGTTCTAAGCTTAAGGATAAGATAATGAGGGTTGTTCATGATGCGCCCACAGCATGACATCTGGGATTTTTTAAAATTTGTAGGCAGCTCAGAGAGAGGTTCTCATGGAAGGGCCTCAAGGATGATGTCCTTCAGCATGTCAGAGAGTGCCAGACTTGTCAGCAAAACAAGTCTGAGGACGAGCATCTGATCGGTTTATTGCAGCCCCTTCCCATTCCAGCCCAGAGGTGGGAGGGTATTTCGATGGATTCTATTACTAGTTTGCCGAGAGTGCAAGGCAAGGATAGCATATTTGTGGTGGTAGACAGACTTACTAAGTTCGCTCATTTCTTTGCTATCGCAACAGATTGGTCAGCTTCACAAGTAACTGAATTATTCTTTCAAGAGATTTTTAGGCTGCATGGTCTCCCCAAGACCACCATGAACGACAGAGACAGTAAGTTCCTCAACACCTTTTGGCATGAGTTGTTTAGATTGGCAGGCACCGAGTTGATTCCCAGTACCAGTTACCACCCGCAAACAGATGACCAGACAGAGATTGTAAACAAATGGGTGGAAGGTTGTCTCCGAAATTATGTAGCAGGATAGCAGAGAGCTTGGGTTAGATGGTTGCATTTGGGGGAGTTTTTCTACAACTCCACCTATCACATGACCATTGGCATGTCACCATTTCGGGCTCTCTATGGCAGCGAGCCATTATCATTTATAGACTTGGCTCTTCAAGACAACAAGGCACCGATTGCGAGAGACTGGCTATAGGATCATCAAAATATTCTTAAGTCTCTCAGGGAGAACATTCAGAGGGTACAAAATCAGCAAAAGATGTATGCTGATCGACATCAGACAGAGCGGAGCTTTGAGTCAGGGGATATGGTTTGACTTTGCCTTCAGCCATACAGACAGAGTTCGCTGAAGAAGAGTGGGTCAGAGAAGCTCAAGCCCCGATTTTATGGTCCCTATCGCATTTCCAAAAGGGTTGGCGAGGTAGCTTACGAGCTCGAGCTACCAGCAGATAGCAGGATTCATAACATATTTCACGTTTCTTGCCTCAAGAAGGCGATTGGACAGCAGATAGTCCCTTCAGTTGGATTACCCCCGCTTGACGAGGAAGGTAAATTGGTTTTGCTTCCAGCTGAGGTGATTGAGGTCGGGGAAAGGAAACTTCGGAACAGGGCTATCAGAGAGTACTTGATTTGCTGGAAGGACTTACCTATCGAGGATGCCACATGGGAGGGTGAGTCTATTCTGCAGCATCCTGCGTTGAGATTGCTTGAGGGCAAGCAATCCCGGGAAGGGAGGACTGTAATGTCCCCTTCTTTGTGTTAGGCCATTTTGGCGCTCAATTACTCTATCTCCCCATCCGAATAGGCTAACGGCTTCTTTCAGAGGATGCCAGCCAGTCACAAGCTTCAATGGGCGAATATTTATTATTTGGGATCTCTTTTCTATAGTTAAGTCACTTTATTTTCTAAAGTGAAATTATAAAAGTTACTTTATGTCTTAAGTCGCTTTATATTAAAAAGTAACTTAAAGTGACTTTACGTGAGCATACTTTATCCCACATTGCTTAGTTTCCTGTGCTTTCCCTCACTTCGAGGTTATAAAAGCCTGAAGTACGCCTTGGGATCAACACCATGGAATTTATAAACGAAAGATAAAAAATCAGGTTGCTTACGTGACTGGTTATATTTCTAAGGATGCAAACCCTTTGGAAATCTTGAGAGGTTGGAAGTAGCCCCAGCATCTTGATAGTGATGAAGTCATTCAGATTTCATCTTCAGAGCTCAACGTTTTGGTAAGGAAGAAGTATCTCATATTCAGTCTCATTTACAGATAAGAGCAATTTGATCATAAGTTCAGTTCGAATCAAGTTGGGATATTACAGCAACCAAGAGGAAGAGTACTGGTGTTTTTTTTTAAGTTACCACTGGACCCTATATGTGCGTTCTGGTGACGATTGTCAAATTAGAATGCAATATCTATGGGAGGATGCATTAGGCGAAGAAGGTTGTACGTATACCGCAAGTTGGAAAGACCTCATACCACAGGGATTCTGCACCATATTTTGGGTGCACCACTCTAAACGACCAATACATGTTATATCACGCGCTGGTCATACATTTATAGGCGGCATTGAGCATGAAGGTGGGTGACTCTCTGTTAAACACGACAGTGGAAGAGGAAGCTGGACGCACGTGTCCGATTGATTGGTTCTCACGTGAGACCATACCACGAGAGTTGTGTCGCGCGACTACTGTGGTCGCTCTCCGTCCTGTTTGGGAACCGAGCTGGTTGAGGTGCGAGTGGGAGATGAGAAGTATTATGTGCATGGGAGATGGGTGGTAGGAGGCAGGAGCATCGGGCACACCAGGGATTGGTATTTGCACAGCGAGGAGTGGTATCTTGTTGGACACGGGCTGTCAGCACTCTTGGCCGACAACTTTCCAGCCGCCATCGCACCATCTCATAGCAGTCATACCCGAAGAGAGTAAGGTAGACCTTTGAACGATACTTTTTGGATAAGTTTGTAGCACTGCAAAGTGTACTGTTGTAAGGTATGGTCATAATTCTAATGAAATTTATCCATCTTTAGAGGCATCCTTGTATATTGGTATATTGCATTTCCTTGCTTGTACTATTAACGTTCATCGAGAAGAAAACACTTGCATATCCTAAAACAAAAAAACATTAAACAAAACAGCCAACCAGACAATAAGAAAATTTGCTGCTCTTTATTATAAACTGCCAGTGAGGATATTACAGTTCCAGCAAATATACAAAGTTTACAACACAATCTACACTCACGCAGAGTCTGTGACTTAAAAAGTTATGTTTATAAAATATATTCATATTTTTGAATTGAAGGTTTTAGAAGTGTTTTTCTTGTGCAAGGAATTGTTTAGGGAAATGTTTTTCTAATGTTGACCTCCCTGTTGAGAAATACGAAAAAAAGAACTGCATAGAATATTTTGAGAGACTTTGTAAAAAATGAAAGATTTAATAATAATTAATGTAAGAATATGCTGTAACAAGTCCATCAGGCATGACCAAGTGGTAAACATGGAAGAAGACCCAAGTTCAATTCCCCAAGGAACTGCTGAGCAATATTCTGGTGTGTTAATGCCGTGAAAAGTGCATCTATGATTGTTTGTGCCTTGTAAACCTCATTGACCAACAAAAAAAAGAATATGTTTAATCAGTAATTCCATGCCATCTAAGCAAAATTCAGTCCACAAAGCAAGAATTTAGCACTGCATATAAGACCTGCATGCATGAATATATCATGCCATAAAAAGAAAAATACAAAATATACAACATACATAATATCTAGTAACACAAATCCGACCTTACATGAATCTGATATGTATTTGATTTCTATAAAAAAGGCTCAAGGTGTTAATTCCTCTTTTCCTACATTTGTGGTGTCATTGAAACTTCGAGTATTTTGAATTCTCCACATGCATATCAGATCCATCTTTAGATGAATCTAAGCTAGTATATATCCTTTTCAGTGTTCTTCATTCTTTGAGTTCTATTTTTCGGTTTAAATTGACAATGCTATGGTAACTCCAAATTTTCTGAGCAGAAAGAATTGAGAAGTGGCAATATTAACTGAATATTGCTTGATTCAAATTTTCTTCCCTTATTATCGTGCTTGTGAATTCTTCTTCTTCCTCCTTTTAATTTTCTCAAATAATTGAATATTTCTATCAGACAATGAATTGAAATCAAAAAATATTATAATGTCAATGAGCATACCTTCTGATTTACCTTCAATATGTCCGTCCCCTATACTTTTCTCATTCAATGAAAAAATAAATGCAAAATAACCAGCCATTACCATGTTGTCAGCAGCCATTCCAGCGGCCAACGTGCTTGGCGAAGTTAACCCCAATGCCTGCTAATGTTAATTAAATAATAATGTAAAATGTATTATTGTGACACACTGATATGGACTAAATTTTCCAAATCAACATTTGAAAAAGGTTTGATTTTAGCAACCATTTGAAATTATATTATTTTTAAATAGGTGATGATCAAGGTAATAGTAAAAAATGTTGTTTTACTACAACTAAAACGCAAATTCGAACAGTACTAAGCTTGAGTTATTAATACTTTTTTTTGATAGGGAAACTCATAATACCCAATATTTACTTGGACGGAAACAACTACTTGTCTAGGGGAATACAGAAAGAAATTATATTAGTGTCCTCAAATCACCAAAAGCAGGTCAATGGAACCTTGAGAGCACAGCAGTTAACAATAGAAAGTTTTCTCGGGACTAAAAACGGAAATGACTTTAATCCCAAGGATTGTTAAGGCATCAAGTAGGTATATGCCATGAAATCAGAACTGAATTTATATTAATATCCTAAGCAACCAAGGTATTTAACCAATGTTAGAGTGATACTTTATTACAAAAGATATATCAATAGGAAAGCAGTTAACAAATTTAAAGAGAAAAATATATTGAAGCCTGATATAATTGTACAAAGACAAAAGAAAAGAGAGAAGACAGTCAGAAAACAGAAGCAAGAAAAGAGGTCCCCATAAGCGTATTTGTGTGAAGTGTAATACTCAGCTAGTGCCTCCACAAGAAGTGTAATAGACAGATAGAGATTTTGATAACATCACGAGACCAAAATAGTCAGTGGGACCTCAAGAGCCGAAATCATTACCAAAGAAGTGACAAAGTGCCAAAAGAGAAACTATGGAAAGTTGAGGACCAGGTTATGAGAGGTGTTAAAGTAATTATGCAATGTTTCTATAATGCTCCTTAAATAGAGATTTGTATCCTTTGTAATTATTCATATCAATCGATTATCATTTCAAGAGGTGGGATCCAGCCTCTCATTCCTTTCCTGATGTCAAGTGAAATCACAAGCTGGAGGACAATATTTAAAACTATCAATAATCCATTCTCGGGAAGAAATCAGGAATGTGTTTCATGTGTTGGACTTTTGTTGATAGGCATCTTCTGTGTAAAGACGTGATATTTATATGACATTTTATCTAGAAAGATCCATCCCTCCATCTGCAGTTCTACCTTCAGACATCTCTCTGGTCTCTTGCCATTGAAGGTTAAGGCTTTAAGCACCAGAATTCAAGTCTATTATCTTAACTGGAGCATTCATAAATCTGTCCACACATTTCCAAAAAAAATTTAAATTCTGTAGAAACAGTATATTCATGCATTATCAACCCACACCAACACTAAAACTCAGCCAAGGCTGCACACACTTAAACCAGCAAAAGGGTACCCACAACCAAATTTGTGCACATGCAACAACATACAAAGTCAAACCAGACCTCCTCAAACCTTCACACCGATGCTTCCAAGTGAATACTGCACTGACTTGGAATCACAAACAAATAAAGCCATTATGTGACATCAGTGTCACATGGCCCCTATTGTCTAAGAAAGGGAGGAAGCCAAAACTCTTTGCTTCTACCAAAAAACCCAGTCATACAAGTAATAGAGGAGTTGATCCTTTAAAATGGCTTTGCTTAGCCTGATAAGACCGTTGTTTCATCCACTGAGAGTCATCACCAGGCACCGCAGGTATGCTCTCTTCAGGTTGTTGCGCTTCCTTGCACACTCTTCTCTTATTCTTCTTCTCTTCTCCTCTTCCCTTACCATAACTTTTCTCAGCGTACAGGTTCACTCTTTCTCTTTGGCAGAATGAAGGCAAATGATATTCTTCGCTGGCTGAAGAATAAATAGACTTCCTTTTCCTTTCCCGCTTTTTGCATGTTGCAGTATCCATGAAGATCTCCTTTGGATCCATCACCCAGTCAAGTCTCAGTTATGAGAGGAAACATCAGATGCATGACACAAGATTTTTCTCAACAAGAGATCTGCCTTGCAGTCGTGTTCCTATTGTGTAAAGGAAACATTAGATGCGTGTCGCATACTTTCCCTTACACTAAATTCCACTGTGATTTGATGCCATAAATTTTGGCATTAAATCCTTCAACTGTGCCTTTCACCGATCTTTTCCGTAACACAAAATCCTGTGTGATTTGTGCAACAAATCTCGGTAGAAGAGTCTCTTAACTGTTTGTCAAATGTGACTTTCACCGGTTCACTGGTCTCAATGATATCTCACCGATCAGAGATGATTGGTTTACACCCTTCCTAATACAGTGAACAGGTCTATGTCTTCACCTGTCACTTTTCTTTTCTCTGTCTATACCGGTTTGTTCCGGTCATATACTTACCGCTCACTGCTCCGGTTAGAGACTTCACGGATCACAATCTTTATTTCACCGGTCGCTACTCAAAACAATAAGTGCATCTCTGCTCAATACGTGTCACCGGTTTCCTAGACAGATTCTCTTATCAACTGTTTACTACTATTGTCACATGGTCCCTATTTGGAAAATGTTAGCTAATGACATCAATGACAACACCACTTTTACCATTTACTGGTTGCATCCTTACCAGTAATGCCAACAATCTCCCCCTTTGGCATTGATGCCAAATACCATACCGGTCCAAATAATATTACCGGTTATCTCCCCCTTTGACAATAATGCCAAAGGCTAGTCCAACGACTACCTTTCCTGAAGTCTGCTCCCCCTTTGAGCAGCGTTCCTTTGTCACCAATCCGATTAAGATGAGGCTGATTCCTCTATTTGAGCTTGTTGGATTGATGAACTCATCTGTCCTTTTTACTGAAGATCATGAAGGGGAATTACCCCTAATTTACCTCTGAGATACTCAAAGGTACTCTTCCCTAAAGGCTTTGTGAATATGTTAGCAACATGTTCTTTTGTGTGAACATATTCTAGCTTGTCTTCTTTGTTATGCACTTGCTCTCCCAGATAGTGGTACTTTATAGAAATCTGTTTTGTCTTTGAGTGCATAATAGGTTTTTTGGATATATTGATTGCACTTGTGCTGTCACAGAATATTGTTATCGGTTCAAGTACCTGTTCTTGGATTCCTTCCAATATTTGTTTTATCCAAATTACCTGTGTGCAATTGATTGCTACAGCAACATACTTAGCCTTTGTTGTGGATTGTGATATGCAATTTTGCTTCTTGCTTGTCCATGACACAATCCTTTCTCCAAGAAAGAATGCACCTCCACTTGTTCTCTTTCTGTCATCAATATTACCAGCCCAGTCTACATCGATAAACACTTTTATCTCGAAACCTCCTTTGTGAGGAAACTAGAGACCATAATCTTCAATCCCCTTTAGATATCTAAAGATTCTCTAAACTGCAACCAAATGTGTCTCTTTTGGGTTTGCAGAGAATCTTGCCACAATACCTACTGCATGTGCAATGTCAGGTCTACTGTGCATAGCATACTGTAATTTACCAATCATTGATTCGTAAAGTGTCTCATTAACTTCTTTGGCATCATCCTCCTTTGATAACTTGCATTTAGTTATCATTGGTGTGCGAAGCGTTCTAGATTCTTCTAGCCCAAAAGTTTTAAGAATCTTTTTAATATACTTGGACTAAGATATGAATATACCTTCATTCAGCTAATGGACTTGTACACCAATGAAGAATTTTATTACTCCAATCATGGACATTTCAAATTCTTTCTTCATCTCTTCAGCAAAGTCTTTGCTCATTTTATAATCTCCTCCAAAGATGATATCATCCACAAATATTTCAGCAATCAGCTTCCCTTCTTTACCAATCTTAACATACATATTGTTGTTATCACCTGTTCTTGTGAATCCTATGGTCAAGAGGTATGAGTGTAATCTTTCATACCAATCCCTTGGGGCTTGTTTCGGTCCATAGAGAGCCTTCTTCAATTTGCCAACCATATCATTTTTCTTTGTGGATGAGAAGCCCTCCGGCTGCTCTATATACACTTCCTCTTCTAGTATACCATTCAAAAATGCGGATTTTACATCCATTTGATATACCTTAAACCTTTTATGGGAAGCATAGGCAAGTAGAATTTTTACCCCTTCTAGTCTTGCTATCAGTGCAAAGGTTTCCCCATAGTCTAGTCCTGCTTCCTATGCATATCCTTTGCAGACTAGCCTTGCCTTGTTCCTCATCGCCTTTCCTTCTTCGTTCAACTTATTTTTGAACGCCCACTTGGTTCCTATAACATTCTTGTCCTCAGGTCTGGGTACGAGAGTCCATGTTTCATTCTTTACTATTTTCTCTAGCTCCTCTTCCATTGCCTTGACCCAGTTGTCATTCTCAAGAGCTTCTCTGGTAGTTTTAGGCTCTATCCTGGAAAGCAAACAGATACTTTCTCTGGCCTTTCTCCTGGTTAGAATGTTAGCACGTTTGTCACCAATAATGTTATCAGCGGAGTGATAGGTGACATACCTTGGCAGGACCGGTTGGTGGTCCCGGTCTTCTCTTTCTGATTGAACCACATTTTCAGCAAGATCATGAACAACTTCCTGTTCATCTCTTCAATCAGTCTTATGTTTTGATCCCTTCCTTGCTCAGGCACATTACCCTGTCTCATGGGTCTATTTACCTATTCTCCTTCATCAACAGCTATTATTTCATTGAATTCTAAATGATCACTTGCATCATGGTCCTGGTGACTGTCAAATTCACCTTGACTAATCTTATCCCTCAGTTTTGAATGCTCATCTATCCCCACATTTGCACTCTCCACTATTTTAGCTATTCTTTTATTCAGACACCGGTAGGCTTTACTTTCGGTGGAGTAACCCAAAACTATGCCTTCATCACTCTTTGGCTCAAACTTGCCAGAGTAAACATCTCTCTTGATGCAATAGTTCCTTCCAAATACTCTGAAATAGCTTACACTGCGAGTATGACCAAACCATAACTCATATGGAGTTTTATCGGTTCCTTTCTTGACTTGAACCCGATTCAATGTATATACAGCAATGTTGATTGCTTGTCTCCAGAAGTGATGGGGTAGATCCTTTTGAATCATCAGAGTTCTTGCATAGTCTATCAGAGTCTTGTTTCTTCTTTCAGCGACTCCATTTTGTTGAGGGGTTCTTGGTGCAGACATCCGCCTTTTTATCCCCTGTTCTTAACAGTAGTTGGTAAACTCTTGTAAGGTGTACTCACCTCCTTTGTCTGACCTCAAACACTTCAATCTTTTACCGGTCTCCTTCTCCACTTGGGCCTTGTAAATTTTAAACATATGGAAGGCTTCTGATTTTTGTTTAAGGAAAAGAGTCCCCATCATCCTTGAAAAATCATCTACAAAGAGCATAAAATACCTGTCTCCATAGTAGCTCTTCGTCCTCATTGGTCCACACAGATCCGTGTGAACAAGATCCGGTACATTTTCAACAAAATAAGACTTGTTGTTGAAGCTTGTACCTGTCAATTTACCCAACTGGCATTCTTTACACATACCCTATCATTCTTTACACATACCCTATCTGGCTTTATGATGTCAGGAAGCCCTCTGACTGACTTCTTCCTACTCACTTTGACTATGCTATCAAAGTTTATGTGGCAATCTTTTGTGCCACAATCAGCTATTGTCATCTTTTGCCATAAGGCAAGTTTTCTTTGTTTCATCTTTTGTTGTTACTATGAGGCAAGCCCCCTCAGTTGAGTTTAGGTAGAACAGGTTCCCTTTGCTCTGTCTACCGGTGGCAACTTATGCTCCTGATTGATTCTTAACAATACATGATCCATGTCCAAATTCTAATAGGTATCCTTTGTTGTTCAGTTGAGCCACACTCATCAGGTTGTACATGAGTTCTTCTACCCAGTACACATCATCACAAAAAGCTTCATTACCAAGCACTATTGAGCCTTTGCCTCTAATAGCATAGGGAGCATTGTTTCCAAATGTCATTGATCCACCGTCATTAAGCTTCAAGTTGACGAACTTGTTTTTGCCACCAGTCATGTGGTGAGTGCATCCACTATCAATGATTCAGTCCTCACATTGGTGGGATCTAGAGATAAGTGCCATTTCACTTATCAATGAGCTTTCTTCCTTTATTGCCACAAATACAATCTCATCATCTCCCGATTCTTCATATTCGTTGTCAATGACACCTTCCTTAGCAAGGTAGCACTCATTTTTTCCTTTGTTCTTGAATCGGTTGACCTTTTATTTATTTTCATTTTTTGGACATCTAGCCACAATGTGTCCTATCTTATTACAAGAAAAGCATTTCAATGGAAGTTTCCCTTTGTACTTCTATTTTCCTCTTGGAAATCTCCTTGCAATGAGTGTTTCAAACTCATCTTGCTCTTGTTCTTCTGAGAGTAGATTTTCAAGAAAATGACAAGACCTCCCAGTAGAAATATTACTAGTCTCTCTTCCTTTCTTGGTGGGAGCAATATTCACAAAAGACTTAAAAGCGGCGTCTAACATAGGTAAGTTATCATAATTGCTTAATTCAAAAGCAGCTAACTTACTGATGAGAGAATCAAGGGTGACTTGTGATGTGCTCACCGATCTGAGCTCTTGTATGGCTGAGATCTCAATAGCATACTATGGCCTCAACATCCTCAGTATCTTTCTTATTACATCTTTCTCACTCAATGTTCCTCCAACACTTTTGATGGAGTTCATCACTTCTTTTATTTTGTTGCTAGTGTTCAATGTCTTCTCCTTGATTCATCTTCATATCATCATATTTGCCTCTGAAGCTTTCGACTTTTGCTCTTTGTACATGTGGGTCGCCTCCATACACAGTTTGCAGCTTCACGCACATTTGATAGTTTGTAGTCAAATTCTCAATTTCTACATATACGTTGTTATGCAACATGTTGGCTATCATATCCATAGCAGTCGTGTGTTCACTTTTGACCTTCAGTTGATCAACAGTCAATGTACCGATAGGTTCGGTGTAATCTGTCATCACATGGTTCTGAAACTGATCTCCTGTGGTTTTCATGTACAGTTTCATTCTGCTGCACCACAGACTAAAGTTTTCCTTAGAAAACTTGGGTCCTTCCTTTCTCATCATTTGATCTTTTCCTTGTTGCAGTTAAGAAGCACAGAAAAAGGTCGTGCCTTTGATACCAATTGATGGTCCCAACCAGTGCGAGGGGAGGGGTGAATCAGCACCCACTAAAACTTCAAACACTCTGATATAAATTAACTAATACTGCAAGCAGAATAGATCCTATAAAAGAAATATCTAGCACAAGATCATAGCGGTATAGAACACCAGCTGTATCATGTGGAAACCCAAAGTGGGAGAAAACCACAGTGTGAGTAGAACTCACAAATTTTGCACTCTTATGAAGTGCACCCTGTTAAAAGTCTTCCATGTTAAAGGATTACAAATACACTATTAGATGCGACCCGATTAAGGGATTTAAAATAAGGCATGTTAAAGCCTGCCTTGTTAGAGGACTTTTGAACATCTACTAAATGTCACTTGGTTAAGGGATTTGATACATGAAGAAGTTCGGAGTGGTAAAGAAGAAATTCTTGAAGTATGGAACGCTAATGATATGTCTCTTCTTCTATTATCAAAAGTTCTTTCCAGGTGTGGAAAATGTTACATGGGTAACAAATAGACTAGTCATAGTCCAAATAGGAGAGATGATCAATAACCTAGGAAACCGGTTAAATAAGGTTATGAAAGACTACTTCAAACATTTTCAATCTAGAATGCATGAAAGGGAAAGGATCCCATCTTCAATTGTTATCAAATACAGGGATGATGTTTGTTTCCTTGTAAGCACTGATCACTGCATAATCCAGGTTGTTGACCCCAGAACAAAATTTGCACCAGAGTTAGGATATGAAATATCAAGAAAGACTGTCAAAGCATATGCTGAGGCACTTCAAGAATCTAACCTAGACCTATCAGCCAACTGGTTTGGCACTTGTGATGAGATAAGTGCAAATTTGAAGAATAATAAACCTTCGAAGAAAGAGAAAAAAGTTACTGCGAAAATCACCAAACAGTCAACTATACCAAGGAAAAGAAAGGTAGTTGAACCGGAACCAAAAGTACAAAGGAACAAGGTGCAATTGGTCACAACTGAGCAATCTCAATTAGACGAAGAAGACTCAGATGGAACCAAGACCGAACAAACCACTACTTATAACAGAAGAAATAAAACTGACAAACCGGTAAAGCAGGCGACACCATCATCAAAAGGGAAAACCATTGATGAAATGGTTGAAGGTATAAAGACTATAGGTGGGATGGCATCAGTTGAGAGAAGATATAACTTGTCTAATGAAGAAGACAAAAGGAAAATCAAAGATGCTATAATATACAGCTAGTACAAATTCAAGAGAACCCTACCGAAATTCATGGCATGATTCCTACAAAATTACATGAGCTTATTGAAGGAAGGTGGAAATCTTCAATGACAAAAGAGAAAGAACCCAAAATCAAGGCACTACTAGAAGCACAAAACCACTTAAGCCTTGAAGAAGTAACCATTCAGGAAGATACTTACAAACACAACTTTCAAATCAAAAAAAGGATTGGTCAAGTATTGATTGGAGAAGTTAAAACTATTCATGATGGAGTTGTCATCTGGACAACCATAATTGAGGAGCAACAAAAGGCTAAAGCTGAATGTCAGAAGTCCTCGGTCAAATCAGAAGAGGACACCGGGAAAGACAAAGGCATTCTAGGAATAGATACACGAGTCGACCACAAGCCAGCAGACAAATCAGTTACTATGAACATCGCTGAAGACACCAGTGGTGATCTAACTCCACCAACTATCGTAGCATCTCCAGTAAAAGGTAAGGCAAAAACACTTACTGTTGATGATATAGTTGATGAGATCATAGATTTTGGTAAGGTTAGCAATGTTGCAAAATGGTACAGTGCCTTAGCCGCTGATGATAAGGCTAAATTAGAACTCGCCCTGTTAGAAAGTTTTCTTGAGTTCAACCGGGGACCCAAGGATTACAAGCCCATTTTCCCAGCAAAACTCAATAAAAGGCTCTTAGCAAAATGGAGAGGAGTGGCCAAAGACGAGAGAATAATAAGGGAAGTTCTAGATCAAATAGAACCAGGTCTAGAAGAAGAAGAAATCAAAATTCTAACTGAAGCAGAGATACTAAACTTGGACTCTCAAGACAGAGTGGCCAAAATTATAAATAGCCAAGAAAAAGAAGTTTATGAAGAAACAATGAAATTATGGAAGAATCATGATTTCACCTCTCCAGCAAAGAAGCAAGAAAAATTGACACCGACACAGGTATCTACTAAGACACCTCATTCAACAGGTCCATAGGATAATTCTCAAGTTCCACAAATAGAGGCAATGGTCCTACCAAACATATCAATGGACACTGAGGCATCTAAGCGAAAAGGTGATGAGACAATAGACACAACTGGTGAGCAGACTGGGCCAATGAGACCGGAAGACCAAGTAACAAGGGTATCATCAACAGAGAAGGTTGAAGGGAAAGATATAGATAACGCCCAGAATGACAGAGTCAACCTACAGGTCGCAAAGAGATCAACAGAGAAGATCAAGAACTACAAGAAGAAAAAGAGGACAAACAGGGAAGAGAAGAAGAAAAGCAACAAGAAGAAGAGAACAAATCAAAGGAAAAGGACACTCAACAAGAACAACCAAAAGATATACCAAGCTCTTCTTCACTAAAAAGGAAGCTATCCTTCACAGCAGAAACTGATTCCAAGAAGGCAAAATTGGAAACTCCACAAACAGGCGAATCATTGATTAACATCAGCAAAATGTAACCTAAGCAACTCAAGTTGCTCACAAAGAGAAGACAAGATATGGTTCTCAATAATGTAAAGAATATATTGTACAATCTTGCTCCAGATGCAGATATTGATGAAGAAGAATTGATAATATATCACCTAGAAATTTTGGCACAAACAATCGGAGAGGAAGTAATTGATCTTGAAGTAATAGCTATAGTGCATTATGAAATAAAAAGAACCAATATCCTGCATGAACAGATTGTTGCCGTTAAAGCAACCGTGTCTTCTAGCACCAGAGAACTGAACAAACTGGTTCAGGAAGCAAGAAATATAATAACAAAAACATCAAATTTGGAAGTTTTTGTCAAGGATGTCACAGAAAGAACCGATCGAACCACAAAAGAGCTGAAAGAGACAGCTCGCTTCAATCCTCTGACCTCTTCAGCAATACAGTACAGTAGTGAGCTCACCAATTTAGCCTTCACATTGAGAAAAGCATCCGAGGAGCATACCAAGAGAATTCAAGATCTCATTGGCTTTCAGTTCATAGCTCCCACTTTTGATATGATGCAGAAGGCAGCCAAATACGTTGATACACTTCTAAATGAGCCAGATTGCAATCAATTGAGGACATGGACAACCTCATTATTTCTTTACAAGCAATTAAGTACACCATTGACCAAGTCATATCTGCATGGAAACCCTTCCTTGTTTTAGCCAAGGAAATCTAAAAGGATATTTTTAACTGGTTTCAATTCTAAGCCTTCACACCCTTTGTCCCTTGGAGGCAAAAAGGGGAAGATTGTATTTTGGTCAGTATAGACACAGGGGTAGCCAATGCACAGGGGAAGTATTGGCAGTATATACCAATTGGTAGGGTGATACCTACCAGGGGAAGTATTATGATAAAATCTTTGTGTATATACTCTTTTGCAAGTTTTGATATGTTTTGCCACCAATGATAAAGGGGAAGATTGTTGGCATTATGCATAGTTGCCATCATTGGCAAACATCAAACACACCGGTCATAATGTTAGAGCAGTAGTGGTGAACCGGTAGTTGTCACAGTTGACAAACATCAAACTTGCTAAGTAACCAGCGTAAATGAACCAGTTACATAAAGGGAACCCAGTCACGACAATACCGGTCTTGTCTAACCGGTCTAGTAGAGAACTAAAGAAGACAGATGACTCAACCAGCAGCACACCGGTTTTCGTGCAATAGTATCAGACCTACCGGTATGTGCTTTTATTGTTAATCCTAACAGGTTACTGAGAGGGGGGGTGAATCAGTAAATTCAATTTCTAATACTTCTTTTCAAATAGATAATCTTGCAAACACAGAAATTAAAAGAATATTACAGCACCCATAAATAGAAATTGAATACACAGGTCAACACAGCATATATACGTGGAAACCCTCGGTTAGAAGGAAAAAACCACGGCGGGACAGAACCCACAAACTCCACTACTACAGTAATAAAGCTTCCCTGTTAGAGGCTTACAAAGCACTGGTAAGAGTGCTACCCGATTAAGGGATTTGATAGAAGACCTATTATGATCTTGACCCTGTTAGGAGACGCCTTGTAAGAGGACTTAGAACACCAATAAAGATGTTACCCAGTAAAGGGATTTATACAAAGAACCTGTAAGGGTTCACCCTGATTGAGGGATTTAAATATGCTTCTCAATTTAAAGCAATCATCTTATGATGACACTATCTATCGAATCAGATCATACCTGTTACCCTTTCCTCTGCCTAGTTGTTAAATCTTTCTCTGTCTTTCACCTCTCGTGACTGTGATTCCTCTCAGAAGATTCGGCTCTCCTGCTCTTCTTCGCTCTATACTCTTGATTTTCAACAACACTTCTTTCATGTCCTTTGACCTATATTTATAAGAAATTAATCTTATTAAAAATACATCTCATAGTTTATGTTCAGCTCCTTATCTGAGGAAGATTTCCATCTTCCTTTAATTATTCCTACTAGATCCTAGGGAATTGTTTTATGAAGTACAACAAGTGCTAAGTTCTTCTTGTGAAGAACAAAAACATCTTCCAGCTTTCTCTTATCTTTCTCATCACCAAGCTCATATCTCCTCGAAACTAGGACCAATCAACTTGTCTCCTTTATTCCTTTAACCACTTCATCAATGGTTGGTTTCCTTGCTCTAGGTGCATCTTCTTTTACCGGTTTCCCGGTCTTTCTCTTTCTGTGAAGAGTAGTTGTTTCTTCAATTTGTGTTTCTTCTAGTTCCTCACCTTGTGCACTGGACGCCTATTGAGTCCTTTTTCTTTGAACCTTGGGTTCTTCAGCCACTGGCTTCTTCCCAGGTGTGGGAGTTCTTTTTACATACACCTTCTTCGGTTCCTTTGCAGATGTCTTTTTCTTCAGATTTGCCTGAATCTCTTCATAGGTCCCAAACCGGTATGCTAACAGATCTAAGTTGCTTTCTTGAAGTGCATCTGCATATGCCTTAGCAATCTTAGAAGTAATCTCATAACTGAAGTGCATCTGCATATGCCTTTCACCTCCCGTGACTGTGATTCCTCTCAGAAGATCCGGCTCTCCTGCTCTTCTTCACTCTATACTCTTGATATTCAACAACACTTCTTTCATCTCCTTTGACCTGTATTTATAAGAAATTAATCTTATTAAAAATACATCTCATAGTTTCGCCAAGTTGTAAACTGTCCTATAAATCATGCATACAAAAAAAACTTGCAAACTGATCCTAAGTTTACCTCGAAACGCTCGTAGTTAAAACAAAGCTAACTTCAGTTCCATTGAAAAAGATAACTTTAGTTTTAACTGAAAACACTCTGCATAATCCGGTTCAGATTATCATGCACTTAACTGATGAAGAGCTTGTATCCGGTTAGTCATATGTTCGCCGTGTGTATCCCATGACCAATTGGAAAAGCGAGGACCGGTATAAGCGTGACCAGTTAAAGTACATCACTTTCTTGTTTAGTCTATCGGTTCACAATTATGAGTACCGGTGTGATGTACCGGTGTTCCGATGGGATTGATGTTTGCCTATGACTTTACCAATGACAACTAAGTTTATGTCAACATTTATGATTTCCAATTGTCTCGTATATCCGATCCAGTGTTAGCGGTATACGTTTGACAACTGGAGTTTTGCATGCAAGCTTTTTGGCATGCCTTCCAGAACAACGACGTTTTGGAGGACTTATAGCTTGGCGCCACAATTAGAATTTGAATTGTGAGGATCATTATATATATGGGTCAACGTGCATAAGTTAAGTGTGGTTGGAGCAATCGAGTGCGCAAAGATAAAGCAGAATAGAAAAGCAGAAGAGCAGAGTCTTCTAAGAAGGGATACAGTCACCAAGAGTGAACGACAGAGATTGAATAGCCAAGCTGAGCGAGGAATAGAACAAGTATGATCTGAATGACAGATTAGATGTCTATAGAAGATCATCTTTCTTATTGTTTCAAATTCGTGAAAATCCCTTTATCAGGGTGAGCCCTAACAGGTTCCTTTGAATAAATCCCTTAACCGGGTGACATCTTGATTGATGTTCTTAAGTCCTCTGGCGAGGCGACTCCTAACAGGGTTAAGATGTTAACCGATCAATGTTAAATCCCTTCACAGGGTAGCATTCTAACAAGTGTTGTTGTAAGCCTTTAACAGGGCAACTTTATTACTGCAGTAGTAAAGATTGTGGGTTTTGTCCAACCATGGTTTTCTCCTTCTAACCGAGGGTTTCCACGTTTAAATCCTATGTAAGCTATTGCATGTGATTTCTGTTTAAGTTAAACATACATTACATTTTCATTATCACACAATAGTTGTATTCTGTCTCATAGGATAAAATATTAAATAAGTTGATTTGACTGATTCACCCCCCCTCTCAGTCACCGGTTAGGATTAACAAACATGGTATTGTATTCTGAAGATCAGCGTTAGAAGAAGAATGATATGCAGGAAGGAATATTGTGTTTGGTGCAGCATTCACATTTCAGCAGGCTGTGTGTGATCATACTGGCATATCGTGGTTCAAGTAGAGGGTCGATTTACAATATTCAGAGACGACATTATTTATTACAGGGTTTGTGTTAAAAAGGGAAGCCACATTTTTCTTTTTGGGTGCCAGCATTTCCGTTTCCAGGCTATAGCATTAAGAGGGTCTTCATTATAGGTAGCTGAGATATATATTGGTGGATCAACATTGTCTACAAATAAATTTCCAAGTTTATAGTAATTATACTAATTGATGTTGCATTGTTTGGCATTGTAAATGTTTCAAGCATAAAGTTGAAAGTGTTGTGTTGCATTGTAAATAGTTTATTTCCAAGAATTGTCTTTTGATTTCTAATATTTGTTCAAAATCCAAATAAAAGCATATACATCAAAAACTCAAAAAAAAATTGCAAAACACAAAAATCTTCAAAAAGTATACAGAGACTAGTCATCAAAGAAGCTAGAGCCTAGCAGGGGCTCTTACAAGCAATATGGTATTCAAATCTATTTATGCCACCATAACTAATTTCTCTACAAAACTTATATTTCGTTTGCAATCTTGTTTTACCAGAAAATTCTTCAGTATAATTCCAAGCCTCATCGCTTTGACCTTGTTTCTTAGGCTTAGGATTAGGTTGAGGATTAGGATCCATTAGGAAAAAATATTGTTTTCAAAACGAGAAGGCTGCTGCAATAAGACAATTTTACAAAAAAATAACCATTTCTGCCTTGTGTTTTATAAAGTTATAAACTAATACAAAAAAATCAGCAATCCCTACATTCTAAGTCACGAGGTTCGAATTTGAATTCCAATTCGGCACGAATGAAATTCAGATGAAGTTCGGCTGGGTAAAAAATTCGACATTAAATTCGCCCTATAATTCTTTTTTTAATATTGGTAATAAATTGAAAAAAAACAATATTATGTAAATTTGAATACATTATAATAAATTTATAAATGTTGTAATTAAAATATGTTTAAAATTTTAATTTAGATATTAATATATAAACTAAAAAAAATTATGTTAAATAATAAACGTATCATAATTAAATATACTATTTTATTTAAATTTAAATATTATTAATGTGTAAGAAAAAATGTTAAAATTTACATATTAAATAATAAATGTTTTTGTCATGACCCCTTCGTGAATAGGATATAATAATAAATAATAATTAAATAATTAAATTAATTAATCAATTAATAATTAATCATTATAGTTTAATTAATCAATATAGTTAATTAATTGTTAAATCAATAATTAACCATTTTATTATGTTAGAAATAACAATAATTAATCAATATCAATATTATTTATCAATACAATACCAATCTATAATATTAATCAAATTAATACTATTATAATATCAATCTTTAATATTATAATGTTAATCGTTGTAATATTATAATATTAATCTTTAATTAATAACATTATACTAATAATAATATTATTATTCATACTATATATTTTCCCTATGTTCTAATGGCACTAAAAGCCGACATAATCTACAGCAACGAACTGCAATTACATCCACGCTGGCAGTCGACTTGGTGAGTCGCGTCTCATATACGGGAATAGACACAACCCACGTATGGGGTAATATAAGGAGTAACATCGTGGCTAATAATGGAGGACACACAGATTATAAGGGAGAATATGAGTTAAGAAAGACAAGACAAAACCCACTCATTGTTTAGCACAGAAATACAAACACACTCAATCCTACGTGGCTTAAATAAAAAATTTAATATCAGTTGCCAAATCGTGGATTTAGTGGTGGTCCTATATACTCTAGCAATCGGGATATATTTGTGTCTTCAACATCTACATATCCTCCCACAGATATCTCTTAATTCTAGGTCAAGTCGTGTGGAGGAAATATTCTAGGAAAGAAAATTAAAGAATTCCTTTTATGATGATAAAATAAGTCATCAATATCTAATGATAGTAGTGACCAAATACTAGGGTTGGGAATAGCTAAAATCTTTGGAGGCAGATTATTGTATGAAGTATAAAGACTACATCCAAATCAACACATAGGTGGACAAACAACTCAATTTCAGAACCCTCGGTTACAGTCAACACTAACCAAGGAATGAATGGGAGTAACGTGACAAAGATCGAACAGGAGAATAGAGCGTAGATAGCTGCATAAGGAGGACATACTCATATAGAAATCTATGTATCATTGAATTAACCCATCACTTAGGAGTAAGAAAAGAAATAAAACAGTAATCAAACAATTTACATATGCACATAAACATATGTATATGTAAACCTATTATGTGGGCTCTAACTTGGGCATCGAACAGAGAAAATATAAATCGAAGCAGTGATTTGGAAGGGCTTAATAAGAATAAGAACACATTATAAAATAATGGAAACTCTAAATTGAATTAGATATTGAGTTGTAGAATGCTACGTATATATACTATTAAGGAGGTAAGGTTGGCATATGAACTAATATAAATATAAAGTCATAAATTCTTATGATTATAGGAATCAAAACGAAATGTTGGCATGTATCTAAGAATTAATATTAAGTAATAGAATAATATGAGATATAAAGAAATCCTATGTGGTCTACTACATTTATATAATATAATAACAATGAAATTGGTATTATCTTATATGATCTAGTACGTTTACTATATATATATGATAATAATAAATAATGAAATCAATATTATTTATATATATTTTGTTATATTAATATAAGGAATAACGAGAGTATATATTGAACTATATAATATATTTATAAATACTTTAATTATCAGAATGATCTAATATTTATATATGTAAATCATATCTATTTATTAGTAAACAATGGAATCATACAGAAGAAAAAGTAAGAAAACAAAGATTGTGGATTGAGTACCGTCAACAGTACTCACAACAATAAGATCAAACTGTTGAATTCATTCAATACTGTATTAGGGGACATTACAGTTTTAATAATTAAAAATCTAATTTATATATTGTAAAATATTAAGATTTTATATTTTAAATTAAAAATTAAAAAACAAATCATTTAAATAATAGATCAAGATATTAAATTTTATTTAAACAAATGTGATGAGCCCAATTGGCTCTCTATCGCAAACTAGACTTTTCTTCAAATTAAATTGCAATTTATTGTGTTTCAAACATATAAAAATTTTGTGTTTATGTTTTCAACATTCAAATAAATACAACAGAAAATTAATTTCCCTTGAGTGTCTACCAAATATAATATTTTTTCCAATGCCTCATAAAACATGATCATTACAATGATTATAATACTCTAAATAATGCACCGTAGTCTCAATTGTCTGCTGTAGATGAAACGCTGCCCAAAGAAATCATTCTCTAACTCCAGCCAACTGACACAGACTCCAAGATAAATGACGCAGCTCCAATACAAATGTCGCAGCCTCGTAAAACTTCCTAACACTTAACGCAGCCCATGTAATTTGGAATATAACTTTAAAAAATCATCTACAATGCCTCCAGAATTATTGACGCAGCATCCAAGCATGTATAAACACACTCCATAACAAATTCGCAGCTTTCAATCAGACACGATCTGCAATCAATTTCGTACAGCTCTTAAATACACCCGTACGGCACCTGCATTTGTTCAATTGAAAATAAAGAACTCACTTACAACTAAGGAATTCTAATTCAACCCAGCTCATGTGAAATCTGCAATGAAAATTCGCTGTTCTCTCCAAATATTGAAGACCAAATATTCATCAAACCCTAGCCTCCACAAGAAATTCGTTTTGTTCTCCAAGTCCAACTTTCAACAATTCATAAAATGACATTCGGTAATGAAAATCTCATTCTCTTGTCTTATTTATTAACTTTTAAACGAAGGCTTCATCTTCACACCTTTCACTTAAGAGCCTTCCTCAACACACCATCATTTTATAACATTAAAGTACACAAGTTATTAAATTAACATAACTTAATTTAATAACCTTAATTAAAAACGTGATGTAACTGAATCTCACTGAAAATATCATCTGACTTCTAACAACAGTGTCCAGAGCTCACACTGCCTTGCCAAAAATAGCCAACTAGCCAAAATAGACTTACTATAAATAGTAAGTCTCTCAAACTGGAGATTCCGCATAAGGAACTCTGAATCATCTGAAACCCCTGCCTAGGTGCTCTGCCCAACATAGCAATACCCGAAATACTGCTTACTATAAATAGTAAGTCATCCAATCTGACCCCAACGAAGAGCAGACCTGGCAACTAGAACCAATAGAGTGGAATCCAACCAGTGGCTCTACCAACCGACCCCCTCTGACAACCTGATTAGCTTACGAGGGTCACCAAACTAAGCTAATCCCAAGAGTCTAAAAAACAGGGACATTACAACAAAACTTATAATAAAAATAAAATATTGGAGCCTTTCATGGAAGAGTGCAACCCTACGCTTCTTGTATGCTAAACGTTTTTGGCAATGGCGGATCGATTGGGATTAACTGAGTTGTGGGAGGAGTCAAACACACCTACACACCTATGGGATTCAGAAGAAACCACAGTCATCACATAGGCCAACAATTCCAACAGAGCCAGTGCATATCACCTTTGTCGGCTTAAATCGTCTGATTCAACAACAGTCACCACATACAACAACAGTTCCAAATTTCGGAAGACTCGTTTAAAATATATATTTTAACGGAAAACCTAAGCCCTCGCCTACGAAGTCTTGGGCGAATGAAAATAAATTTTTAGGTTTATGGTTAAGTTCGCGAATTTTGAATTTGATGGCCAAAATTCGGTGAACCTTGTGACCATGCCTACATTTGTGCATTGCATTTTATTCTTGAAATCTTGATTGTTTTCCTTTCAAAATGAAAGTCAAACTTCGAAGTTCAAAGAAAGAATTTATAAAAATAATCAAAACCTAAACTTTTTTTTAGAAAAAATTGTAAATACATGTTTAGAATTTTTTCTATAAAAAATGTAAGGTTTGCTATTGTTCTACTTCTTTCATTGAAGTATGAAATTTAGATTTGAGAGGAAAACATTGAAATTCTAGATTTTGAAAGTTAAACTTAAAAAAGTTAGCAATAAAATTCATATACATAAAAAAAAACTAACAAAATCCATAAAATTTGACACTTACCTCTTTGAAATGAGATGAGAAGTCTTTACTACTACTGCTATGGACTCCTTGATGCTCTAAATGCAAGTATAATCTACCCCAATGTGATTTCTGGAAGCTTTTTAGCTCTTCCTCCCTACTGGTTGCAAACTTATGGACTCTTCTTTTTCTTCCTATCTCACACTTCTCCTCTCTTCTTCTCAATACAATGAAATAAGATACCTTGTAGGGCTGCAAGGAAGAAATAAGTCAACAAAATGTAAAAGAAACTAAAGTGTTTAATGTATTTTCAATGTCCGACTTTACATTGATGCCGGCCGAGTCAACTGGCTCGAACTTGGTGAGTCAGGCTGTGACTTGCAACTCGGCGAGTCACGGAGAGTCACATGCCTGACTCGTCTGAGTCCAAGTTAGGGTCATTTTGACTAGGCAACCTTGACTCGTCTCACAACTCATCAAGACTCAGCAACTCGCAGCGAGTCTGGGAACTCTGCTCTCTTGCAAATGACCTCATCATTTACAAAGGGAGGATATTTTTGGTCCTAGGATCAAATGTGAAGAACATGGTATTGAGGACCTTCCACGATTCACCTTTAGCTGGTCATCCCAAATACTTTAAGACTTACATGCAAGTTCAGGAGAGATTTACAGGGAAAGGTCTAAAGGCAAATGATCTTCAGCATGTCAAAGAGTGCTCTGTTGTCAGCGGAACAAACAGTAGCATACATATCCAGTTGTTGGCTAAAAATTTTGTAAGCCGCTAAGACTACACCTTACAAAATTGTAACTTTAGGCAACATCTCGTGAGATTAATCTCTCCTCTCAACAATAGGGGAGGCTCCCTTCTTACCGTAGGTGGCTTAAGTAGGATCTCGACTGAAATCAAATAAAGGGTGATTCTTTCAACCTTTTCCTCTTTTTTCAAGAAAAGATTCACAAGTAAAAACAACTTATTAATTCTACAAGAATTTCCTACTGCTACGATAATACCGGTGACTTAGCAATTGACATAAGAACAACTCCTAAGGCAGTAGTTATAAATATATTTGGTGGATTAAAGATATATAACAACTAACGAAAACCCTCTAGTGTGAACAAATAAATTTAGAACAATGGGAAGGATAATAACTTCAAACGAAAGCGTGAGGCTTCCGAATGTGTTCGATATCCCCAGCGGAGTCGCCAAAAACTGTTGGCTAAACATTTTTGTAAGCTACTAAGACTACACCTTACAAAATTGTGACTTTAGGCAACGGTATAATGAGATAAATCTCTCCTCTCAACAATAGGGGACACTCCCTTCTTACCGTAGGTGGCTTCAGTAGGATCTCGATTGAAATTAAATAAAGGGTGATTCTTTCAACCTTTTCCTCTTTTTTCAAGAAAAGATTCACAAGTAAAAACAACTTATTAATTCTACAAGGATTTCCTACTACTACAATAATACCGGTGACTTACCAGTTGACATAAGAACAACTCCTAAGGCAGCAGTTATAAATATATTTGGTGGATTAAAACAAGGGCCCAAAGTCTCTTGCAATTAATCCTATTTGAAGATAACAAGAATCAGTAGTGAGGCTCAAAGTCTCTCGCTAATGATTCTGAAATTAAAAGAAAAACACTCAAAATTGAAGCTCAAAGTCTTCAACTCTCATTATTTACAGCCACTATTAACTATAGCAATCCTCCTCCTGTAGCTCAAAGTCTCTTAAAAGGTGAACTGAACCTCCAATGATTTACACAAGTTAAGCTATGAAATGAATTCAAGAACGATTAAACAATGTAACATAAGAAAACATCATTCAATCCCAAGATTTGCAACACAAAGTTTGGAAAATCCTGTTACTTTTATTCACTTTTGAAAATTTGTACAATGAAATACAAAGTTTTCACCACACAAGTTCTCAAGTACAGCTTTCTTGCTTTAAACAAAAAATGAAAATATTTACAATGAGCTCTCTCCTTTATATAGGAAAATAGGAGAGAGAAAAGTGGAGAGAAAAGGAGAAACCCTTAACCACTTTGATTTATTCAACATCCTATTAACTACTTTGACTTATTCAATGTCACAAGGCTTAAAGCACTTGCAACATGATTACATAATACTCGTCTACAGGGATATGTTTTCCTGTAATTACAATCATGACATGTACTAAATGTAATCTGTCAAACATATGCTATAAAACAAAGAAAGTGTCCTGGACACTTAGGAATCAGCATCAAAGGGTATTTACATAAGCCTCGAACTTGCGAAGAGACTCATGTATAATAGTTGGATCAAGTGCAACCGTATGCTAAGCAATCGCAGTAACCTTGCGTAAAACATGAGACTTAGTATAGTCGGTTACTTGACTTTGGAGCTGATTCAAGGACATTTTATATTCCATGAATCGGTCAAGAATAGTGAGACTGAAATCATCTGAATCCAGGTGAAGGCGAATAATTTCTGAAAGCCTTGTCAACACAACTCCTTCAATCAGCTTGCCATTTTCTAAGAAAACTTCACAACTCAATTTATTGAACTCTTTTATCATTTGACATTCTTGTTCATTCCATGAGTTCAATGTTGATTGCAAATTTGTGACCAATTTGTTCAAGACTCTTTCCTTATTGATCATTAAATCAAGAGACTCAAAATACGTGTCAACAGAACAAATAATTTCAAATTGACACAACCTTTTAAGATTGAACTCCTGCATGGTCCTTCAGACATTTAATTCATTCAGAACTTTCAGCTGCTAATGAAAGGATGAAATAAGTTCCCTTATTTCATTGACAATCATGTGTATATGCCTCAAGACCTTGTATGAGTCCTCAATCACCTACATTCCTTGCGTTTCTATTTGTTCACACCACTCATCAACTGCTTTTGCCTTCTTCTAACACTTCTCATAATCCTCAGGGCTTGACACTGAAATAGGAGCAGCATTCTGAGAATTGTTCATCATCCCAATAGTTTCAAGGAGGCGTGCATTTTCTTCTTTTAGCCTGTTTTTCTTCTCCCACAGCTTATCATTCCTCTGCATGAGTTGTGCAACAGCATCCTGAGTATCTTGCTGACAACTCAAACGTGTCTTCTTACCAAGTTCTACCCTCGTGAATTTATAATCAGAGAGTCGCCCCTCTTTTGTAGGCCTATCAATCAAAGGCTCGACAATTTCAGTGTACTTGGCATTGTCTTCCACCATGATCCTTGACACCGTTTTGGCCTCTTGTTCTTTGGAGCTTTTGGTTTGGGAACTTGTTTGAGATCAAAACCCTCCAATGGAATCTCTTCCTTCTTCCTTTTTTGAGTTATGGCACTTAGCCAAGAAGGTAAAGAAAATGAAGAAGATGTCATTGTTGTAGATGTAATGGCTAGAGTGGTAACCAGATCTACCTATGCAACTGTAGCCACAAGAGGAGGAACCTCTATTAAGATTGCCATAGGAGTGGGGCTGCTATGAGTAACCTCAGACATGAACTGCTCCAAGTGTACTGAAGTAGTATCAAGCACCGTCATGGAAGAAATGGCCATAGGAGGAATAGTCATGGAGTATGCATCAAACACTCTCAAAGCTATGATAAGAGTCCTCAGATATAACAATAGGAGCAGCTAATGAAATAGGCAATGCAAGTGTCACCATGACTAAATCCATAGGAGGAATCTGCTCCATAGAAAATACATCAGCAGCTGTACCCAAAGGTGAATCGGGACACTCATCTAACACAAGTGCAGAATTAGGAATCGTTGTGGTAACTGAAGTATCCACAGGAGGAGGTACATCGGGTGAAGATACCTTAGGTGAATCAGGCATCTCATCATCACTGGATACCACTTGAACCTTTTCAGGCTCTGTGCTTTTAACCTCAAGAACTCTCTTAGTGTCCTTGCCTCCCTTAATGGTAAGCTTAGGAATGGTAGACATGAGAGGAATGATAGTATCAGCTGCTGAAGAGGATGCGCCATCTTTAGTTCTACCTTTAATCTCCGATCTCTTACCAACCGGGCCACCATGATCAAAGTCTTTTCCTGATCTTATTTTGATACTTTATAAACCCCTTCTTTTCAACCAAATGTTGGTATTTGCAAGAACGGACTGAAAACGATCCAATACAGAAACACTCTCTTTTCCTGACCAAGATGGAGACAAAATAGACAAACTCTCAACATGATTGTGAGTGTAATCAGGATCAAGAATGTCACCGTCATCTTCAACCCCGGGAGGAATGTCGGCAAGGTTGAAGTCAATAATTTGTTTAGTAGTCAGGTGACAGTAATCCATCCTCCATATATCTGCCTCAGTGCGAAGATCAATTCATATGTCCTATAGTCGATACACATGCACAAACTACCTCCTCATCTTATCATTAAGCCCTCATCAGTCAAAATGAGTCTTGGCCATGAATTTCTTCAAAGTGATCCTCTAAAGCTCATACTCCATGTCCCTGGCTTTTGGCACTATATCTATGGAGTATCCTCCGATCTTTAGTGGATTTTGTGAGGAAATCCCCACACCTGGCCTGTGTAATGTGTTTTGATGCATCTAGACAGTCATGAATGAGAATGATCTTATCTGTTGGGTACCTTGGGAGTGTATGAGGTTTACCTTTGAAGTAGCCCACCCGCATGTAAGTGTAATTAGGAAACTAGAGAAACAGGCAGTCATACTCATTCACCTTGACCCATGCCTCATCTAACACATGCTTGTTAGGAAGACTTTTATCAAATAAGCACATAAAATGCCCATAGAAAGCATCCTGCACTCTGTAGTAATGAGACCGACTAATCTTCAACACAAGCTGAGGAAAATATTCCCATACAGGAACCAATGATTTGTCTCCTTTGGTAGATAAACCAGAAAAAGAACCAAGTGAGGCAGCGATGTACACCAAGTATGAGTTCATATAAAAAGTGCAAGTGTTAACAACTTGAGACAGCTGCTCACATAGCATAGCACTAATCATTTCTCCCCAAAATATCTTCTTCTTAGATCGGACAATGAGAGAAATGTATTTGTACATCCAAGGTTCAAAGGTGTTTGATGTCTTTAACCCTGCAAGGCGACTGAATAAGGTGATCAGGTCACTAATCTCCTTGAACTCGGTACAACAGATTCCCTTTGGCCATCTTGCAATGTTAGGCCTTTTGTTGAGCAGTCAATTGTCATTAATAAACTTTGTACAAGAAGTGTCTTCATTCCACCTCTCAAGAGCTTTCTGTTTGATAATATTAATAACCACAAGAACCGGTGGCACCTTGAAGATTCTGTCAATGGTCTCTGGATCAAGACTAATAATAGTCTTACCATCTCGATCTTTGATGGTTCTGGATGACAAATCAAAGTTCTTCACACATGCAAGCACGAACTCTGGCTCAAGGGCAGCCAATGGAAAAGTCGAAACAAGATGAATATTGCTTTATTTGATGAAAACCATGTCTTCTATAACCGCAGCATCAACCCTTTGAAGGAAATCTTCAAAGTTCATGTGTGAGATATCAGTGTCTTTAACCTCTTCACAATATGAAATAACTTGTGAAGGCGGGACAGAATTATGATATGAGTCATACTGGTATTTCATCTTCTTCTTCTCTTTTTCTTTGGCAAGCGTAATCCCTTCAGACATATAACCTCTATGAGATTGAGTAGCTGCAACATAAAAACTCCACAAAGTAAGAACGTCTTCTTGAGAAGGATCCATCATAGAATTTCTTAAACTGATGAATGGTGTATGGAGATGACTGATTTTTTTGGAAAATGAATCGGTTTCAGCTCAAAGAGAACTCGAGAACGAGTTTCTTGTGGGTAATTGCATATGGAGACAACAAAAATTATGAAAGATAAGAAGGCAAGTGAATGGATGGTTATCATTTATTTTTATAATGGAGTTTTGAATTGACCACCATTATGAGTTTTACGTTATATGGCAGTGCTAGGGACAGCAATTTATGCAAGTGAACTTTTGGAAGATAATATATGTATGGACTTGCATTGGATTTGTTCTCTTCTTCACCATAGAACGGGGTTTTTAATCCCGACTGCATATGCAAGCAAGATGAAATTCTTGCATATGCATCTTGAAAATAAAAGATAGAAATAGAAGAAACATGAATTTAATCACATGTAAATCTAAAATGAAAGTTTACATGTTAGTTAAATAACTTGGGAAGAAAAATAAGAAAAAGACTTAAGGAAGAAATTACCTCAATCCTCAAGATGAAATCTTTCAAAATCTTGAGCAAAATCTGAAATAAATCCAATAGATTTTCGGATTTAGGAAAGATTGGATTAAAAGAGTATATATAGATCACATTCCTAGTCTTTTTCCTTCAATTATGGATAGTCAACATGCATATACAACCAAGTTGGAAGGAATGAGAGATAAAATGCAAAGAAATAGCAACTATTTTGACTATTTCTTATGTATATGCAATGAGGAAGAAAAACGGCGTCTAGGGCATAAATCCCAATCAAAATGAGGAAATAAATCAATGAAAGAAAGAAATAACTCACCAAAATCAATTCCTGGGCTGAGAAATTAATTGGAAACACTCAAATCCTCCTTCCATGAAACATTTTTAAAGAAGAATGACCAAGGGCGGACCGTTTTTATCAAAATGCATATGCTTTGTAATTCAAACAGCATATGCAATGCTTACAAAAATCGACGCCCTAGAATGGAAGAGCAGCCAAGAGGGAAAAACGCACTTTGAAGATGCAAAGACACATGCAAAGAAACATGTAATCTTCCCCAAATTTGACGCCTTAGAGGAATACACACTTTGTTGAAGCAAAAACATTCAAAACAATATGTAAATACCTTAGAGGAAACACGTCTTGGAGAAAACGCAGCTATGAGGGAAGAAAACACTGTTTTTAATATATCTTTAAATATGAAAAGAAGATGCAATCCCTTTAAAATTCGACGCCCTAGATAAACACTTAAAAACGCTATTTTTAATATATACTTGCACATAAAAGAGTATATGCAAAGCCTTCAAAATTCGACGCCTCGGGAAGGAAGAGTAAAAAAACGCACTTTGGTGAGTGTTTTTCATGAGTTTAAAACATAAGCAATGCTCTTAAAAAACGACGCCCAAAAGGAAGGATTAAAAACGCTGTTTAGAGAATGTCTTTGCACATTGTTTTTAACATATGCAATGCCTTCAAAATTCAACGCCTTGAGCGGAAAATAGCTAAGGAAAGGTTGAACACACTTTTTGGGATGAGTTTAACACATATGCAATACTCTTCAAAATCGACATCTTAAGAAGATATTAAATATGCTGTTTTAAAGAAGAGTTTGCACATGTTAAAATACATAATATGTATTTAAGTTTAAAAACGACACCTTTAGTTGTTTTCCATTAAAACGCACTTTTTGAGTGCATTTACATATCTTTTAGAATGTCTTTCAGGAGGAAAGCCACCTAGAGAGTTTTTAAATACATTATTTTTAATATGCAATCGCATATAAAAACAACACTCATAAAAGGATTAAATACGTTCTTTTGAGGTTCAACTCCACATCTTTATAAAACATGTTCTTGGCCTAGAAAAAGCCACTTTAACATATTATATATATGCAGTTACACATAAAAACAACGTATTTAATGTGTAGAAGACTTAATTTCAAGAAGTGGGTTTTAAAAAGTGTTTTGCATGTTGATGATATGCAATGAAGAATAAAAACCACACCTTTTCAAACTTAAGTATTTAATTTTGAATTAATTTAATATATAACTATAGTGTTTAATAAAGTAACATGAAATTAGATTATTTTAAAGCTAATTTCACGAAAACATTAAAAACTATAGCCAAATCAAAGCGAAATGAGTTGAAATTTGAAAATGAACTTTAAAATCCATTTAATATATTAAAAATAATTCAAACTCGTGCAATTGACTTTGAAAAACCCACCTTTTAAGGATTTTTAAAGAATATGCAGTGAGCCTGAAAAACCCCACCTTTTGCATCATAACTTGAGTTATACAACTCCGTTTGATGTCTAAGTTAGCTTGGAACGAGCGTATTTCAAAGGGCTATTGACTCGAGGGAAAAACAAGATTAAAAATTGCTAACAAGAAAGAGAAAAACGAAGAAAAGGAGTTAAAGAACGCATGAATTGTGTGTTACAAAGAGCATTTCAGGGATGACAAATTGTCTTTATAACGCATTATCCAAAACATTCAAATCATAGAGGATACACCTACGAATTCACAAGAAAATTCCGTAGAGTTGCCACAATTTTGTGATCTCAAAATTGAGCACAACACCAGTAGGATTACTACAGTCGCTTCCTATTCTTGAGAGGAAGTGGGAATGTTTTTCAATGGATTTCATTGTGGGCTTGTTGAAAGCCCAAGGCAAAGACTGTATATATGTAGTTGTTGATCAGTTGACAAAGTTCACACATTTTTTCCCAATTACGACCACATACAAAGCTACACAGGTAGAAGATTTGTTCTTTTGTGAGATATTCAAGTTACATGGCTTGCCTCAGAGCATTGTTAGTAACAGGGACAATTAGTTCATGAGCCATTTCAGGGAGATCTTTAGATTGTGTGGGACCGAGCTGACTCCGAGCCAAAGCTACCACCTCCAGACAAATGGACAAACAGAGATAGAGAACAAATGGGTAAAAGGTTACCTACAGAATTACGTTGTAGGGCAGCAGCGAGCTTGGGGGAAATGGATTCATTTATGTGAATATTGTTATAATGTCACTCATCATATGACCATTGCATTATATGTTTATGATGCACCTAGCTTCCTTGATTTGTTGCTCAATGATAGCAGTGCCTAGTGCTGGTGATCTATTGCAGGAGAATCAAGATATTATCATAGCTCTACGTGATAACATACAGAGGGCACAGAATCAACAAAAGCAATACGTTGAGCAGAGGAGGATTGGGCAATCGTTTGAAGTTGGTGACATGGTTTATATTATGTTGCATCCCTATAGGTAGTCTACTCTTCGGAAGAGTGGAGCAGAGAAGCTTAAGCCACGCTATTATGGACTGTTTAGGATTGTTCAGCAGGTTGGTAAGGTGGCTTATGAGCTTGATCTACCAACGGACAGTAAAGAGCACAATCTTTTTCATGTGTCACGCCTTTAGAAGGCATTAGGACGACAAATTGTTCCCTCTTCTGCATTACCACCGCTGGATGATGAGGGGAAGTTGGTGTTAGTACCTGAGGCCATTCTTGAATCCAGAGAGAGACATCTTCGAAGACGAGTCATCAGGGAATATCTTGTGAAATGGAGGGACTTCCTAGTGGAGCATGCTACTTGGGAGTCAGAGGATATCTTGCAACATCCATCTTTGCGATTGCTTGAGGACAAGCAATCTAAGGGAGGGCAAACTATAATGTCCCCTTTCTAGTCAGTATCAGTTATTGATGAGTTAGCCATTCATTTCGACCCTCGTGGGCTAATATACTTGATTTGAGGGTCCTTTTTTAGGTGTTACCAGAGCAATAGGGACATCACTTCTCATCAGAGCTTATTTGGATTCAGGTTCAGGCCTTTACATTTGTTGTTTGGCTCAATTTGGTAGACTTACTATTTACAGTAATTCATATTTTCTTAGTTACTACTTTTGGCAGGGCACCTAGACACATGGCATATGTAGTGGTCATCCTAATTTCTAGTTAACTTAGTGAAATGAGTTTGATGGAACAAGTTAATGTTATTTAAATATTAATAAAGTTGCACTTTATTAATAATTCATTATAAAAGCGTATTATAAAGTTAATAAAGTGAATGGGGCCAAAAGACATCACTAATGAGCATTAAATGAGTTAATAAAGTTGGCACCCAAACCAAAGAGTTTAAAATTTTATAATAAAGTCAACTTGTTACATCAAAAAGCAAATATACAAGTCATTAAAGTGACTTATAAGTGAAGCTTCATGGATCGAACTTGGTGAAGGTATTATAAAAGAAAAAGGAAGAAAACTTATTCATTATGCTTATGATATTTGACTTGGCTATTTAAGTGTCTTTGGGAATTGTGCAAGGGTTTTCAGCAAGCAAGTTCTGGAGAATGGGACTTCTTCATAGTTTAAGCATTCTTAGGTGGTGAAAGATCCATTGAAGTCTGCAGTTCAGTGATAGCTTCATACAGGAGTCATAATTGCACTTAATCTACGTAGTTTAGGATGTTTAGTGAATTGAATAAAGAGGTGATTGCAGAGAATAACCAAGGCCGACCAGTAGTAAGAGTTTGAAGCAGTCTTTGAAAAGTAATAACTATTATTCTACTAGCTGTACAACTTCCAGCTCACACATGTGACCTCCAACTTTGGCATGAGTTTCCTAAGATCATGCATCTTGGGATTTGTGCACCAATTTTGTCCAGACTTGGACGCTTTGCAGTATAAAAGGATTTGCATTTGTTTTTGGGAGGATCTCCATCAAATTCCAGGCTGTGTTTGGATCCAAGTTTTTATTTAGCTGCAATCTTAATTCTAGGAAATTAATAAATACATTCCTTGCTTTGTATATATTGGTGAAGTAATAAGAATCATTTCTAGTTCAATGTTCTGAAAATTCAATTCTGTTTACTTTCATGCAAGCATATTTGTGCTTGGATCAATAGTCATCAAAATTCAAAAAAGCATATTTTCAAAATACAAAAAAAAATGCCAAACATTGCAAAAACAAACCAAAAACACAGACAAGCACAAGTTGGATAGAGGTTGAACCAGGAGGGTTCATCAAAAAACCTCAAAGCCAATCATGAGACTTAACTCCAAATCGCGACAAATCTGACTAGCAAACTTGGAGGAACACCAAAAAGGAACTCCAAAAGACAATTTTTGCAGGGGAGTAACAGACCCAAATGATGGATCTAACCCAAGAGGAAAGAGTGTTTACTTTTTCATATAGAGTATGCTATCTCAAATGTTGCAAGACTAGACAAAGGTGCTGCTTGTTTCTTCATTCTTGGCGAAGATAAGAATATCATCTAAAAACAAATTACTACAAAATTAAGCAATGCTTATGAAAATTCTACTCATGACATTCATGAAAGAGACAAGTGCATTTGTCAAACTGGATGGTATCACTATGAACTTGTACTCTCATATCAGGTTCCGCCACCTAGATTGAGGATTCTATTATAACAATTAATTAATCAATTAATAATGTATAAGTTCATAGGCATTTGAATTTTGTAAGGAATCGGTATTATTCATTTTTTTAATAGAACTTTTGAGGTGTCGCAATCAATGATAAAATGCTAACCCAAAATCATGGAAATGCATCGGTTGATTATACATTATGAAAACATTTTCAAGATTTCAAAAACTAAATAAATGAGATTTAGCATCAATAGCTAACCTTTGTAAATATTATTATAGCAATTGGCCAAAAATGACCCTATTCTTATTTGTGCATTAAGTTTATGTATTATAATCATATATTAACTTCTAAGTTGATTCAAGTAGGGTCATACCCCCATCAAAACACTAATTTAAGATCATCTTGTAGGCCATATCTTGTCTGGTGAATTTAGTCCCATTCTTGTTGAGGGAATTATAATGTATTCTATCAATAATAGGATCAGTAGAGAGGTCCTAGATTGATATGGTTCCCTCTACATATTCATGATCAAACTAAGAATATAACTAGTATAACTAAACCTCTACCTCTCTCTAGCCTAAGGAAATAAAGTAAGCATCTAAGATTATGCTGAAATAATCAACAATTCAAATCATTCTAGTGATCTCATATAACTAGGAGAGTTAAAAAGTGTGTGCGCGCGCGCATGTGTGTGTGTGAATCCTTTGTATAGTTAAGGGGTTGTCTTAGTCCAACCTAGATCAAGTAAGCACAAACCGACTATGCCCAAATAATTAACAATTCAAATCATTTCATTGATCTTGTATAGGCATATGAGTTAAGATGTGTGAATCCCTTGTATAGTTAACATGATTACAACAAAGGTCATAGTAGCAATATAACCTTGTATTGAGGCATTAAAGGAGCTTATACGATAGTGTGGTTCAGCCTTTTACCATTACAGATTTGGTTCCATTGCCATTGCAATATGTGTGTTATTATTGTGTCATACTTTTACCTTGATATTAATCATAAACCAAGTAGAATCACAATCATGCTCTTAAGTTTTTAGAATTATTTCAGAATAACTTGTGTACCTGTTACAAAAGAATTTCATATTATTATAATAAAGTATGTATCCTAGAGTTACGTATATTACATTCTTTTCAAAAATACTGAAATACTTTTCCAATGAAAACTATAAATATATCTAAAAGGGGCCTAATAAAAACCACTTACGAGTGAAATGTCTAAAGGACATGGATGCAACCAAAAGATAGTTAATAACCTGTGACCATATTTCAATAATAATACATTGTAGCTGAAATCCACAAACCTTGTGTTCCAGAATATGTGGTACTGCATGATAATTAACATCCTTCTCTCTTCTAGAATTTTAATAAAACTGAATAGATCCAAAATATGCTACCAAATGAAAAATATTGGCATCCCAATAATTCTATCAATGTAGAAGTAGAAGTAAGGTCCTTACTGCTAAACTTAGATTATGAATGAAAAATTACTAATTGTTATGCTGTCTACTAATACTTGAAACTCTCAAATAGCTTATAGCTTGGGATAAATCTAATGAATATGAACAAAAAGATCATATGGTACTAGATATTTAAATAATGACTTATGTTAATGATATGATGCATCAAACATAAAATTGACACATTTACCTGTGCAGTTGCTGCATAATTGATGCTACCACCAATGTAACTGGCACATAGGCATGAAGCAATCTAGCATGCAAAAATATTTTCATAGCTTAGCGATAACAAAAAAGTAAAACACAATCATACAAGTGTTAAGTATGAAAATCACACTTATACAAAACTAACCGATGTCAAAGAAAGAAATTGTATTATTGTCCAGAAATTGCAAAAATAGGTCCATGGGATTCAAATATACATTTGGAACAATCACATAAGGGATCCAAATATAAGCTCTAGGATATAAAAGAAATAAAATACTAAGTTTAAAAGTTGAAAGCACAACAAAAGACTCTAAATAACTAGGGCTGAACAAAAATATCAAACCCAAACATGTCAAAAAAGAACAAGTGACACGCCTGACAAACAACATAACAGACATGTGAGAGGAAACTTGCAAAATTGAAAAGTATAGGATGGCCTTCTGTTTACATGAATAACTCCATACCTTCCACCCTTCTAGTCCAAGTGCATGCCCAACTATTTTAAATGAAATAATTGTTCCAAGAACAGTCCCTAAAGCGCCCAACCAAAAGGCCTTCAAGGTAATTCCTGCCATAAGAACACAAATTGAGTAAAATTTAACCATGTTCCAAGAAAAAAAATTGTACAAATTAATTATAAAAATGTTTATGTTTCATATGTTATTGCACTCTTTGTTACAATATATAATTCTCAAGTACAAGTTCATTGGTCATAAACTATGAAAGTATGGACAATCATGATTCAGAGTAAATCATAGTTACAAGACTTGGACTCAGCTAGTACAGATTGGCTAGTGTTTACTCAAACGTAGACTTGGCAACTTAGAAAATCAAAGAAACATAAGATATAAGAATTTTTGAAGGATTTAAAGCTTTTATTTGCTCCATCTACACTACTTTCAGCTTCATGCCACTCACTTATTGTGTTAGTCTCCACCATTCCTAAGACCTAAACTGTGCAGGAAACATGAGAACATCTGTGTGAAGGAAAGACAAGCAAAGATGCACACTATTTGCATTGAAAAATCAAGGATCAGGCATGCCAAATAGTGCAGGTGTTTGGCATTTTTTACACCTTTGGTCATGTTTGGCATGTTCATGTGGGAAGGGCGTCATTTCCAGTCATAGGTAGAAGGAATGACATTTTGTAGTCAGTTTTTTAGGGTTTTCTAACATGATGAGTGACTAGTCATGCAGAGCTACAAATATGGAAATTGCGGATGAGGACATTTTTGCTGAGGAAGTTGACATTTTTGCTGAAGAAGGTCCCATTTGCAGAAGGTTGTCTTTTTGTTGAACTATGACATGCGATCAGAAAGTCAATTCTTCGTCGATTCTAGGCCTCAAATCTCTCACTTGTCTAAACCTACTCACCCAGGGACTCACTGAGTCTGCTGAGTTTTGGGCAAGTCCTATAACATCCAATAAATACATTCACAAAACTACAATTATACCACGTGAATGAACAATCACATTACACAAATGGTGTATGTGTACATAGTGAATAACAAAATCATCTCACATGAATAATGCAATAATATTTTGTCAAAACAAGAACTGGTACTATGGAACTAGTTGCCACCAAAATCTAGTTCAATGCACATAGTATGCTGACTTATCTGGATGGTATTTGAATAAAGCTCAATAGTTTGACTTAACCATAAACAAAAGTGAATGCAAGGTCTTCCTATGGCGTTGTTTCTACAAAATCAAAATAAAATATGGTAAAATAGGAATAAGTTCACACCATCCATCCAACTCATGATAATTTTAGTTCTTATAACATCAAATTACTTAATGAATTATGGCATTTAAAACTTCCTTTGTGCATTAGGGCTTCACGACGTAAGCAATATATTATATTATACATCCTATGTACAAAAATACATTTTTGTAGGTGTGGGAAACGACTTTTTAAATGATGACATTATTAAATTACATTGTACGTTTAGATTTCATCATGTACACAATAACATACTTTAATTGTGAGGATACTAGAAAGTTCACATTTAACCCATGGTTATCATTTAACCAATAAAATTAATTGTGCATTGTAAACATATTCACAAAAATAATTGCAAAAGAATAATTGACACAATACACTAGATCTTATATGGAAAAAACCTTAGGGTTAAAAAACCCACAAATCACCATTCACTAGTGAAAAATTTTACATAAGCCTAGACAATTACAAACACATTTAGAAAACTAGGATTCAACATGGACTCTACAGCCCAAATTTTGACTACGCTCAAGACTCAACAAATTTTGGTTTAAAATAAAATTTCCACAAAAAAAAGAACAGAAATTAATCCATTTAGAAAAAACATAAATCTATTTTGGTCATCAATTTGTCATAATTCAAACATTACCTTCAACACTCAAATTTTGAAATTTCAAAGTTTTGGAGTAAAACAATAACATGCAGTACTACTATAAAATTATAAATAATAAATGTATAACGTTACTATAATTGTTTACATAAGTCAAAAAATAGTTAAATACAATCTCCATTCTCTTCCCACTCTTAGCGTAGCTTAACTTTTCAAGGAAAGTAATTTGATATCAACATAAAGACTAACTATTAACTCAGATATGTTTTCCTCTTTCTCTAATCCCTCCACCTCTATTATTGTTGCTTTCTCCAATTTGGCAAGAAGTTCATTAGGGAACATGATGATATCATTATGTGCTTCATTGGTAGTCCAATTAACAAATAGATCAATGTCATCCAAATCAACAGCTTCATGAAAACTCTTCACCTTTTGGTTCAAAAGAAAAGATTATACTTGATGAAAACAAGGTAGTTGAGGCACGTGTAGGCCAACTTGTTTCTCTTCTTGGTGTGAATACTTTCAGATACACTCCAATTGCATTTACACCCAAAATCACTATAAGGATAGAATAAAACATGAATAGCTAGCCTTTGAAGATTTGGTGTGTTAGCACCACAAATTAACAAATAAAACATTTCAAAAATAATAAGAATTAAGCAATAAATTCAAAACATAAAATGAAAACCTTCAAGTTTTACTTTCTAGCATTTAACTAAAATTGAAGGGTTTTTTATCTAATTCCTAGTTTTACCTCCTTAGAATAGCTTGAGCTAAAAAAAAAGACCCTCTCCACCGCACCCTTGAGGCCTCCAACTTATCAAGAATTTTATCTCTAATTTCTTCATCTCCGTGAATGAACTGATATGAACTCCCCATTGGCCTTAAATGTACCAAAGAAGTAAAAATTTCAGGTTTAGGAAGCACACAAAGCCATTTTGGTTGGTCAAGTTGGTTCATCTATCTATGATCAATGATGTGCCAAATGATGCCATACTTTTCCTTTACTACCATAGGAATGCAAACTAATCCATTTGGCCATATCTATGTCCTCATAGAAGTAGCCCATCAATATGTCATACCCCATACAACAAATAGAAAACCTTGACCAAAGGTTCTATCAACTTCAACATTTAAAATAAAGTTTAAGTTATTAAAAAGTAAAAAATTATTAACAAAAGGGGTCCATCCCATAGTGTGCGATTGTGGCATTGTTTGTTGTTTCCACCAAGGTCTGAATCTCTACTAGGCTATTGTGATCGCAATCTTGGTGCTCTCACCGATCCAATGTGCTTACAAATTTGAACCTTTAAGTTGATGTTGTTGGCATTCATACCAAGTACATGGTGCTCTAGACCCTCACAAGGTTAGTGTAGTTGTAGGTCTGGACTACTTGCATTGATGTTATAAGTTCATGCTAGGGATGAGGTCCTGCATTTATGGCCTCGCCTAGCTCGAATGAGGCTAATTATCTCGTGCTCATCGATTAAAAAGTGTGATGTCCCCAATTTAGCAGGTATCAGGGACATGTTGTGGTTAGCTCATCATTGTGACCTTCGTGCGCTAGCACTTTGATTTGAGGGTCATTGGCAGTCAACTAATATTTATAGTAAGTCAGTTTGGGATGGTTTCTATTTCTGGAAGGGCACTTGGACGACCAACTATGTCAGTGGACTTAGCACTCCAGTGGTCTACTAGAGAGATTCCATGAGCTTTTGGTTTGATCGCCATTATTAATTAGGTTGAGCTTAATTAATAATGAATTATTATAAAGTGCTAAGTTAATTTTATATTATAAAGCTAAAGTGGCGCCAAGTTGACATAAAAGGTGTCATTAATTGATATTAAAATTTGAATGTGCAACTATTAAATAAAAGCTTTCAAGTGAAAGGTGTGAAGGTGAAGATAACCGTTTGGTGTGAAGAAGCTTTTGCATCCAATTTTTATAAAAGTAGCTTAATGCTCAAAACCAAATCATTCTTTGATATTGATGTTTTTCTTTTGATGAGAAATGGTGAGGGTTTGAGTTTCTTCCAAGATGAGAATAAAATCTCTGTTTGTTTGCACTTTGAGCCATTGCTATAATGGTGAATTGTAAAAATTGTGAGCTGTGTAATGATTAAGTTGGACGGCTTCATTCTGAGAGGCTGCAATTTGTTCTAAGGAGCTGAGATTCATCTATTATCTGTGATTGCATATTGGACTGGGACGGCACATTAAAGGAGCAGCGATTCAACCTGTGAATATTGCATATGCTCTACAGAGCTGCAAGCTTCATATGTTGGGCAGCGTGGGTTTAAAGGAAAGCTGCAATCTTCATTTTTGGCAGCCGTCACACTTGTAGTGGCTGCGAACTTATATTTCCAAAGCTATGTCATAGGTATAAGGGCTGCGATAATAAATCAGGAAGCAGCTTTGATCATTGCAAGGCGGCATTTATTTGTATCAAGCTGCGATATCAACTTAGACAGCTAAGACAGTTACTAAGGCTGCGTTTTTGGTATTCATCAGTGGCAGGGATTTCGATATATGAAAAGGTGCACAAAATTGGTTGTGTTTGATATTCTAATTGCATTACTTACCATCATTATAAAATTTGTAAGAGTTGAAATAATTTGCAAATAAGAGTTTTACCAATTTAAGGTTGTGCATTTAGGTTTTGCAAATTAGTTTGCATTTAGAGTTTGAATATAGTTGCAAGGAGGAATTAGTTTAGTTTGTTCATTCAGATTTGGAATTTAGTTGCACTCTTATATTGTGAAAAAACCAAAAAATAATATATATGTTCAAAAAGCTTTAAAAAAGTAGCAAAAATTTGGCAAAACCCCAATTCTCTAGCATTGTAAGAGTTGGAGCCAATTAGGCTCACCACAGTGGTATCAGAGCAGTTTCATGCCATCCTTCAGGGAACTAGGTTCATCCATGCATCAGAGGTTTATACCAGGAGTTTATTATACACGCAGGGGTAGAGTTACACCACCAGGGGAACAGGTACCGGAAATCTAGTTTGGTAATATGGGTGACAAATTTGCGGGTGGTACAGGTAATGATGATGAGAGAGAGGTTAGAGACTTATTTAGGGATATAGCATATAGCCAGTAGGAATTGGCAGTTGGTCAACATAAGGTGGCAAGTGTGCTTCAACAGCTCTCTGACACTCTTCAACAGATTGCATTACCCCAAGGACGTAATAGAGATAGAGGTAACAGGAATGTTTCAGTTAGTACAAACAGGTCTAGGGCAGATCATAGAATTGATCTTACAAGTACACAGGACATGCCTCTTCATCCCACCTTCCTGAGATTGGATTCTAATGAGGACAGTGGTGGGGAGGAGACTACTTCATTACAGAGGATGTATTGGCTTTACACATTGAGGGGGATGCCTTACCTCATGATGTGAAGCAACATATCAACTTTGACAAGTTTATGAGCCAGAGGCAAGAGCATTTTAGAGCTGGACCAGTGGATAGGCAAAGGGCTCAGAACAAGGATCTCAAGCATGCCACCAGTAAGCTCTTTCTTCCCATGTTTGATGGTAATGGGAAGGTTACTGCTCGAGCTTGGATCAGCAAGGTGGATACTTATTTGACACTCAGGCCTATGACCAAGGTAGATGCTATAAAATTTGCAACCTTGCATTTAGATGGTGTGGCATACGAGTGGTGGCATCACGGGATGGTTACCCTTCACCATAATCTGATTACATCATATCACGAGTTCACTGAGAAGTTGGTTGAGAGGTTTGATCAGAAGGATCCAAAGACTTACTTTCGGGATCTTGCACAACTCAGGCAGACAGGTAGCCTAGAGTCTTTTATTAGTGAGTTTCTAAGACTCTCTATCATGGTTCCTAATGTGACAGAGAGGCATTTAGTCATGTTGTTCACCGAAGGGCTACAAGAGCCACTCCGAGGATGCCTTAAGGCGTTTGATCTTCCTTTCTTGCATAGGGCCATCAAGAAGGCCAAGAGTATGGAGATTTCAGCTCCTAAAAGGCAATCACTTCCTAAACCTATTACTACTCTTCCAGATGAGGTGCACCCACCAGTTGATGACAAAAGGAAATCAGTAGTAAACATGATGCTACTCGAGGGGATTTGAGGAGGCAGCTTTGCTACTGGTGCAAAGAGCCTTATGACAAAGAGCATTCTTGCCCTGTGAAGCCTAAGGGAAGGGCAAATCGTTCAATGTGGGTGTACTCTAGTGAGAGTGAGGCTGAATCTTCACGTCAGCCAGCTAGTTCAGATTTGGATGAGGCTCAGAGAGTCTCTACAGAGTTTGGTCCTGATGCCAAACTATCTCCTATAGTGTTGTCAACTGTTGTACCACTTCTCACTGCTTTCAAGATGAAGGCATTAGTGGAAGGACAACACTATATTGCTATGTTGGATACTGGGGCTACACACAATTTTATACACGAGAGTTTTGTCAGCCAGTGTGGTCTCCAAATAGAGGAGTTTTATGGGTTCTGAGTCAGGGTGGCAGATGGCTACACCCTTACCTATACCAAGCGCACTCGGCATCTCTCTTTATTCCTTGGTAATTATGAGATGGAGTCTGTTTTTATGTGATCAAGTTGGGAGAGATGGATGTTGTGTTAGGGATGCAGTGGTTACAGGTGATTGAGGAGTTTTACCTTAGCCTGCGCTCGATGGAGATGAAGTTTGAGTATCGAGGCAAAGAGTATGTGTTATAAGGTCTCACTGAGGGGAGTCTACGCACTATGTCCTTTTTTGCAGTAGATAGGAGGGATTTGCAGAGGTATGATTCAGTTCAGATAGAGCAGGTTACCCGTCATGCCTCCCACAGTTCACAGTCACCTGGCTCAAATCAGCAGATGGGTGTAGTTCACTTTGTGAACAATCCCTTGTTCGATATGGATGTCACTTTGTCTTGTGACAATCCATTGCTTGAGTTTGATGATGATCCCCCTCAAGTGATGAGTGTTGTTGATGATGTATGGGATCCTACTAGTACACCAGGATGTCAGTCAGTTCTTACAGGATGCCAAACAGGTCTTGCTAAGGAGTTTACAAAGGTATACACAGTGAGGAGTGCATACAGTTTTATATTTAATCCTTACGTGCAGGATATTCATCGTAGCCAGATCTCATCAATGCATGAGTTGGTAGATTTATTTGATGGCTTGGTTGGAACGGAGAAAGGAGGCAAGTGTAGTTTGTGGGTTGGGTTACTTTCGTTTGATGTTCCTGTTTGTGCATCTTTAGTACGAGTGTTGAGTTCAGTTTCATAGACTCTATTGATTGTGTTGATGGTGATGCTATTATCTTTACAGGAGTTTGGTGATGACAGGGACATTACACATGTCTATCTGTCATGTCCCCATTTTGAGATAGAATTCTAATAATGATTAGATAATAAAATATTATTAAATAAATAATGATAAAATTATATATTAATATTAATATTAATTTATAAAAATAAGAGACAATAATAAAATAAATATAAATAATAACATATACATAATCTATTATCAAAAAATAAGATTTAAAATAATTAAATAATAATTAAATTACAATGAATGAATCAATAAATAAAATTTACTACAACGGAAAATATTGTAGAAAGTATGTTGCCTTTCTAAATAGGATTTAATAATAAATAATAATAAACATAAAATAAATAGTATAATATAGATTAATATAAATTAACTAGATCTAATGATAAGTCAAGAGATATGTAATAAAGAGATGTGACTCCTTCAAAATAAGAAATAAAAGGGAGGAGAGTTCATTTGAAAGAGAAAAGGGGAGAGGAGTTAAAGAGGGAATTAAGGGAAGAGGAAAAGAATGAGAATAAAATAAGGAAGGGACTTTTTCAAAAGGTTGTAATGATGAAAGGATGTGACCTTCAAAAGGATTGTAATTATGAATGGTTGTGACTCTTCGAAAAGGTTGTAATTAGGAAGTGTTGTGACTTTTTGAAAGGATTGCGACCTTTTTGGGAAGGACATAGATGACAAATTAGACAAGATTTATAAATCACCATTGAATAAAAAAAAAAGGAAGATAGTGATAAGAATTAGGGTAATAAACATTAAGTTGCAGAGAAATACGAAAGGGGAAAATAGACAGGGAAACAATGATTGGCATAGATATAAATAATGAAAAAAAAAACAATAGTCATTGATTAAGAGAATAGTGAGGATAAATATTAAATAATAAAAAAAATAAAAAAGATTGTAAATAGCACTCTACCAAAAGAGAAGAAGAGCTTTATATATAAAGGATAATCATGGAGAAGAGGTATGTAGTAGAAATTAAATAAATTCTTATAAATTAACAATCATGAGTATTATTTGCATAGTGGTAATTATTTTAGAGATATTACCATTTTGGGACTTACGATTATTATAGAGACCAAGTTAACCTTGGTAGAGGGCATTCATTAAGAATGTTGAGTTTCTCTAAAAGAGGACTCATAGAGACTAGAGCGCATTCTTTATGAATGTCAAGATTCAAAATTGGAATCTAGAGAGAGATTTATAGAGAATCTCTTAGAGGCAATATATATTGTAGTGGTTAATCATATGCATATGTTAGAGACAAGAGGCTTGGTTAGAGGTGGGATCTATACCAAATATTTATTTTTAATGAGTTCGCTCATTAATAGAGATCCTAGACGCCTTAGAAGGGCACTCTCAATGTGATGGTTACCTAATTGAGAGTTATTCTCATCAAAGAATTAGGCAAATCTAAGCAAAGTCTCTTTCTAAGGATTAGGTGGGTGTAGTATGGGATTACTATTTAGATGATTTAATATTTATTTATCTTCTTAATCGCTAATAATTGTTTTAATGTTCATATATCTTGATATTATATCTTCATCTACTAACAATTGTTTCAGCTTTTAAGCATCAAATACTCAAGCCAGAAGTAGGGACATTACACTATCCGTGGGATCCGGTTGGATTGTTGTGTTGCATTGGCTACTTGCGATTGCTTGAGGACAAGCAACCTTGGGGAGGGAGAACTGTGATGTCCCCAATTTAGCAAGTATCGGGGACATGCAGTGGTTAGCTCATTATTGCAACCTTCGTGAGCTAGCACTTTGATTTGAGGGTCATTGTGATGCAGGAGCATCTCGGGTTCTTGGCAATCCTATATCACCCAAAACAAGTTACAATTATTAGTTATGCTCGGTAGCTACTTTTGGGCTCTCAGTGATGTTTTCATGTTTCCACCAACGGGGCTTGGTTGCTACTCGGTTTCTTCATTTACCGAGATGGCTTGGTTGGTTCACCGAGTTTATTTCCTATTGCTCGGTAATCTTGCTCACCGAGTGGTTTAGTTTGGATTTCTTTTGAGGCCGACTTATGCATTTTATTTTGGTCGCGTAGTTAATGGTTACATCAATCATTGGGAAGCGTGTGGACCTAGATCTGCTTGTTTCCTTCTTCAATGATGGATCTAAAGGCCGACTTGTTTCAGTAGCCTCTTGTATAAATAAAGTAGTATATTGTAATGGTAGGAGTGAGTTTTTTTAGAGGATAGATAGATAGGAGCTGAAACTTGAATCCTCGCATGTTGGAGGACTGTTGTAATTGAAGTTTGATTATATTTGGCCGTAACTGGGAAGGCCTTACAGCCCGGCATGTATGAGGTTATTAATGAATAATAAATGAAGTTTCTGCATTCTCTCTCTCCCTGCTTGTGTCATTGCTTCTGTATGATGTTTCTGCAAGGAGGTTGGTGATTTGGGTGTGCCTTGGGCCCTCATCCCCATCGCCCTTACGTCAGGTAGTATCAGAGCAAGGTTAGATCTGGATCTAAATTTGCGAATTTAGCTCGAGGGTTCCTTCTTGTAAACCCTAGTTGATATTTGTTGTGGGGTGGCAGATTGCAATCTGACCTACAATTGCAAAGGGTTTCAAGATGGTTTGTGGGAGGCGAGATGCAGATCCAAGCTTAGCTAGCATACTAAGACAAATTGCTGCTAGGTTAGAAGCTGTTGAGACAGCCCAGCGCCAAGGAAGACATCTTGAAGATGTTAGTGATGAAGAAGTCGAAGACAAACAAGGTGAAGCACAACCTGTCCCTGTGATGGATCAAGGTGAAGAAAGACTTTTGAAGGCATTAACAAATTTGAAGTCTACACCACATTTCAATCCTCCTGAATATAGTGGTAGGCTAGATTCGGATGAGTTGATGGATTGGATAACTAAGATGGAAAAGTATTTCGAATATGAAAATGTCCCTGAGGAAAAGAAGGTGAAAATTGCAAGTACAAAACTAAAGAGTCATGCATCCTTATGGTGGGAGCATTTGCAATAGGACAGAAAAAGAAAGGCAAAGACAAAATTAAGGTATGGAATAAGATGGTGAATAAATTGAAAGGCAAGTTCTTACCCTGTGATTATCAAATTAACCTAGTTAGGCGAATGCAAAGTTTGAGGCAGAAAGATAGCTCGATAAAAGACTATACTAAGGAATTTTATAGATTAGACATCAGATCTAGACATGTTGAGGATGAGGTAGAAAGAATTGCTAGATACCTGAATGGATTAAGAGCTTCTATTCAAGAGGAAATTAGTCTGGTCAAGTTGGAAAGTATTGAAGAAGCTTATCAGTTTGCCTTGAACGCTCAGGAGAAATTGAATAAGAGACATGAACAAAGACAAAGAAGAAGAGGTGGTAGATTCCCTAGAGGAAGAGGTAGATCTTATGGTGAAAATAATAGATTTGATCAAGATAAAACAAATCAAGAAAAGGGCAAGACCGAGTGGAAAGGTGAAAGTTCTTCAAGAGGAAGAGGCAGTAACTACTGAGGTGGTTATAACAGAGGTGGATTCCGAAGAACTTGTTACAATTGTGGAGAAGGACATAGGTCATTTGAGTGTACATATGCAAGCAAGAAGGTCGGTAACAGTAGAAATGCTTTGGTGCAAGACGACTCACCGAATGAACCAAAAAAGGAAAAGAAATTGATGGTCAGAAGAGCACTTTGGATTGAAAGTAATAAGGAAAATCCGGTAAGGAAAAGTTTGTTCAAGACGAGATGCAGAGTTGCTGACAAAGTGTGGAAGGTAATCATTGACAGTGGAAGCTCGAAGAATCTAGCATCCGAGGAAATGGTTGCAAATTTGCAGTTGGAAAAGTTGAAACACCCGAGACCTTATCAAATTTCATGGATCAAGGATGAGCATACACTATTGGTAAGTGAACAATGTCATGTGAATTTAAAAATTGGCAAGTACTATGATAAGGTGTTATCTGATATCATGCCTATGGATTGTTGTCACATTTTGTTGGGTAGACCTTGGCAATATGATAGACATGCTATATATGATGGAAGATTGCATAAATATACTATGTGGGCTGATGGGAAAAGACAAATCTTGTTAACTTTGATTGAAAAATTTGTAGGTAATGTCCGCACATCTGTGAAATTTTGTTTGATGGAAGGAAATGACAGTCCCAACTGGTGCTGAGAGGGGCGGGGTGAATCAGCACCTCTAAAAACCTTTTCTCACTAAATCCAGTGAAGTAAACTTACAACACAAAAGGCAAGCAGATTTAAGCAAATAATAACAGTTAGTAAACAATCACAAAGTGACACCAGATTTATCACGTGGAAACCCGGTTAGGGTAAAAACCACGGTGTGAAGAGACCTCACAAATTTTGTACTCTCCCGGAGTACCCCCTGTTAAGAGCCTTCCCGGTTAAAGGATAAAAGCGCACTTGCTAGATGCGACCCGGTCAAGGGATTTGTTACAAAAGGGTCTATTAGGACCTACCTGGTTAAAGGTCTTTAAACACCTTGAAAGATGTCACCCGGTTAAGGGATTTTGATACAAGGGACCTGTTAGAGTCCACCCAAATACTGGGATTTGTCTATTGTAGTTTGCTAGAAAACAATAGAAGTGTGATCTTTACAGATGGCTTTGCTGAGCCTAATAAGATCTCTATTTGTGCTCAACTGAGAATCATCACCGATCGTCAGAGGTGTATTCTCATCTACTATTGTGCTGCTTTGCACAATCTTCTATCTCTCTTTCTCTATTTTCTTTTACCCCTGCTTTTGTAGCATATAGGTTCACTCTTTTTCTCGGCAGAATGAAGGCAACTCTTCTTCTCAACGGGCATAAGAATATATACAGTTTTGTTGCCCTAACTGCGCCTCAAATGCATGACCTAATCCTGAGATCTTACAAATACATCACTCAGTGGAGTAATGGTTCACTGAGCAAACATCTGATGCATGCTCTGGCTTTATCCGCTCCATGAAGAAAACAGCAGTTGTGTGTCAGGCAACCTTCCTTCATAGGAGATAACACCTTGATTTAAAGCCACTGAATCCGGCTTTAAATCCTTCAGTCGCGCCTCAAGAAACCATTGATTTCGGCTTTAAATCCTTTACCTGCACCTCAAACCGATCACCAAGACAACTCAAGATCACCCAGATTTACTGCAATAAATCCCGGTAGAAAGAGCTGGTTGGAAAAGATAGTTGACAGTTGACTATGACTTCCTCGGTTTATACTGAAGTCTTATAACATATCTGGTTAGAGTCCTTCGATCTATTGCAGTCTCTTTCTTGTCTTACTAGTTGCATTGTCCTCGGTGTGCTTCCTCTTGCGTGGATTACCGGTTACATTGTCCCGGTTGTGTTATAGACACTTGTTGGATATTGCTTTTAGTTGTACTTGTCTATACCGGTTGTAGTTCAGTCCTTGGTTGATACTAGAATACTCTCTTCCCTAATTGAGTACATTGCCCAGTTACTGATGCTTAGTGTAGCGACCGGTTACAATGGATTACAATTATTCTTTTCTTGCCAAACCAGCCTCTCTTGATGTAGATTTTCTTAGAGCTTCAGCCTGTATAGAGATGACAAATCTCTATCCTCTTTTGCCAATCAATGACAATACTTGGACTAGTAGAGAGCTTACCGGTTACTATCATTTGATGCTAACAGGAAGTTTCTTAAAGATTTAAAGAAGAATGATGTATGTTTTGTTGTGATTCATAACAAAACGACTGAGAAAACAGTGGATAGTACCCTTGAAGAGATTGATAAGATACTCACCGAGTACATAGAAATCATTTTTGATAATATACCTGATGGTTTACCATCGAAAAGAAGCATTGATCATTGCATGGATCTGATTCCGAGAGCTAGTTTACCGAACAAAGCACCACATCGGTTAACACCTACTGAGAATCAGGAACTTAACCGACAAATCCAAGAATTGTTGCAGAAAGGTTTGATCCGAGAAAGTTTGAGTCCATGTGCAGTACCCGCTATATTGGCACCTAAGAAGAATGGAGAGTGGCGAATGTGTATCGATTCTAGAGCGATCAACAAGTTAACAGTGAAATATAGGTTTCCTATACCAAGAATGGATGACATAATGGATAGCTTGACTAGAACAAAGTATTTTACCAAAATTGATTTGAAAAGTGGATATCATCAGATAAGAATCTGAGAAGGTGATGAATGGAAGACTGCTTTCAAGACAACAGAAGGTTTGTATGAGTGGTTGGTTATGCCTTTTGGTTTAACTAATGCACCGAATACTTTTATGAGATTGATGAATGAAGTTTTGAAGAAATTCTTGGGTAAATTTGTGATTGTATACCTAGATGATATCCTGATATTCAGTAAGACCAGAGAGGAACATTTGTTGCATATTAAACAAGTATTGCGAAGAATGAAAGAAGAAAAGTTGTTGATTAATTTGAAAAAGTGTTCCTTCATGAAAGAAGAGATTGTATATTTGGGAATTGTGATTTCAACTGATGATTTGAAAATGGATCCTGAGAAGGTTGAAGCTTATTTTGAATTGGCCTAAACCTGAAAATGCTAGTGAGGTAATATCATTTCATGGTTTAGCAAGATTTTACCGAAAGTTCATCAGAAATTTTAGTTCAATTTGTACTGCTATGACCTAGACTATGAGAGGAGATAAAAGAGAATTCAAATGGACACATGGAGCTGATAAAAGTTTTGAGACTTTGAAGAAGAAGGTTGTTGAATTGCCTGTGTTAGCTTGACCTGATTTCAATAAGGTATTTCAAGTTGAATGTGATGCAAGTGGTAGTGCAATAGGAGCTGTGTTGAGTCAAGAACGTAAACCTGTTGCTTTCTTTAGTGAGAAATTGAATGATGCAAAAAGGAAATATTTTGTATATGATCAAGAGTTCTATGCTATTGTTCAAGCTCTAAAGAAATGGAGACATTATTTGATGCCGAGTGAATTTGTGTTGCATACTGATCATAAAGCTTTACAGTATTTAGGTAGTCAAAATAAGTTGAATCAAAGACACATGAAATTAGTTGAATATTTGCAGAGTTGTACATTTGTAATAAAACATAAGAGTGAAGTCACTAACCGAGTTACTGATGCATTGAGTAGAAGATCTTTGATGACTGAAATGAGAATTGAAGTTCTTGGTTTTGATGACATGAAAGATTTGTATGAAATTGACCCTAATTTTCCTAAGCCGTGGAGAAAGTGCAGAGCACCTATTCAAGATCAACCGAGTACTAAATAGGAAGAATTTTCATTCAAGAAGGTATGTTGTTTAAAGGTATTCAGTTGTGTATACCGAGAGGATCAATGAGAATTAATTTGATAAAGGAGAAACATAGTAGTGGTTTGGCTGGACATTTTGGCATTGACAAAACATTGAATTTGATTAAGGAGAAATACTTTTGGCCACAGCTGTATAAAGATGTTCAGAAATTTGTGAAAAGTTGTGGAGTTTGCCAAGTTGCAAATGGAGTAAATCAAGATACTGGATTGTATACACCGATTTCTATTCCTGAGAAACCTTGGATTGATATCAATATGGATTTTGTTCTTGGCTTACTAAAGACAGTAAGACGTAATGATTCTATATTTGTTGTTGTGGATAGATTTTCTAAAATGGCACATTTCATACCCTGTAGAAAAACATCAAATGCAGTACATATAGCAAATCTTTTCTTTAAGGAAATTGTCAGATTGCATGGATTACCGAGGAGTATCATCTCTGACCGAGACAATAAGTTTGTTGGTTATTTTTGGAAGACTCTGTCGAAAAAGTTGGGTACCGAGTTGAGGTATAGTTCTACATTTCACCCATAGACTGATGGACAAATAAAGGTTGTAAATAGAAGTTTAGGTAATTTGTTGAGATGCTTAGTTGGGGATAAACCGAGTAATTGGGATTCTATGTTGGCACAAGCAGAGTTTGCATACAATAATTCAGTGAATAGTACTGGAAAAACAACTTTTGAGATTGTTAATGGCATACAATCGAGAGGTATATTAGATTTGAAGGACATTGCTGGTGAAGGAAAGAGGAGTGCTAAAGGACAAGAATTTGTTGAGTTCATGAAGACATTGGATGAGGAAGTAAAACATAAGTTGGAACATAGTAATCAAAAATACAAGGACAAAACAGATAGATGAAGACAAAAGATTTTTGTAGTTGGGGATGAAGTAATGGTTCATTTGAAGAAAGACAAATTTCCTATTGGAACTTATGGAAAATTGAAGATGAATAAATTTGGTCCCTGCAAGATATTGAGGAAGTTTGACAGTGGAAATGCTTATGAGATTGAGTTATCTGATGACATGGATATATCACCTATATTCAACATTGCAGATTTATCTGAGTATCATGAACCTAATGAAGAAATGACAGTACCGAATGATTATCCTAAAAAGTAGACAGAAGAAGTTGAGCAGATTTTGGAACAAAGAGTTGGCAAAAGCACAAGAGGAACAGAGTACATTGAGTATCTAGTAAAGTGGAAAAATAGACCGATTGAAGACCATTCATGGATTACACAATCTGAGTTGGATTCAGCTCGGATTGTACCTGCTACATAATTTGGAGAATCATCTCAAACAACCCCATGTGTCTGATGCAGGAGCATCTCGAGTTCTTGGCAATCCTGTATCACCAAAAACAAGTTAGAGTTATTAGTCATGCTCGGTAGCTTCTTGTGGGCTCTCCGTGATGTTTTCCTATTTCCACCGACGAGGCTCGGTTGTTACTCGGTTTCTTCATTTACCGAGTTGGTTCGGTTGGTTCACCGAGTTTATTTCCTGTTGCTCGGTAATCTTGCTCACCGAGTGGTTTAGTTTGGATTTCTTTTGAGGCCGACTTATGCATTTTATTTTGGTCGCGTAGTTAATGGTTACATCGATCATTGGGAAGCGTGGGGACCTAGATCTAGTCGTTTCCTTCTCCAATGATGGATCTGAAGGCCGACTTGTTTCGATAGCCTTTTGTATAAATAAAGTAGTATGTTGTAGTGGTAGGAGGGAGTTTTTTTAGCAGATAGATAGATAGGAGCTTAAAGTTGAATCCTCGCATGTTGGAGGACTGTTGTAATTGAAGTCTCATTATATTTGTGGCCGTAACCGGGAAGGCCTTACAGCCCGGCATGTATGAAGTTATTGATGAATAATAAATAAAGTTTCTGCATTCTCTCTCTCCCTGCTTGTGTCATTGCTTCTGTATGATGTTTCTGCAAGGAGGTTGGTGATTTGGGTGTGCCTTCGGCCCTCATCCCTGTCGCCCTTGCGTCACATTGGCAGTCGACTACTATTTATAGTAAGTCAACTTGGGACGGTTGCTATTTCTAGCTAGGCACTTGGTCGACCAATTGTGTCAATGGACTTAGCACTCTAGTAGTCTACCGGATAGATTCCATGAGCTTTTGGTTTAATCACCATTATTAATTAAGTTGAGCTTAAGTAATAATGAATTATTATAAAGTGTTAAGTTAATTTTATATTATAAAGCTAAAGTGGTGCCAAGTTGACATAAAAGGTGTTATTAATTGATATTTAAATTTGAATGTGCAACTATTAAATAAAAGATTTTAAGTGAAAGGTGTGAAGGTGAAGATAACTATTTGGTGTCAAGAAGAATCTTTTGCATTCAATTTTTATAAAAGAAGCTTAATGCTCAAAAGCAAATCATTCTTGGATATTGATGTTTTGCTTTTGATGAGAAATGGGTTTGAGTTTCTTCCAAGCTGAGAAGAAAATCTCTATTTGTTTGCACTTTGAGCCGTTGCTATAATGGGGAATTGTAAAATATTGTGAGTTGTGTGTATTGATTAAGTTGGACGGCTTCATTATGAGAGGCTACGATTTGTTCTAAGGAGATGAGATTCATTTATTATCTCAGATAACCTATTGGACTAGGACGACACATTAAAGAAGTGGCGATTCAACCTGTGAATGCTGCGTATGCTCTAGAGAGCTGCGAACTTCATATGCTAGGCAGCATGGATCTAAAGGAAAGTTGCAATATTCATTTTTGGCAGTCGTCAACCTTGTAATGTCATGTCCCCATTCTAAGCAAGCATCTAAGTTATTAAATTTAGCCTATCACTGGGTCCTTGTAGGCTAATACTGGTGATTAGAGGGCCCTGATGTGGGTTTTGGTATGTTTTGAGGGACTTACTATTTATAGTAAGTCAACAGTTGATTCGGATGAGCTCAGATGAATTAGAGGAATTAAATGATGCTCTCAGTTTTTATTTTCAGCTTTTAGTTTGGGCTCCAAGATTCTTGGAGGGAGCATCTATTTTTAGAAAGTCACTCGGTCAGGTTGATTCATCGCCTTTCATCATCAGGATCAGGCCTGTGCTGTCAGATTTCGATTCTGATGCTTCTTCAGTCATTTTTGCAGGATGGGTGAATTTTGATTATTGTTTAATCAAACTGGCTAAGGTTGCTATTTTTATTGGGACTGTCTATTGAGCACCTTGGTGTTATATCTCATTGGAACTGAGTTGAGTAGTTTTAAATCTTGAGCTCATAAAACAGGGACCTTATGTGTCAGAATAGCATTATTTTAATGAAAGGGTCATTTTCAGCATTAAAGTGAAGGGAAATATAATAGTTTATTATATTTCAAATGTGCAACCAAAAAACCAAGTGGCTTTTAAGTGAAAACTCTACTGAAGAAGTCTTTTTTTTTAATGCTTATAAAATGAAGCCTTGAGGAATTGGAAATTCATTGTACTATGCATTTTTATAATTCAAAATCGAATTTGGAAGAAGGAAGCAACAAGGGTTTGGAGAAGTTGAAGAATTGTGAAATTCTTCTTGAGCCTATGCACTTTAAATTGGATTTCATTGCCAATGAATTGTGTAGAATTCTCATCATCATAAATTGTATATGGAGACCGTACAGCATTATGCAAGGTAGCTACGTTTTCATTAGAGGTGTGAGAATAAGATTTTCCAGCTATGTTTCGTGTTTGGGAAGGCAGCCATTCCAATTCAAGTTCTCACATTGCTACATAAAGGATTGCCCAATGCAAAGGAGATCATATTAATGGTTGGCGTCTCATTCTATTGAGGTTGTGTTTTAGCTTCAAAAGGCTGCGTTTCATTTCCAGCATGCTACATTTTCAAAGGTGCTTATTCCAAATTAATTCTATGTAATGTTATTTGAATATTTGCAAGTACTTGAATTAAATCATTTGGTGAGCTTTGGAGTTAGAAGTAATTTGTTGTTTGCGACTATCTTTATATTGAAAAATTGCAAAACAAATATTAAAAATAAGTTTCCAGCACAGAGCCAGCCAGGCTCTTTACAGTGGTATCAAAGCGGTTTCCTACCATTCTGCGGGGTTGGAAACCTTGAGTTCCCACATTTGATATATGAGTGATCAGCAATCTAGCTTTATTTCAGTTATAGATAAATAGAGGAAAACTAGTAAACTGGGAAAGCAGTTGAATAGCATGGTTAATCTCAGGAAGAAAACAAATGCCATGATGGAAAGTATGGAAAAGCTTAGACAAAATCAGGAAAGGATGAATGTTTTGCTTTCAAATCCGTCAACCATAGACAATGCAACAAGGGATATGGTTTCCATTTTTAAAAAGTCTTCCTCACAGAAAAAATATGAAGACAATCGGGAGGATTGTACAGGTGTAGCTTCAGCAGCCAGCAACCATCAGGTAGTGGAACCTTTGCTCAATGAGGCAGTTACTAGTCCTTATACGCGTGATGTTGGAGGCTCTTCTCAGGATCATGTGGTGTAATGTCCCCATTTTTAATAAATTATTTTTTATTAATTATTGGTCCCAGAATTTAAATAATATTATAAATGGACCTTTAATTAATAAAAGGGGGCCCATTTTATTATTATTGTCTGTAGGTGTTTGCCGTGTCGGCATTCTTTTGTAAACCCTCGGTAGTTTCTCTGAAGGGGTATTTATGACCGGCGTATAGGATGTATTTTTCAGGTTGAGATTTGATATTTTATTTGTATTTGCAAATTTCTGTTGGGATTCTGTTGGTTGCCATTTTGGAGGTGAAAGATCATCCCTATTTGGTTTATCGCAGTTTCGGAGGTTCACAGCCACCATGGTCTGCCGTCAAGAATATCACTCCGATATTTCACTATGCGCCAAATCTGTTGTTTGTTTGTTTCGGATCTGGCAAATCTGAAACACCGTCTTTGTATACATCTTCGGCATTAATACAACTTGTGGTATTGCGGATACTTGGCATTCATTGTTCTAGTGTCTATAGCACTATTATTATTAAATCTGAATTACTCCTACCGTCGCTAGTGTTTTGGCGACCATCTACCTAGCATTTGTTCTTGTGCTATCATTATTGAATCCTAGAATAATATCATTGGTAACTGGCATTCATCAATCTGGTGTATATTGCGCAACATTGGTATAACTTCGTTAAACCACCCCGAAGGACAAAACAATTTGAACTGTGTGCTTCGAGGGCTGGACAAACTCACACCGTATGGCCTCAAGCATTCCCACTGTACAGCCTCATGCAACTATTACACCGTACGACCTCAGGCATACCAACCGTACGACCTTAGGTAACCATCCGAGAGAGAAACACCTCCGAGACATAATTCACCTCCAGACAGAAATCACCTCCGGACCAAAATCACCTCCACGACGAAATCACCTTCGAGAAATTACAATGGTATCAGAGCTAGTGATATTGCCAGCCTGTTGGGATGATTGAGAGATTTTGGGATTTGGATCACACTATGGCGCCCAACAGTGATGGACAGTGGTGGCTGAAGGCACTACAAAGGATTGGCAAAGAGCTCAGCGAGGGTATTGATCTTCCATTAGATATATCGGAAGTATGTTTGTGTAAGGTGGACCAATTACCTTCAAGATTTATACAGAGGATACTTTCTCCAATTAAGGATGCCTTAAGTCAACCCAGGCTTTTGAGACACCATGACAAGGAAATGAAGTTGGCAGCTGCAGCATGTCTTAGTAAGATTTTGAAAATCTGGGCTCCTAGAGAACCGTATGATGACAACACCATGATAGAGATATTGCATTTGATCGTTGATAGTTTTCAAAGTCTTGATGACTTCAGTGGTGACCCTTTTGGTAGGAGATCTACAATATTGGAGAATTGTGCAAATGTCAAAGTAAGTAACCTCCTCTTAGATCTAGTGTTGCAAGACTTGATCCATAATATGTTTCATCACTTCTTGGTCACAATCAAGGAATGTCATGATAGCAAGGTTTTGGTTGCTATGGAGAGCCTTATGATTTCATGCATTGAAGAGATGGATGAAATATCCCAACCTATCATTTCTATGTTGTGGGTTGTTTGTAATCTAAAATGTGTCTCGTCTATGGCAGCGTGTAGATTGGTCAATAATGTATTCAAACATTGTGAAGAAAAACTAATATCTCATTTGCACAAGTGGGAGAAAGTAGATGACAGCGATAAAGGTGATGCTTTACAAGAGGCCCTGTCTTCCACCGAGGCTTTGTCCACTGCCAAGGTTCTCTCCGACACGGTCGCCGCTGAGACTCTGTCTGCTGCCGAGGGCTTGTCCGTCGTCGAGGCTGTGTCCGTCATCGAGGTTGTGTTTGCCACCAAGGTTGTTTCTGTCGCCGAGGCTGTGTCCGTCACTGAGGCTCTATCTACCATTGAGGCTTTGTCTTTCGTCAAGGTTGTATTTGCCATCAAGACTGTGTCCGTTGTGGAGGTTTTGTCTATTGTCGAGGCTCTGTCCGTTGCCGCAGCCTTTTCTGTCCCCGAGGCTGTGTCCGTCACCGAGGCTGTGTCCATCGCCCAAGCTGTGTCTGTCGTCGAGCCTATGTCCATCGTCAAGAATCTGTCCGCCACCGAGACTGTATCCGTCACCAAAACTCTGTTTGTCATCGAGGCCCTATCTATCACCGAGGCTTTGTTCAGCGTTGAGATTTCTTTCAGATCGAGATCCCCTTTAGACCGAGATCCCCTTCGGGTCGAGATTGCCTTCGAATCAAGATTCCCTTCGGTCCGAGATTGCCTTTGGGTCCAAATCCCCTTCGGATCGAGATTGCCTTCAGATCGAGATTCCCTTCGGGCCGAGATGCCCTTCAGGGTGAGATTGCCTTCGGGTCGAGATTCCCTTCGGGCCGAAATTGCCTTCCAGTTGAGATTCCCTTCAGGCCGAGATTGCTTTCAAATCGAGATCCCCTTCGGGTCGAGATTGCTTTCGGGTCAACATCCCCTTCGAGAAGAGATTGTCGTCGAGTCGAGATCCCCTTCGAACCGAGATTGCCTTTGGATCGAGATTCCCTTCGAGCTGAGATTGCCTTCAGAATGTCTAACAAAATTACCTCCGGGTAGAGATCGCCTTCAAAACATTACAGTGTTGTCGGCGTCAGCATCCGTGTCTGTGCCCATACTGGAAGAGATTGTTGAACATGAGGGTGTGAAAGATTTCATGGGTTGGCGTTGTTGGGATCCTGGTGAAGGGCATGGCTATATTTATATCAGAGTGACGCAATTAAAGCTTGATGACGGTTTACTCGTTCCAACTAAATCCAACTATGTGCATATGGTCCAAAAGCAACACAGAGTTTTCAACAGATATTATTACTAACATCAGTACTTGGCTTGGGATTTGAGCATCAATGAGTTTGATGTTTGGTTTTGTAAAGAGCCCAACTGGCTCTCATGTACAACTTAGCTCTCAACTCAATTTAAATTGCACTTCTAAATCTATTTCTGAATGTATAAAATTAATGAACATCAAATATGTATTTCCATGACACATTTCCAGATTTTTAACCTCTTGATAGAATAACAATAGTCAATAATTCACCTTCAAATTGCTTATACAAATCAGAATTACAATAACTTCTCAAATTAATTCCCAAACACAAACATTTACAAAAATTTAGGCACCTTAATAAGGCAGTACGGCTGCCTCCAAATTTGTTGTAGAAAACGTAAGGAATCTCCAGCCTTCCTCACATCACAAACATGCTTGAAAAAAAACAGTTCCCAAAATATTAAATCTGAAACGCAACCTCACACAACAGCAGCCATCCCTGTTTCACCAATCAACGTTGAATGACTTTGCAACTTCCAACCACTCACACTTACGTCCGTACACCAGGCAATTCAGTACGGCCAAAGATGAATTTCGTACGGTACTAGTAATAATCAGAATATAAATTCTGAAAGTAGCTATATAAACCCTCCAGCAAACACGATTCATTGGCATTCAGAGAGCCAATTCAAAATGTAATCATCTCTAAGAAGATAGCGTTTCTTCTAGAAGTCAAACTCAAACCCTTGAGCTGTAAAAATAATCAATCCATCACCATTGGCATACCTCAACGCCAAATAAAATCTTCAGAATCAAAATTAAATTATCAGTAATCCAGAAGCAAGATTCATCATCAATCAGTGATGATTCAAATTGCGGAAAGAGGAATCAGTCCTCGAAACCCTAGCCATTTCTCACAACCAAGAAACTTCATAATTTTTTATCAAATGAACAATGAATGATGAAAGTGCTTTTTCGAATTGAATATATAGCTTTTTTGGAAAAAGCTTCAATTTCACTTTTTTCACTTAAAAGGTTTTTTAATCACAACTTCATTTTATAACATTAAAGTTATAAAGTAATAAAGTTATTAAATTAAAATAATTTAATTTAATAACGATAACTTTAAAATAAAAAGCCACTGAAGCCCATTGACTGCAACAAACACATTTCTAACATCAAAGCCTCAAACTTCAACTGCCCTGCCAGAAATAACCAACTGCGAAAAATAGACTTACTAAAAATAGTAAGCCCCTCAAACTGGAGATTCCCTGAAACTCAATCCTAAACCATCTGACACCCTGTCCAGACGCCCTGCTAAATCTGGCCATACCCAAAAATACCACTTATTAAAAATAGTAAGTTGACCAAATTGACCCGAATGAAGAGCAGACCTGGTAAACTGAACCTCCAGAATGGAATCCCAACACTGGCTCCGCCAACTGACCCCCTCTAATCACCTGATTAGCCTGCGAGGGTCGCCAAACCAAGCTAATCCCAAAAGTCCAAAAAAAGGGGACATTACAGTCCTCCCTTCCCAAGATTACTTGTCCTCAAGCAATTAGGAAAAACAAGCAACATCACAAACCACCCGGATCCCAAGGATGGACATAAGTAATGTCCCGATCCTCACCATACTCCTGTGAAGAAAATCCCAACATCCACAGTATAGACACCAACATCTGAGAAACTGCCCTCAACACCCAAAAAACTGACATCACTGAAAACATCATCTGAAGACCAACTACAGATGCTAATGCAGAAAACAACCCAGCGAAACTCAACCCAACTGAAACATCAATTCTGCCAAAACTCTAGTTCCTATCTAACTCACACTGACACTGTGACACCCAACTCCACTGAGAAGAAGACAATGACCAAATGTACCTAAATCACTGTTACCAACTCTAACCTCGGATAAACGGTCCTGGGTGTGTGGATGTTGCAAGTAGTCTAACTTGCAACTACCAATTCCATTTGCAAAAGATGGTGCTAATCCATCCCATAATGGATGGTAAGAAACTGGAGCCGGTCTACACTTGCGTGAAATCAAATCTTCTACCTGGGGGTCAAAAGAAAAATGATAAGCATACCCCACCATATAATGTCGGTAGAAAGCTGCAATCTCCATCAATGGCTCATCATTGCCTAGTTGGGAATCATGAGATGGCTCCAATCTTTCACTCCACATAACTGCAGGTTGGGTAGGACCCCGAGCAACCCTCTCAACAAACCCAACCTTGAAATCCCTGTGGGGAAGCATAGTAGATAGAGTCTCCACAATCTTCCCTACCAACCTCCTAATAGCACAAGAGCCTCGGATGAGAGTACCCTCAAACACTTTGTATGAATCCTCTCGCACATGTGCACTCTCAAGTAAATACTCCATGAATGAATCGGTGCAATAGAAATTATACGTGGAAGCGTCAAATTGCTCCCCCGCAACCCAGAGCTGACCTCTCTGAAAATGTCGCACAGCCGACTGTCCCATGCTATCAGCTATGTGAGGTGATGAAATAGATTCACTTCCAGCAAAAGGAAGCAAATCAATCTGAGAGCTTGATTCCACTGGTACTCCTACCACATCCATACCAAGTGCTCCCATATCCTGAACAGATGTGTCTACCACATCATCAAGTTCCTCATCACCAACCGTAGAAGCAAACTCACCACCAACCACCTCAATGTGTTATTACCTTACCGGTTACTGAGGGGGGGGGGGTGAATCAATAAATACTAAATCTCTAGGTTCAAAACTTGTAAACAGATTCTCGAATGCAAATCAGAAAGTTAACAGTCATTCACAAGCATAAACCGAACCACACAGATCTACTCAAGTATTTATACATGGAAACCCTCGGTTAGAGAGAAAAAACCACGGTGAGACAGAGCTCACAACTTCACTAGTTTTAGATGAAGCTGCCTTATTAGGAGCATACAAAGCACTGGTTAAAGTGCTACCCAGTCAAGGGATTTTTACAAATGATCGGTTAGGATCTAAGCACTATTAAGAGCTGCCTAGTTACAGGACTTTGAACATAAACAAAGATGTCACCCTGTTAGGGGATTTTTACAAAGAACCGATTAGGTTCACCTTGATAGAGAGATTTTAATAAGCTTTCATACCTTGTAAAAGCAATGATCTAGTATGACACTCACTGTCTGATTAGATCATACCTATTGATCTCTTCTTCAGTTTGCCTGGCTGTTGATCTCTCCTAGTTTCTTCACCTCTGTGCCTTTAGCACTCTATAGAAGGATATCTCTCCTCTACTCTGTGTAATCTTCAACTATCAACAACTCTCTTTGCGTCCTATGCCCTGTATATATATTAAAAGAGTTCATCACAATGAAACCCTTAACTCACACAACCACCACGCCGCCAATTCCGCAATGAATCATGCAATCAGCAACAATTGCGAGTAATGATCTGGAGTTCACCTTGTAAGACATCCACAAGGATAAAGCTAACTCTTGTTAAAAAGCTAACTCCACTCATAACTAGTGGATGTCCCGTATAGTCTGGCTTCTTACTGAAACTGATCCTCTTAATCTGATGCGAATCTTTAGCTTGTCTTAGACCGAGACCGGTGTGATCTTGTACCCAGTTCAACTTATACATGCACTCAGAAACCAGTGCGTGTTTTTTAGATTAGTCTACCGATGAGTGCTAGATTAGTCTACCGGTGAGTGCACTTATTTTCATCTACTGGTGCATACTCTTATGTTGCTCAGCGACCGGTGTCTAGAAGACAAGTGTTGTGAGTGACCAATGACTCCTTACCGATACGTGTTTGTAGATGAACACTAATGACAACTCAAATTCCTAACAATCTTCCCCTTTGTCATTGGTGGCAAAACTTATACACAAACTTCACAATACCTTGTATCGGTGGAACGACACTTCCCCTATTCCGAACTTCCCCTGACTGAATGCTTCGATTTACTGTGTTGATTCTGCAGATTCTGCATTGATACTTCTTTTACTCTTTTTCCCCTTTTTGCCTCTATAAGACAAAGGGTAACAATTGTCTTCATATTTGAAGCTTAGTGAAGATATCCTTATATATTGTCTTGGCGGAATGAAGGAATGGGGCCCATTGACCGGTTACATATTCAATGTTTTGTTGGGCAGCCTTGAGAGAGACAATGATGTTTTCCATATCATCTACAGTTTTGTAGTCCGGTTCATTGATCAAAACAGCAGTTGAAGTAGCTGTCTGGTGCATGATATCAAGTGTTGGGGCCAGAAACATCTGGAATCCAACGATGTCTTGAATTCTTTTGTTCTCTTCTTCTGCAGTCTTTCTGAGGACTAGAGCAAGACTAGCCATTTCTCTGCTAAAAATTGTGGCCGTTTTAGTCTTCATGTCAAATTGGTTGGACAGAGTTCTTATGTCCTCTGAAGTCTTTTTGGCTTTGTCGATTAAATCTGTCAAGAAAATCTCAAAATTTGAAGTTCTGCTTAACAAATTTTCTGCAACTTGTATCTGTTGTTGAAGAACTTTTAGATTGTTTAGCAGAACAACCTTTATATTTGCAACTTGCTTCTAAAGAATCTCCACTCTTTTCTGCGCATAGTGGTCAATTGCCACTGTTTCTGGATCACTCAGATCCTCACCAATGGTTGCAGTCAGCACTTCCAGCTGGTCGATGACCGGTTCATCTTCGTCTATATCAGCATTCGGTACAAAGTTGTACAAGATATCTTTTACTTTGTTCAAAACCATATCCTGTTTTCTTTTAGTAAGCTCTTTCAGTTGTCTTGTTGACATTTTGTTGATGTCAACTATTGTATCGGTTGTTTTGCTCCTTTTTGCTTCAGATTCTTCAAGGGATGAGATCTTTCTTTTAGAGGAGCTAGCAAGAGTTTCTTGTTCCTTCTCTTTACTATGTTCTTGTGCCTTTGGAGCTTGCTCATGTTCTTTTGCATCCTGTTTGTCTGTCTTGTTTCCCTCTTCTGGTGTGGCTTCTGGTTGCTGAACGTGTAACTCAGGCATAGCATCTTCTACTTGATGTGAGGGCTCTTTTGATGGAGCTTGTGATTGTAGCTGTTCTTCAGCCATATGAAGATCATCTGTAGTGATCCCTTCACCTCTTTTATCTGATCTGTCAGTGGAAATATTGACAGAAGTCTGTCCCAATTTAACCGGCTCACTAGAGGTAACATTTCTGTGAGAACTTCCTGCTCATTAGATATCGGAGTCTGAGTTGCAATAAACTAAACAGGTGGATCAACAATTGTAGTGGTGTGATCCTGAGGACCTATTTCTTCAAGGGTATTGAAATCATACTCCTGCCAGAAATCCAAGGTCTCTTTAAAGACTTCATTCTCATAACCATTGAGAATCTTGGCAACTCTGTAATTTGTATCTAGATTCATAGATGCATCTTCTAAAAGAAGCTTGATACTTTTATCACTTAAGCCAGGTCTAGCTTTCTCTAGTGCTTCTTTATTGATCTGTGAGTTTCTTTCCAGACCGGTTCTCCATTTTGCTTGAAGCTTGCTATTTAATTCGAGAGGAAACTTGCCTCAATAATCCCTAGGAGTTTTAATGAAGTCTAGTAGACTTTCAACAAGAGCTTTTTCTATTACCTGTTTGTCTTCCTCAACTAACACGCTATACCATTTGGCTGCATTATCTATTTCTCCAAAATTTGTAATTTCAGCTACAATGTCATTAACAATCATAGTGCGAGCCTTACCATTTTCTAGAGATACAAGGGTAGGATTTGTCGGTTCATCGGTTATGTCAACGATGACCGGTTTGTCTACTCCGAATCCTCCTTTTCCTTTCCCGGTGTTACGAACCAGTGGAGCTGTTGGCTGTTGGCGTGCTTCCTCTGCTTGTTGCTGTGTCCGAAGTAGGTTGCTCCAGATGGCTACTCCTTCAGTATGTACTTTCTCGGTTTCTCCAATCAGCAAGAAGTTTATTCTTTTCTTTATCAGGAAATTCTCCTGGTGTAGTTCAGCTTGTTGACTCGCTTCTTCTAGAGTGAGATGATTTTGCACTTCTAACAAAGCTCGAATCCTTAGCTCTTTTTCTCTATCCATTGAAGCTTTCCACCTGCTTTGAAGGATATTCAACAGATCTTTAGGCAGTACTTTCTGAAGTTCTGTAGGACTTAGATTGAACTTGTGCAGGCATTCACCAATAGCATCTTTAATTTTCCTTCAGTCTTCATCATTTGCCAAAGTGTATCTTCTACTAACATTAGCCATTCCTCCGGTTTCTTTCAGTCCTGTTATAAATTCATCTATCGTTGGTTTACCTTTTCTTGGTGGATCCACCTTTGCTTGCTTACCAGTCCTCTTCTTTCTTTCGCTGAGCGGAACTATATCCTCCGAATCAGTTTCTTCTGCTTCTTGCTCCTGTGTGCTTGGCTCCGGTTGAGCTTTTCTCTTTTGTGCTTTTGGTGGTCCAGTTTCCGGTTTCCTCTTTGGCGTGGGCAATCTTTTGACATAGACATTCTTGATTGGCGCCTGCTTTAAATTCTTCTCTATCTCCGCATAGGTTCCAAACCGTTGAGCGCCGCGATTCAGATGTGCTTTTTCCAAGGCCTCTACATACACCGTTGCTTACTTTGTTGTGATTTCGTATCCAAGCTCAAGTGCATACTCATCTCTCGGTTCTACTGCTTGAATGATGCAAAAGTCAATCGACACCAGAAAACATTCCTCTTCTTTCTACTTGTCAACAATAGTTGACGGGATTCTTTCTCTAGCGTGCATTTTCATCTGAAATGCATTGAAGTGATCGGTCATTTCCTTGTCAAACTGGTCTCCGAGTTTATTAGCCATATCACTAATTTGCATCATGACCGGTCGATCTATTGTCCACGTTACTTTTCCTATTCCGGGAAAGAAATTAGAATAGTAGAAGTAAAGACAAACCAAGAGTGTTCCTAATTTCTGTGATTTCTTCTTGACGATGCCCACCTTCTTCATGTTTTCAAAGATTTGTCCTCTTACAATTTCACACATATCATACTGTGCGTTGTCATGAACAATTCTCTAGGCTGCATGTATGCCTCCACCCGGTATACTATTGAGGTTACTTAATTGATATACTTTGTAACCAATTACTGCAGATGCAAACCGAACAACTAGATCCTCAATGTCAGTTACGGTCATCAATCGCTTGTCGGATTTTGATTTTGTCAGGTTAGCCACCACTGCATTAGATATGGTTCTTAGAGTAAGTGCTTCTCCTTGATTGCAAAACCCAATTACCCTGTAAAGATCCTCTTTCGTGATCGAAGTGCAGATTCCTCTCATAAGCCAAAATCCCGGATCATGCACCCGACTAACTACCATTCGAATCCACTCAGGTTTGAAGATAACTGGATACGAGATTCCATTTATGATCCCCGACGATACCAGCTTTGCGTAGCCACTGGGATAATTACCATCTGAGCATAGCGAGCGATACTCGCTCTGTATGTACGTTTCTCCTAGCTCTTCTTGCTTAGCATGAATAAACGCAGTTACGTCAACTGTCAGGAGCACTCCTTTAGGTACTAAGGAGAGCGCACCAGCCATGTCGATCACCCGGTCTTGATTTGCCGACATGTCAAAAGGACTACGATCCGCTTGATTTGCAGGAACAAGCTTTGCCTCGTATGATGAGGATGCCAATGCTCTCACTTGGTTGCTAGAGATAATTAGATCGGTTTGACAAATAATCACACTCTATTATCGAATTGCAAGAATATTGCTCGAGCTGAGATTAGATAACATAAAATCACAAGGTAAAAAGGAATGAGTTATCCTTCTTTTCTTTTATAGGATTAGGGCATAATGGTAATTACTGATGAGAGCCAATTATAGCCTATTTAATTCCATATTTTAATCTGTTTCATGTACTTTTCTACTCACTTTCCTATTCCATTTCCACTCCATTCCATCTCATTATTTCCATTTTTACGTTGCATATGGTTTAATATATATAAGTACTATTTAATGAGGTTTTGGGATTAAAATATGGAAAATGCATTATTGATTACTTTTACTAACATTTATAATTGCAGCATGTTCGCATGTTCCTGTCACCTATTTCATACTTTCTTCCTGTCGCCTGTTGAATAAAAACAATAACACTCTCTACCATTCACTGTCTACCAATCATTGGAGGATATAATGCAATATGGAACCTTCTTGTTATGATAGAATGACTTCTCACATAATACGTGAGGCTGCTATGCTTTTATGGACTCCGTAACTCCTTCTCCACCAACTATATTGCAAGCAATATTCTCAAGCTAGCCATGAATAGAATAATACCTTGTACCGTGATTAAAATAAACAAGCTCATTTTAGACATTTAACAAAAACAACCAATCCCGTGCTGTAGGAAACTGAGTTGTTATTGCTGTTAAGGAAGTGAACTTGCCATTTCCATACCTCACGTGAAGACAAACTGCATTGATACAATTCTGGAAAAACCTTTTCAAGTCTATATTAGATGATGACAATGATGCTGGCTGGAATGATAACAAATCATTGTCTACTCTTAGCACGTATCTGAATGCTGGTATTATTTGTATGGTGATGGAGGGCTTTTTACGTGGCAGGAACCAAACTTGTTCTTTCCTATTTTCTGCTGCAACTACCTACAGCCTGTAAATATGCTTGTACGTTGGCTACTATTCAGTTTCATTATCTCTATTTTGCTCTAAGTTGTTATAAGCTGCATCTATATAAGCAGCAAGAGACAGAAGAAGGAAATATATACGTACAGCCCTGCAAAACATATAGAATTGTATAAGAACTGTTGTTATTCTGCAATATAAGTCCCATATTTATGTGCATGATTTCAAAGGTGTAAAACTATTAAGTTTTCTTCATCACCAGGCAGCTGAGGAGGCAGGGCCCACTCTGAAGTTACCCGGTGATTATTTTTTCATTTGCGTTTGGAGTGTGTTTGAGTTTGTTTCCATTTTTATTTTAATTAACTTAGTATTAAATAGTATATATTTAATCATAGTATATTAGTTTATATATTCAATATCTGTATTTGATTAGATAATAATATTACATATGAAATAGATTATAAGTTGATAATTTCTTAAAGAGTTGTAGTTATGTTTATTACAGATTAGTTTTTATTGAGTTATTTACGTTTCTGATGTTCCTGTCGCCAGGAAGTGACAGTTCCTGTCGCTGGGATTTACTTGGCTTTTCATAGATTCAATTTCGTGTGTTGTAGATGCACTCATAAACCCTCATTTCACAACTATCATCCCTTGATAGCATATTGCTCGGATACCTTTCGTAAGCTTACGCTCTCGGATTGACACGTATAGACCAGCAAGAAACTTCATTATAAATCATTAATTCTTCTTATTATTTGCCCCAGTGTTGGCCAATCATTTTGGCGCCGTTGCCGGGGAAAGGTGTCAAAGGCATGTTAGTTTGCTGATTTGAGTTAGGAACAATGCATTAGGATGAACGCTTTTGCAATTGCTAGCCTTGCTTAAGTAACTAATCTTAATTTGTGTTGGTTAAATCATATAGATGCATTGCTTTAGAGGTTTGTTTTAGAGTTTGCAAGTAGGCATCAGACATTTGATTCACTAGTTGTCTTAGAAATTAGATTCCATTTTACATTATCATAAGTTGTTGTGAGTTATTGGTAAAGACAAGAAATTTTTGAAGAAAAATGTTAAAAACGATGCCTTTTCAATGTTGTTCAAGTATATCAATTTTGGTTGAAAATTGTTTCAAAAATGCAAAATTTGAAGGGAATGCAAGAGGCAAAATGTACTGCGACAGGGAGCGCACCTTGGGCGCTGCCCCAGGACCCCGCAAGGGGCGTTGCCCCTTGACCCCACTGGTGGCTGCCGCCCCTAGACCCCCGCCTTCAAATTTAAAAACAAAAAAAGAAACTAGTGGGGAAATCGCGCCGACCAAAGGTGATATTTTTACATCCACTCTACCTAATGAATGCATCTTTAATGATCTTGATCTTCCCTTATCAGAGGTATGCACTAATTCTATAGCTATGTTTGAACATGAGCAAATCATTGATGAATTCTTAGAGCAATGTGATTTTGATGGTGAAAATTTAACCATGTGTTGTTCTAATTGCTACAGGAAAGATGACCAGTGCTTATGCCTGAACAACCAAGAGCATATTGTACATGAAGTACAAGATATCTGTGAACCTTGCCAGGATAAGGATGAATGTGAACAATTCTTCCTTGTACCTAGTACTCCATGTCAAATACCAACCCAAGAAGATCAAGGTATTTATTATGTTGGTAACATATATTGTCACTCTGTTTCATTACAAAGCCAACATATTTCTTCAAAACATACGTCTCCACCTAGTATGCACAATGAATGTAATCATGCATGCTCACAACAACCCATATATTCATTTTATATTCCACCATATCCATCCTTACCATCTTCATTTCACACATTCTACTTATTACCATCTACTTTATCGCCTTCACATTTCTTACCATATTCATTATGCCATTCACATCATATTCTACCCACTCCACCATATCCACCAAAGGAAACTATATTGCCTCATATACCACTTCATAATAAGGTGGCTAATGATACATATAATATTGAACTTTCAAGGATCCCTCCACAATCTAATGATGTGCTTGAAATCGATAAATCAACATTGGAATGTATTTATGCATATAAGGGATGTGATTTTGGTTTAATTAAATTAGAAGAACGATATTATTTATTGAATTATAATCAAATTTGTTCTTCTTTTCAACTTAGTGAATCACAAATGACTACAAATGAGCCCATGCATCAAATTGCAACAATTTTAATTAATGGACTCATGAGTATGCATGTTTATCATTCACTAAGTAGTATTAAGCCATATACATTCCATATTTCACAAATCTACTACCACATCCTCCAAGATTTATATTCTACTACTTTTGTACTTATATATATTGATATTTGGAGGCCTATGGTTAAAATATGCATCCCTCACATACTTGTTGATTTGGGACCAATAATTGATTAAGCACAATTATAAGGGATTCTATGCATTAATGACCAAACAACAAATGTTAAAACTGGATGATCGTTATTCCTCGTTGTTGATTCTTTCTATTGTCCTAAGATGACCAAATAAACTATGGATGATTCATTTATTTAACAAGGATCAAGGTATTAATATCCATATATTCTTCATTCTTGGTTCTTGTATCTTACGATGATCATTCATTGATAACAAGTTTTAAATTCATTTCTTGATTCCTTGGATAATTCAAATTCCCTATGTTTTTATAACCAACAATTCATTTGGGAATCCATCCATCGAATTATTGAAATATTTGATTCAATAAGACTCACAAAATTCTAAAGATGTGTTACTCTCTTTGGGTTACCCAATTTATTTGGTTTAATGCTCTCATGACCTTGTAGTATGAAGTTAAGTTGGGGGGAATCCCTCTGATTTTGTGGTTCTTGGATGATTTCCAATCAAGATTCACTGGTTATTTTGTTGGTCCTTTTAGAAAAGCGTGACATGTGACATCTCCACAATTCAAGGTATGTATTCTTATGTTGATTGACATTGGTATAATCATTATAATCACATTCTTTTGTTTTTATCAAGTGTTTATTTATATTAATGACTCTACCTACCATTTGTATAAATGTATTACTCACTTAATGGTAGGGTTATTAATTGGATAAAATTGCTTTACTATGCCTGATATGCTTGGTTTCGAGAATATGGTTACAGGTCTATTGTTCTTGTGAGGTACAATGCCAATTGATGATGCTTCTCTACAAAAGTATTGTCTAGCACACTATGTTCTCTTTGTTAACATGGTGTGGGCTTGCTAGCTCTTCGGTGCATGTCCATTTCACTTGTGCTTCACTATTCAGGATCACATGCAAATTTTGGCATAAGGTGTTCCCCACCTTGAACTGAGATTTATTTTCCTTGATGATTTATCACATGGTGGAAAATATGTAACTTGGTCTTTGAGATTCATGATTATTTTGAGCTACACATCCAGAAAGACTTGGAAGACATTGCAGATCATCACACTCCTTCTTTGAGTTGTCTCCTCCTCTCTAAAGTTCTATGGCCACATTGGAGACTATCATTGGTGATCCAGTTTTGTCATTATCAGAGCACTATGTCATATGAGTATCATCATCCTTGTGAGTACTTCTTTCATCCAAGTATGCTAGTATGTGTTCCCAATCTCTACAAGGCACTTCTAAATTTAGTAGTGTGAGATACATAGATCAAGGTTGCTTTCGCAGTGTTTCAGTATTCCCAAGTTTGGTGGAGATTATTTTTGGTCATCATTTCAAGTTTCAACAAAACCTTCTGTGTGGTCATGGACAAAACTCAAGTTTTGGATGGTATCATTTTTCCATCATCCATGTCAGGATTTCTGGATCTTTGGTCATTCTATGCAATTATTGAAAAAGAAAAAATGGAACAATGAAAAAATTGAAAAAAAGAAAAAAAAAAGAAAAGAAATACAAGATCCAACAATGAAAACCTTCGGGCGTTGTTGGCCAGTTAATATCTGAAAACTAGTTTCTGGCAGATATTAATTGCAAAATAAATTCTTAGTGGTGAAAACTGTTTTTACAGCGCCATTAAGCGGTGAGTGATTGAAAACTGGCTTGCCAGCGGTCACTTGTCGTTATCAAAAATTGAAAAAAATGAAAAAAAAGAAAAAAAGAAAAAAAGAAAATGAAAAAAATATTGAAAAAAAAATGAAAAATGCAATCATTGGTGTTCTTGGATCACTCATTGGCTTCAGTGGTTCTTTCATTCTTGGCACCTCCTGTCGCTCACTCTTGCCGCTTAGTGTGATCCTCAAATCTTTGATCACCCCTAATATGTGTTGCATGATCAGTTGAGGTGTTTCAGTGGAATTTTCTACCTACTATATGATCTCCAATGCTTCAATTGATGATGGTGGTCCCTCAGATTGCCCTCTTTGTCCAAGTTTTCTGGTTCCTTCTAGTGGTATACTCCCTAGTGATTTCAGTTCGATGGAGATCTTTTGTGGTGTTGCAGTTCTGGATGCCTCTCTTCATTCCTTGTTGATTCATCCATTTTGGAGGTGCCAGTTGTTGAGTTGCTCTATGTTCCTACGTTGGTCTCTCTGAACATGCATGTTGGTAAATCAATCACTTTTGTTTTTCCTTATTTTATCTCTTAACTTTATTGGTATTACTTATTATATTGATCATTGTGCAACACCCCTCTTTATCCTCTTCTTGTTTCCCGTGGACGGTCAACCTTTAAGTTGGGGGGAGGAATATCATCCTATTATCTTCCATCCATCACCCTTACAAAACCCATCATACTATATCCATCATATAATAGCCTTTGTTTTGTCTCTCATCTCTCCTATTTTGCCCCTTTAAACTCTTGTGCAAATTGAGATAAATTTCTCCTATATGCAACCTTTTGAACCATGATGCTATAAAAAATGAAAAGAAAAGAAAAAAGAAGAGAGAAAAAATAAACACCTTATGAAAAGTCGAAAGTGATATCCCTATTAAAGAAGAAAAAAACAAAGCTTGTCATGTGAAGTAAAGAAAAGGGATTTGTGTTTATATGTGAATTATCATGGTTCAGGGTGGAGATAACGTCTAAAGCCATAAATCGAAGTGCTTTTAATTCAAACCAAATCCCCCCTGATCATAATGATTGCACGAGGACGTGCAATAAGCTAAGTTGGGGGGAATGATGAGAGCCAATTATAGCCTATTTAATTCCATATTTTAATCTGTTTCATGTACTTTCCTACTCACTTTCCTATTCCATTTCCACTCCATTCCATCTCATTATTTCCATTTTTACGTTGCATATGGTTTAATATATATAAGTACTATTTAATGAGGTTTTGGGATTAAAATATGGAAAATGCATTATTGATTACTTTTACTAATATTTATAATTGCAGCATGTTCGCATGTTCTTGTCACCTATTTCATACTTTCTTCCTGTCGCCTGTTGAATAAAAACAATAACACTCTCTACCATTCACTGTCTACCAATCATTGGAGGATATAATGCAATATGGAACCTTCTTGTTATGATAGAATGACTTCTCACATAATACGTGAGGCTGCTATGCTTTTATGGACTCCGTAACTCCTTCTCCACCAACTATATTGCAAGCAATATTCTCAAGCTAGCCATGAATAGAATAATACCTTGTACCGTGATTAAAATAAACAAGCTCATTTTAGACATTTAACAAAAACAACCAATCCCGTGCTGTAGGAAACTGAGTTGTTATTGCTGTTAAGGAAGTGAACTTGCCATTTCCATACCTCACGTGAAGACAAACTGCATTGATACAATTCTGGAAAAACCTTTTCAAGTCTATATTAGATGATGACAATGATGCTGGCTGGAATGATAACAAATCATTGTCTACTCTTAGCACGTATCTGAATGCTGGTATTATTTGTATGGTGATGGAGGGCTTTTTACGTGGCAGGAACCAAACTTGTTCTTTCCTATTTTCTGCTGCAACTACCTACAGCCTGTAAATATGCTTGTACGTTGGCTACTATTCAGTTTCATTATCTCTATTTTGCTCTAAGTTGTTATAAGCTGCATCTATATAAGCAGCAAGAGACAGAAGAAGGAAATATATACGTACAGCCCTGCAAAACATATAGAATTGTATAAGAACTGTTGTTATTCTGCAATATAAGTCCCATATTTATGTGCATGATTTCAAAGGTGTAAAACTATTAAGTTTTCTTCATCACCAGGCAGCTGAGGAGGCAGGGCCCACTCTGAAGTTACCCGGTGATTATTTTTTCATTTGCGTTTGGAGTGTGTTTGAGTTTGTTTCCATTTTTATTTTAATTAACTTAGTATTAAATAGTATATATTTAATCATAGTATATTAGTTTATATATTCAATATCTGTATTTGATTAGATAATAATATTACATATGAAATAGATTATAAGTTGATAATTTCTTAAAGAGTTGTAGTTATGTTTATTACAGATTAGTTTTTATTGAGTTATTTACGTTTCTGATGTTCCTGTCGCCAGGAAGTGACAGTTCCTGTCGCTGGGATTTACTTGGCTTTTCATAGATTCAATTTCGTGTGTTGTAGATGCACTCATAAACCCTCATTTCACAACTATCATCCCTTGATAGCATATTGCTCGGATACCTTTCGTAAGCTTACGCTCTCGGATTGACACGTATAGACCAGCAAGAAACTTCATTATAAATCATTAATTCTTCTTATTATTTGCCCCAGTGTTGGCCTATCAATTACCAAATGGTAACTATTGATAAACGGCTATAGAAATAAATGCCTTACCTAACCTTTCTTGACACTTTTGCTAACCGGTAGTCTGACTTTTTCGATTGGGCATGTCTCGGTTAATCACCTCATGTCTTTCCGGTCTGACCTGTAGCCTAAGTGAGATAGGACTCACCGGTTCTACCAGAAATGATAGTTGTACTACCGATTCCCTCTAGGCCTTGAAGACTCAGTTAGCAGAAGAAATATCACCATCTTGTGATGATGATTTTGCCTCCGTTGCCTCCTCGGCAGAGTTCTTTGATTCCTTGACAAACCATATTTTCTTCACTACTTTCTTGGTTTCTTTGTCTTTGTTGTTCCTTTTATCAGAACTCAAGATCTTCACCACCAGTCTGTTCGATCCTTTGTTTCTGTTCCTGATCTGGTTCCAGCAGTCCTTGGCTAGGTGACCGGCTCTATTGCAGTAATGGCAGACTATACCGGTTGCTTTCCATGGATTCATCCCTCTCGGATTAGGTGGTTCGCTCTATGATTCTCTGTTGCAATGCATCCCTTTGATTGGATGAGTAGTTGCATTCCGGTTTCTACTTTTCTTCGAGAATACCGGTTTGGGTGATCTGAATGCCATAGTCCAAATTTGTTGCAGGCATAACAGTATCCCTTGAAGCTTCCCCTACTTCCGCTGGACACAGACATGGGACTGGACCAACACTCATTGGTCTTGTAGCCCTTTTTGCAACATTTTTTACCGTAACTGTTGTTGGTTCTCACCGGTGCATTTCTGCAGTCATTAGTGTCATGACCTAGTTTTCCACAATGCTGACAAGAAGTGTAAAAGGTTTTCCTACCTCTTTGTGCTAGCATCTTCCTTTTGTTCTTCTTGCTTGGCTGAGCACTAGATGACTCATCATTTCTTTTGGTGACTCCACCGGTGAATCCGAGACCGGTGTGATCATTGTGCCTTCATTGAGCATTGAGTTGCTCATCGAGCTTGACTGAGCTTTCATTGTATCTTCTCAGCATTTCATTCCTTCTTTCAAGGACTTTCTTTTGTTTCCTGAGTTGATATATCTCGATCGCCAGCTTCCTGCATGCTTCATCTCTAACCTGCCATGCTTTATGCATATTGGCATTTTCCTGGGTGGCAATCAACAAGTCCTCTTGGAGTTGCATAATGAGGAGTTCATTTTCTCTTGCAACTTCCTCTACCCGGTTCATTGCTTTTTCAAAGGCTGTTGATGTCTTAACTGCTGTGTTTCTTTTGCTTTCAATTTTTCATTTCTGCTCAATCAGTTCAGTCATTCTTAGAGCATTCACATTTTTCTCCCTTTTAAGTTCAGCAATCTGACCGGTTAGGATCTGATTCTTTTCTGTAAGCTTGGAGACCGCTTCATCAGCCTCATCAGACCCACTCTGCCCAAAGAGTTCGTCGATGGTTTCATTGCTCTCATTTAATTGCAAAGCCAGCTCCTTTCTCTTTGCAAGTGACTTCCTCAGTCTATTCTCCAGCGAGGCAATAATGTCATTGGCTTCCTCTAGCTGTTTTTGGTACCGATAACCCTCCATGATCTTTTTCTCAAGTTGTTAAACTTTTATTGTATAGAGAACCAATGCTCTGATACCAATTGTTATTACCTTACCACTTACTGAGAAGGGGGGGGGGGTGAATCAGTAAATACTAAATCTCTAGGTTTAAAACTTGTAAACAGATTCTTGAATGCAAATCAGAAAGTTAACAGTCATTCACAAGCATAAACCAAACCACACAGATCTACTCAAGTATTTATACGTGGAAACCCTCGGTTAGAGAGAAAAAACCACGATGAGACAAAGCTCACAACTTCACTAGTTTTAGATGAAGGTGCCCTGTTAGGAGCATAGAAAGCATTGGTTAAGGTTCTACCCAATCAAGGGATTTTTACAAATGATCGGTTAGGATCTAAGCCCTATTAAGAGCTGCCTGGTTAGAGGACTTTGAACATAAACAAAGATGTCACCCTGTTAGGGGATTTTTACAAAGAACCGATTAGGTTCACCTTGATAGAGGGATTTTAATAAGCTTTCATACCTTGTAAAAGCAATGATCTAGTATGACACTCACTATCTAATTAGATCATACCTGTTGATCTCTTCTTCAGTTTGCCTGGCTGTTGATCTGTCCTAGTTTCTTCACCTCTGTGCCTTTAGCACTCTATAGAAGGATATCTCTCCTCTGCTCTGTGTAATCTTCAACTATCAACAACAACTCTCTTTGTGTCCTATGAACTGTATATATATTAAAAGAGTTCATCGCAATGAAACCCTTAACTCACAGAACGCAAGGCCACAAACTCCGCAATGAATCATGAAATCAGCAACAACTACTAGTAATGATCTAGAGTTCACCTTGTAAGACATCCGCAAGGATAAAGCTAACTCTTGTTAAAAAGCTAACTCCACTCATAACTAGTGGATGTCCCGTATAGTCCGGCTTCTTACTGAAACTGATCCTCTTAATCCGGTGTGGATCTTTAGCTTGCCTTAGACCGAGACCGGTGTGATCTTGTATCCGGTTCAACTTATACATGCACTCAGAAACCGGTGCGTGTTTTTTAGATTAGTCTACCAGTGAGTACTAGATTAGTCTACCGGTGAGTGCACTTCTTTTCATCTACTGGTGCATACTCTTATGTTGCTCGGAGACCGGTGTCTAGAAGACAAGTGTTGTGAGTGACCGGTGACTCCTTACCGATACGTGTTTGTAGATGAACACTAATGACAACTCAAATTCCTAACACAATGTGCAATCGAACTGGGTCTGGGGCTGGTGTGGACTGTAAATGCTCCAACTCCACAGTCACCTCCTACAACTGGATCTGCGACTCCTGAAGAGCCCGCTGAGTGCCCTCTAAAGCCGCAGTAGTCGCTGTGAGCTCCTGAGTAAACTCACTGACCTCCTCCTCTCTGTCCATCAATGCCTCATATGTCGTACTCCCCCACTCAACTAGGTGATCTCGGTTGGCTACCAACTGTAAATAGTTTTCTCTCAAAATCCTGACAACCTCCCATAAGGAATGAATCTCTGTCAAGGACAGGTAACCACCACTGTGATCATCTGTCATAGGAGCACCCCAACTATTAATAGCCAACAACTGACGAGTGGCATCAAAATGCTCGAGAGTAGAAGTAATATCTCTCTCATCAACTCGCAACTGGCTAGTCACATGATGACTCTGCACAACGGGCCTCCTATGAACAACCTCTACTATGCTGTCCACACTATGAGAGGAAGATGCATCTAACAAACTCCCCTCAAGATCACCGTATCTCTGTGTACTTTCATCCGAGTACACATCTACAAACTGAGTACAGGCATCGGACTCGTCCTCATCTAATTTCGAGGAAGCTGCTACTGAATCCAACTCAACACCATCTCCTGCTACCTCGTCCTCTGCAACCGCCTAACAATCCAGATCTTGGGATCCATCCTCACTCAGTAACAACTCAGAGTCCTCCCCCAAGGTCTAATAAATCAAACATGTCCCGCTGCAGGACGAATCATCCTCATGAGTTACAGAAGAAGTAACCCCCTCTCTAAAAGTGGAAGTTTTGGCTATAACAAACTCCTACCACTCATAAGCTTCCCTGTCCTCATCTGTGAGTCCCTGTAACACAGAATCTTAGAACCCACCACCACCATATGACAACGCTGAATCTACACTCAAAGTCAAATATAGAAAACCAGAAACACTACAGCACTCATCATCCTTGCTCTCAACAGCGGAAATGTCTGTGATGCTAGTGTCTACATCATCTACCCGCAACTCCTCCACTAACTCCAGCTGCATACACGACTCAATGTCGTCATGTGAATCAACTATACTCGATGTCGGCCTTCTAAAGGCAAAGACCATATACCTCGCTGCCCTGTCTACTGTCACTGGATCCGACAAACTCTCTACCAATCTCTGCTGATGCAATCTAAGTCTCTCCATACTTTCTACTAAAGCATTTAATTCTTCTCTTTTTCCCATATTGCTTCGGCGACTTCCAGAACTGGACCTCTTGTATTTATCCATAGCTAAGGAAAGTGGAAGTGTTGATCACTTTTAAATAACTTCAGAATATAAATGAATCCAGACCCCACAGGATGGCAGGAAAAATGCTCTGATACCACTATAAAGAGCCCAACTGGCTCTCATGTCACACTTAGCTCTCAACTCAATTTAAATTGCACTTCTAAATCTATTTCTGAATGTATAAAATTAATGAACATCAAATATGTATTTCCATGACACATTTCCAGATTTTTAACCTCTTGATAGAATAACAATAGTCAATAATTCACCTTCAAATTGCTTATACAAATCAGAATTACAATAACTTCTCAAATTAATTCCCAAACACAAACATTCACAAAAATCTGGGCACCTTAATAAGGCAGTACGGCTGCCTCCAAATTTGTTGTAGAAAACGTAAGGAATCTCTAGCCTTCCTCACGTCACAAACATGCTTGAAAAAAAACAGTTCCCAAAATATTAAATCTGAAACGCAACCTCACACAACAGCAGCCATCCCTGTTTCAGCAATCAACGTTGAATGACCTTGCAACTTCCAGCCACTCACACTTACATCCGTACACCAGGCAATTCAGTACGGCCAAAGATGAATTCCGTACGGTACTAGTAATAATCAGAATATAAATTCTGAAAGCAGCTATATAAACCCTCCAGCAAACATGATTCATTGGCATTCAGAGAGCCAAATCAAAATGTAATCATCTCCAAGAAGATAGCGTTTCTTCTAAAAGTCAAACTCAAACCCTTAAGCTGTAAAAATAATCAATCCATCACCATTGGCATACCTCAGCGCCAAATAAAATTTTCAAAATCAGAATTAAATTATTAGTAATCCAGAAGCAAGATTCATCATTAGTCAGTGATGATTCAAATTGCGTAAAGAGGAATCAGTCCTCAAAACCCTAGCCATTTCTCACAGCCAAAAAACTTCATAATTTTTTATCAAATGAACAATGAATGATGAAAGTGCTTTTTCGAATTGAATATATAGTTTTTTTGGAAAAAGCTTCAATTTCACTTTTTTCACTCAAAAGGCTTTTTAATCACAACTTCATTTTATAACATTAAAGTTATAAAATAATAAAGTTATTAAATTAAAATAATTTAATTTAATAACGATAACTTTAAAATAAAAAACCACTAAAGCCCACTGACTGCAACAAACACATTTATGACATCAGAGCCTCAAACTTCAACTGCCCTGCTAGAAATAACCAACTGCCAAAAATAGCCAACTGCCAAAAATAGACTTACTAAAAATAGTAAGTCCCTCAAACTGGAGATTCCCTAAAACTCAATCCTGAAACATCTGACACCCTGTGCAGACGCCCTGCTAAATCTGGCCATACCCAAAAATACCACTTACTAAAAATAGTAAGTTGACCAAATTGACCCGAACGAAGACCAGACCTGGTAAACTGAACCTCCAAAATAGAATCCCAACACTGGCTCTGCCAACTGACCCCCTCTGATCACCTGATTAGCCTACGAGGGTTGCCAAACCAAGCTAATCCCAAAAGTCCGAAAAACGGGGACATTACATGTTTCATTGGGATCCTGGTGACTCTGGGCATGGCAAAAATTATATCAGACTGGAGCAGCGGAAGCTTGATGGAGAGTTAGGAGAGTTACTTTTCTCGCTTTCTTCCAAGCGCATGGTCATGTTGCGATTTGAGGGTTCCAGTGGATACAGTTATCAATGTCCGCACTTAGTTTGGAATCTTGGAGTATTGATGATGGATTGCTTGAGGGCAAGCAATCTTTGGGCGGCGAGGATTTGTAATGTCCCCATTTTTAATAAATTATTTTTTATTAATTATTGGTCCCAAAATTTAAATAATATTATAAATGAACCTTTAATTAATAAAAGGGGGCCCATTTTTATTATTATTGTCCATAGGTGTTTGCCATGTCAGTATTCTTTTGTAAACCCTCGGGAGTTTCTCCGAAGGGGTATTTATGACCGGCGTATAGGATGTATTTTTCAGGTTGAGATTTGACATTTTATTTGTATTTGCGAATTCCTGTTGGGATTTTGTTGGCTGCCATTTCGGAGGTGAAAGATCCTCCCTGTTTGGTTTATTACAGTTTCGGTGGTTCACAGCCACCCTAGTCTGTCGTCGGGAATATCACTCTGATATTTCACTGTGCACCAAATCTGTTATGTTTGTTTATTTCGGATCTGGCAAATCTGAAACACCATCTTTGTATACATCTTTGGCATTAATACAACTTGTGGTATTGTGGATAGTTGGCATTCATTGTTCTGGTGTCTATAGCACTATTATTATTAAATTTGAATTACTTCTGGTGTCGCTAGTGTTTTGCCAACCATCTACCCGGCATTTGTTCTTGTGCTATCATTATTGAATCCTACAATAATATCATTGGTAACTGGCATTCATCGATCGGGTGTATCTCGCGCAACATTAGTATAACTTCGTTAAACCACCCCGAAGGACAAAACAATTTGAACTGTGTGCTTTGAGAGCTAGACAAACTCACACCGTACAACCTCAGGCATTCCCACTGTACGGCCTTAGGCAACCATCACACCGTACGGCCTCAGGCAACCATTACGTCGTACGACCTCAGGCATTCCAGTCGTATGGCCTCAAGTAACCATCCGAGAGAGAAACACCTACAGGACAGAATTCACCTCTAGACAGAAATCACCTTTGGACCAAAATCACCTCCAGGACGAAATCATCTTCGGAACATTACATGTGGTTATGACAAACTTTCGTCAAGACAACTGCATTCAGTCTCATCATTTCCATGAGACAGGAACTAGTGATCATGGGAATGTTGATGACATGATAGCCACCATTGATTGCAGCCCTACATCAACTGGTAGCAATGAACTTACTCATGATACAGGTTCTGATTTTTATGACAGCAGTCCTATGTTTGAGCCTATTAATGTCGTTGATGACAGGGCAAGTGTAGAGGACGTTGCGGGTATCACTATGGGTTTTGACTCGCATGATGAGAGTTAGTTTTCAGGATTGCATGGAAAATGCAAGTTCTTCTAATTCTGATTTCTATGACTGCAGTGAGTCACGTTGGCAACAGCATGAGATATCAGAGGTTTTACAGGTTGATGAGATTGGCATTCGTGATGTGGACACTACTAATGTTATCTATGAGGACGACTCATGCTGTAGTGAGTCTGATTTGTCATATTAGACTTTAGAAAACGGTTCAAAGGACTTGTTGATTGATGATAGGTCCCAAGATCGCGACTTGCAAGGACTTACAGTTGCTTTGGTAGTGAGTGCATGCGAGGAGACTGATGTAGTAACAACTTCTACTGATTCAGATGAGTCATTTGTTGAGGTGCTTAACAGCAGTACCTCGGTTGTTGATATGTGCACTGATGATAGCGCACGTGTTTGATTATGAGGTGAGTGATGTAGAAATAATGTCATGTTATAGTATAGATCAGCATAGTGGGGAGGATCACTTTGTGGACAATCCTTTGTTCGAGATAGATGCAGCATTGTCTTATGACAATCCACTTTTTGAGGTTGATGTTGATCACTCACCTAAGTGGACTTGGGAGCAGTTTACACCATCTACTGACACACTTCAATTTCCTATAGCAGCAGTTGTTGTTGTCCTTATGTCCACAGATAATTTTGAGGATGTGGCTACATCCATTACAATTACAAGTGTCGTTGATACAATTGGGATGAATGCATCTGTTGAGAGCAGCAGAGAACATGTTGCACCAGGTTCTCCTGTGGCTACAGTCATTGCTAGGGTTTTTGTTGATGGTCAGATGACAAAGGTTATATTCAGAATTATGAGAGTCAACACTAGACTAAGGTTGGAGCTTTTTATCGTGATTGCACAAGGATTACTCATCACTACTATTCTAATCCACACACAAAGAGTTTGATGATGCATCAATGTGGATTAGGTTTGACCTTGTACCATCCTTTGTGGGATGGGTATATGCCACCTGCAACAGATGGGATCAATGGCTACAAGTTGGATTGATGGCAGAAACAACACTAGCTGAGGATGGAGATAGTGGTTGTGATATAGACGCATTTGGATGTTCTTATCTCCACTGTACAAATGGATGTGAGTTCAGTGTCCTTTGGGACCCGAGTGATGTCAAGATTAGTACTGTAGTTTGGGCGGGTCTGATAGATTGGCTTCACCACTTTGGACATAGTGAAGTTGAGTTCAAAGTCAAGCAACAGAAGTCAGAGGATAGTTTTCCTAGCAAGCTTCTACTCAGAGTTTGGAATCCTTCCAATGTATCAGGGTTTCAGACAGAGTTGGATGAGGAGTTTTGGGGTGTGTACATATGGTGTCGAGTACATATGGTTTTACTTTTGACCTTCATGTGCATGACCCCTTTCAGATGCACATTTTAGTTGTGCATGGGTTGGACATCGTGTATGACAGCTCACCTTGCGCAGTTTCAGGAAGCAAGCTTTGCCAGCCTTCCGAATTGCTTCTCTATGAGATATTCACTCTTGGGACATCTATCGTCGCATTTGATTCAATTTGGCAAGTTCAGTAAGTTGTACTGGTGATGATGTTACAAGAGCTAGTTGGTGATCATAGGGACATTATACATGTCTATCTGTGGGATTCGGGTGGACTGTTGTGTTGCATTGGTTTCTAGTGATTGCTTGGGGACAAGCAATCTTGGGGAGGGAGGACTGTAATGTCCCCATTCTGAGCGAGCATATGAGTTATTAGATTTAGCCTATCACTGGATCCTCGTAGGCTAATACTGGTGATTAGAGGGCCCTGATGTGAGTTTTGGCCTGTTTTGAGGGACTTACTATTTATAATAAGTCAACAGTTGGTTTGGATGAGCTCAAATGAATTAGAGGAATTAAATGATGCTCTCAATTTTTATTTTCGGTTTCCGATTTGGGCTCCAAGTTTCTTGGAGGGAGCATCTATTTTTAGAAAGTCACTCTATCAGGTTCATTGATCGCTTTTCATCATCAAGATCACGTTGTGCTGTCATATTTCGATTCTAATGCTTCTTCAGTCATTTTTGCAAGATGGGCGAATTGTGATTATTATTTCATCAAATTGGCTCAGGTTGCTATTTTTAATGGGATTGTCTATTGGGCACCTTGATGTTATAGCTTGTTGGAACCGGGTTGAGTAGTTTTAAATCTTGAGCTCGTAAAACAGGGACCCTATGTGTCAGAATAGCATTATTTTAACGAAAGGGTCATTTTCAGCATTAAAGTGAAGGGAAATATAATAGCTTATTATATTTCAAATGTGTAACCAAAAAAGCAAGTGGCTTTTAAGTGAAAAGTGTATTGAAGAAGCCTTTGCTTTTTTTTAATGCTTATAAAATGAAGCCTTGAGGAATTGGAAATTCATTCTATTATGCATTTTTATGATTGAAAATCGAATTTGGAATAAGGAAGCAACAAGGGTTTGGAGAAGTTGAAGAATTGTGAAATTCTTCTTGAGCCTATACACTTTGAATTGGATTTCATTGCCAATGAATTGTGTAGAATTCTCATCATCATAAATTGAATATGGAGACCATGCAGCATTATGCAAGGTAGCTGCGTTTTCATTAGAGGTGTGCGAATTAGATTTTCCAGCTATGTTTCATGTTTGGGAAGGCAGCCATTCCAATTCAAGTTCTCACATTGCTACGTAAGGGATTGCCCAATGCAAAGGAGATCATATTAATAGCTGACATCTCATTCTATTGAGGCTGGGTTTCATCTTCAAAAGGCTGCATTTCATTTCCAGCATGCTACGTTTTCAAAGGTGCTTATTCGAAATTAATTCTATGTAATGTTATTTGAATATTTGCAAGTACTTGAATTAAATCATTTGGTTAGCTTTGGAGTTAGAAGTAATTTTCTGTTTGTGACTATCTTTAGATTGAAAAATTGCAAAATAAATATTAAAAATAAGTTTTCACCATAGAGGCAGCCAGGCTCTTTACATGAGGTGGCTGCGTCATTGGTATAAGGGCTGCGATAATAAATCAGGAGGCAGAGTTGATCATTGCAAGGCAGCAATTATTTGTATCAAGCTGCAATATCATCTTAGGCAGCTACAACAGTTACTAAGGCTCCATTTTTGGTATTCATCAGTGGCAGCAATTTCGATAGATGATAAGGTGCACAAAATTGGTTGTGTTTGATATTGTAATTGCATTACTTACCATCATTATAAATATTTGTAAGAGTTGAAATAATTTGCAAATAAGAGTTTTACCAATTTAAGGTTGTTCATTTAGGTTTTGCAAATTAGTTTGCATTTAGAGTTTGAAGATAGTTGCAAGGAGGAATTAGTTTAGTTTGTGCATTCAGATTTGGAATTTAGTTACACTCTTATATTGTGAAAAAACCAAAAATATATATATATATGTTCAAAAAGCTAAAAAAAGTTAAAAAAATTTGGCAAAACCCCAATTCTCTAGCATTGTTAGAGTTGGAGGAGTTAGGCTCACCACAAAAAGAAACTATAAACAAAACTTTTATCACATTCATGGGTTGCCCTTGTCAATTTTTAATCCTACAAATAGATCAAAAATCAAATGGCTCCCTTCCCTAGAAGGATCATAGAAGATGAATTCTAATGGGTGACCCAAGGAATCATGGTTCCATAGGTACAAGTTATCTCATTCAAGACTGACATGGCACATTAATCAAAGCTATCTCAAAGAAGCTTTTCATTAGAATGAATTATGAGGAAAAGGTGAAAGCTCTACTCCACTTATAGTTGATCAAATCAGATGTGCCCTTTCAATAAAGTGATTATTGAGCACGATTCTACGAAAATTGTTCAGTGCCTTTAAAAAAGACATTCTTGGAATTAGACGATTTAAACCAATTTTTAAAAAGCGTCAATTCTTCTTGATTCCATAGGAAAAAATTATCTGCCGTTGTTACAAGGAAGCCAATAAAATGGCTGATCTCCTATTGAATTGTGGCATAGATCAATGAGAGGTAATCATTGTATGTGATCTGGATTCCAAGTGGGATGGAATAAATTTTGTATGGCAACATGAGAGATAGGCAAACCTCACTCCCATTTATGTTTGGGCATATGGAGCTCTAGTATAAGCTTGATGACATTACTTCATCTCATTTAACTAGGTTTCCAATCATTTGCAATCTCCCATCCTTCCACCTTTGTTACATTTGACACATGAAATCCACTCTACTACATAGCAAATATGGAAAGGTTAATGTTGGCTTCAAGTGTGAGGTAGATGACCTTCATCAAGAAGACCTCTTTAGCAAAGCTCCAAAAAGTACTCTTCTTCCAAGAGTAAGATGGTAAGGAGGCAATAGAGGAAATCCCTCGCAGGGATTTCTTGGAGGATGCCAGACAACATTGTCTCAACTCATAAATTTCTTCAATGTTTGAAGTAATGCTTTCATGATCATTGATCACTAAGCACAAAGATCTAATGAAAAATTTGGGTCCATTTTACACTTGTAAAAATTTCAAAATTTGATGGTAGAGGACATCAACTCATTCCCTCCTAAGTTTATAAAAAACTTCATGTTTTGATTATAATACAAAAGCTCCTTTCTGGGTCATATTTGTTTAGAGTGTTATAAGTTGTAAATATCTTTAACAAATCTCATATTATAACTACAAAGGCCACATAATCCTCTAATTGTGTCAATGTAACAAGTTGACACCAATCCAAGATAACTTGGATTTTGTGTTGATCCACCCAAACTCATTGGGCGCTAATGATATGACCCAAATATTAAAAAATTGTCATTACAAACTCACATTTAGATTCCTTTGCAAAAAGAATCTACAGCTCTGATATTCCCATAATTGTATCCAAATGCTTAAAATGATCCTCCCAAATTTTACTGTAAATCAAAATGTCATATAAAATACCACAAATTTTCTCATGTGCTTACTAAATACCTAGTTCATAAAGATTGAAAAAAAGTTAGAGCATTTTTCAAACTAAAAGACATGACCCAGAACACAAAGTGCCCAAAATGGAACGATTCATGGTAATGATGGCATTATAATAGACATCATCCTTTTCTTCTTCTATTGGAGCCTTACTTTTTTCCCCTATTTCAATTTTTTCAATTGCTTCATCTTGATTCTACAATTTCCCCTCTCATAAAAACTTATTTTTGTCACTAGATTGCATTAAAATTTGTTAAATTTAACCGTAGAGGTTGAGTAGATCATGCTCTAATACCATTGTAATAACCACATTTTGATATCTTAATAATTTATGTCATTTTGTGAATTTTTACAATATTGAAATATTGATAAAATGCTAAATAGCGGTACAAAATACTAGATTTGTAAACTCTTCTAAGCCAAACAGAAATCTTAATTATAATAGAATGGAATCCACAAAATATATAGAATTATATATATGCGCGCACACAACCACACACATACTAAGAGCACTATAATCACCCATTTTTTATCTTTTTATAGATTATGACATTTTGTGAATTTTTGCAATATTAAATTATTGATAAAATGCTAAATAACAATACAAAATACTAGACTTGTGAACTCTAAGCCAAAACTCAAATCTTAATAAATTATAATACGCTATATAGAATTATTTAGAATGCAACGAAGGGAGGAGCGAAGCAAATGTAGTAGGGTGAGAGAACCCTAGACCTCGTGCAAGGGATTAGGACTTGCTTGAAAAAGAGTATGGTAGTTGTTTATTCAAGCAAAGACCCCATCCTTTGCTAAAGGTCTGAACAAGGTCCTACTAGTGAAGAATAACTTTCACTAGATACCCTTGGCAAGGTAGGATAAGTGGTGATGGTTGAAGGCTAACAAGCAGCGAGATAATGGAGGCTATAGGTTTTGAAGAACCTGAAAATCAACCTGCAGTGAGAAGGGCGGGAACAGGCAAGGATTTGGCAATTTGAGGATGTTGCGATGTAAGGCCATGATAATCCATTTTAAAACCTTAGATCCTGCCAAGAAGGGGCTAAAAGAAAGGGCTTTATTTGTCAAACAAGTTGGAAAGAAGCCACAGAGCTCCAAAATTATTGATCGTGGAAAGATAATTGGGGGGGGCAATTTGTTAATTAGGGCCCTCCATGGATTTTTTACAATCAATTGCATGTCTCGAGAACAAAAAAAGGAGATTTTGTAGGGTGGTTCAAAATGATAGAAGATCTGGGCTTTTTCATGAGGGATTGAGAACCTAATTTCAACCCATTCAAGTAGAGCAAGGGCAAGACCCCGACTTGGACTAGGCTTCCCAATCTGCTTATAGAATATTAGAGAAAAGACTCTCAAGTTGAATGGGAATGGAGTTGGGCTCCTTTGTTAAGTCAGATTTGGAATCGTCTCAAGTAAATGATAGATCCACTGCAAGATGAAATTATTACACTTGGCACACTCTATGGTCGCACAAAAGAATTCATAGAGGGAGTGCAAACTCTTTGGGAAACAAGTTTTGCAATGAATAAGATCATGCAAATCATTATTTCTCCCAATAAGCAATTGTTGTCCTCAATTTTGACATCACCAAATTGTGGCAACCCTATGCAAATTACTCATGGATTCGTAGGTGCATCCTCTATGTTTCAACACATTGATAAGGTGTCATAAAGGCAGTTCATCCTCCTATTATTGTACTTTATGTAGCATTATCTATGCGTTCTTTTTTAAGGTTTCCGTCAAGTTAAAACCCCTAAAATGCTTGTCAGAACAAGTTTTTCTTCTCTAACTGCAAGCACTTGATTTTTGGCAATCTTCGTGTTTATTCTTTGTTTTTATCTTTCTTGTAAGTAGTTTTAATCTTGTTTTCCCTTAGGTCAATAGCCCTTTGAATTCCGATCGTTTCAAGCTATCTTAGGCCTCAATCGGAGTTGTCTAGTTCAAGTTATAAACAAAAAGGTGGGGTTTTTCAAGGCGACTGCATATTTTACTAAAAATCCTCCAAAAGTGGACTTTTTGACAGCAGTCGCACGTAATAAAATTATTTTTAATATTTAAAATGGATTTTAGCATCCATTTTTTATTTTCAGCTCATTCTAAGTTGATTTAACCATAGTTTTTAATGTTTTATGAAAATTAGTCTTTTTAAGTCTATTTTCATGTTTATTAAAAACTATAGTTATTAGTTAAATTTAATTACATGAGGTATTTTTATGTGCAAAGGTGGGGCTTTCATCATTCATAGCATATATCCATATGTAGAACACTTATTAAAACCTCACTGCCAATAAATTCAAAGTCCTAAAATGCAAGTAAGTGGGGTTTTTTAATGCAGTTACATATTTTAATTAAAATATGTTACTCAACATGTGTAAGAGGGGAATTTTCAACTAAATACACATGTTATTGCATTTCTAAAAAAGCTCATACTTATTAACTTGAGTTTTGACTTGAATGCATGTAAGTGGGAAATTTAAACTCATTACACATGCATTTTAGAAAAAATATGCTTTTATCTCCCAAAAGCACGTTATTACTTCTCTTATAAAGGCTTTTGACATATAAAGGCTTATGTAAGTGGAGTTTTTGATAAGCAAAGCATATATGCTTTTATCTCCCAAAAGTGCATTATAGATTTTAGTGGAGAATTCAAACTCAAAAACACATGTTTTTGTCTCTAAAAAAACATCTTTAATAGCCAAACACTAAGTGGTGATTTTGGGTTAAAGAACACATGTTCTTGTCTTCAAAAAGCCTGTTTTTATGTTACTTAGTGTTTGGTGGGGATTTTGAGTTGAAAAACATATGCTCTTGCTCTTTAAAAGATCGTTATTGAGTCTTCTTATTTTTATTTCTCCATGTCTTATGCCGGGTGGCGATTTTTGCCCAAGAAGAAACATATGTTCTTATTACACTGAAACCCGTTTTTATGTTGCTTATTGCTAGGTGGTGATTTTTGCCTCAAACGCATATGTATTAAGCTCTTAAAAACACGCCTTTACTCAAGTGCTGTGAGTGGCGATTTTAGAAGGAATTGCATGTTGTTTTACATGCCATTCTTCCTAGAAAGTGTGTTTTCCTTCAAGATATTGTTGGTGGTGATTTTTGCCCAAGAAACATATGCGTTTTCACTCAAGAACAGCCCATTTTTTGCCATTCTTCTCTCAAAAACGGCTCATTGAAAATCAATTTGATCATTGAAACTCAAACATTTTCAATCAAGGGAGGATTCTAGGGTAAGGAATCACATTTTCAGCTTGTTCATTATTATTTCCAAATGGATTTGATGCCCTAGGCGCCGTTTTTGAAAGCATTTGCATGTATGTTAGATTTAGTCAATATAGTTGCTATTCTTTTGCAAACTTTTCTCTTTAGTTCAACACTTGTCAAACAATAAATCTTGACTCAAAGAGGCATTCATTTTTGGAAGATTGAGTCAAGATTCGAAGTCTATATAAGACTCTTTTCTTCAATCATTCCTAAATCCAAAAATCTTCTTGATTTTATTCAGATTTTGCAAAAGATTGCAAGGGACTTCTTCCTTTACCTTGTGTAGAAGAGAGGTAAGATTTCCTGTGTATAGTTTTGTGAATGTCTTTATGCAAATCATTTCATTTTCAGATTTGCATTTGCTTTGTGTCATATTTTGTGTTCCTTCTATCTTCCGTCTTCATTTCTCCAAGTTGCATATGCAAAATGCTTCATCTTATTTACATATGCAGTCAGGATTAAAAACCCCGTTCTTGAATGGAATCATCGAAGAAAGAAAGCTCACTTTGCAACATGCCTCATGCACATGCAAAATCTTTTTACTCCCAAAAAACCCACTTACATAAGCCTTTTTATATTCATCAAACCACTGCCACTTGACTTAAAACTCATGATGGTGGTTAAACTGATTTACTTTTAAAGGAAAATCTTTGTTTCATTATAAAGTAAACATCATGTCCCCTCATTTGCATACACGTTTCCTTCCATGCTTCTTGCTGTCCACATATGCAATCACCTCTAAGAAACCCATTTTTGGGTTTTTCATGACATTTTATGCTAAAACTCATTCATTCTCCCGTTGTCCCATCATTTCCAGCCATATGCAAAAAATATCAAGGCTCACATTTGTGTGTTCAAAAGAGTGCAATGGATCCATCCTTTGAAGATGTTCTTATGTTTTGGAATTTCTATGTCACAATTGCTTGCGCCCATAATCTTGCTAGGTTAGACGAGGTCGTACCAAGTAAAGGTAAAGAGAAGAAGAAAATGAAATACCAGTATGATTAGTACCATAGTTCTATTCATCCTTCACAAGTTGTCTCATATTGTGAACATATCAAAGACACAGATATTGCACACATGAACATTGATGATTTCCACAGAAGGGTGGATGTTGCTGTAACAGAGGATGTGTTTTACATAAAGCAAAGTAGCATACATATGGTTTCTACTTTTCCCTTGGCTTCCCTTGAACCGGAGTTTGTGTTTTCTTGTGCCAAGAACTTTGATCACTCATCTAGTACCATCAGAGGTCATGATGGAAACACTATCATTAGTCTAGATCCTGAGACTAATGATAGAATCTTTTGGGTTCCTCCTGCTCCGTTGGTCACCAATATTTCAAAACAGAAGGCTTTGGACAGATGGAATGAAGATACAGGATATTGCATCAGGTATGTTAATGATAACTGGTTGATCAACAAGAGGCCAAATCTTGTAAGATGGCCCAAGGGGGTACGTTGCACAGATTTCAAGGAGGAAATCAACGATCTTATCACATTGCTAAGTCGCATTGGAGGCCTTAAAAGTTCTAACACTTTTGAGCCTTGGATGTATAAATATATCTCCCTTATTGTCAGCAGTAAACAAAAGAAGAACTTTTCGGGAGAAATGATCAGTGATGTCCTCTGTGAGCAGTTATCTCAAGTCACTACTACTAGGACATTCTATATGAATTCTTACTTGGTGTATATTGCTGCTGCCCTGGGTTCTTTTTCAGGACTTCCATCCGTATTTGGTTCGAACTTCATTCCTGCCTTCTCATTATCATTTTTCCTTCCTCCCTATATCTTCTAAATTGAATTTGATCTATATTATTATCAGTCCTGAAGTGGAAGCATAAGATCGTGGCTTTTGGTCACCACATTTGGATGTTTCACTAACTATAGATTAGACAAGTTTGAAACACCGCTTTACTCCTTCGCTGACTAGGATGATGATTATACTTTATGATCGATGCTATCATTCAACTGCAGATGCTTTCGTCCAAGTATCCCATGGATTCCAAGAAGAATTAGCAATTCATAGCCATGTGTTATTACAAGTTATCAATGATATGGCTAAGGTTAGACTAAGCCCTGATGCAAAATAAACGTTGTTGTAATAATTCGTATTAGATTTTATGAGAAACACGTAAATGATCTTGTCTCAAACGTTGGATAGGAAACCCCCGTGACTGTTGTCGATGACTTGATTGGTAATCAAATAGAATATCCCTGTTCTCATCATCCCCCCTCCATGGATGAATATCATTCCCTTTAAATACCTTGCAGGAGGAAATGGGACGCATCTTTTGAGTATGCAATGGGCCGCCCCCCATCTACTCGTTTTGTGACGCTAAAAACTAATCACTTTTCCTTAAACCCACTCTATTGTCCATACATGATCATTTGAAATTGTTAATCTCTTTGTTAAATGGACATCTGTGTTGGAGTGCCCACCTAGCTATTTGCGTCAACCGAGATGCTTGAATATATATAGTGCTTAGTTAAGTTCATATATAGGTGGCTGCATTTGTCCATATTTATTGGTTCTATATATTAATTACTGTTAATAGTGCTCATCACTTAGATTGCATTCGACTTTCCTTATAATCTTCAACGGTTGTTCAAGGATCAACTCTTAAGTTTGCTCGTTGAAAAGACATAATTTGTAAATGTAATATTATTCAAGATAGATTTTTCTAGTATATCGTTAGAGTGTTGTTATAATTTCCTTGTCCCTGTTTGTATATTATTCAAGCATATTAATATTATAACTATTTATTAAATATATGTAATTTATAAATTTAAATAATTATTCAATTATTTATTTAATGTTTAATCAACATATTCCTTAAAAATTATTTATTTATTTATTTTATAATTATTATATTTATTTATTTTATAATTATTATATTTATTTATTAATAATATTATATAGAATATTATTAATAATTATTATGTTATTATAATAATAGTTTAATTAATTATATATTTATAATTTATTATCATGATTTAATTATAATTATATTTATTAATTTATTTTCCATTATTTAATTATTTAATCTTATATTCAATTCTTATTATCATCAAATTCCATATCCGGAAAGGGGACATTACAAAAAATGCCTCACACATTTGATCTTGGAGACCACGATTTGCAACTTGAGATTTGTCAAAAGCCTCTAAGTTGTTGCATGCATTTGCACTTGGACAATCCGATTTTGGGAAAGACAAGTTCATTTCAACTTTTTCTTCTTCCATTTTTGGCTCATTGAGCTCCAAGTAAGTAAATGTATTTAATTTTGCTTGTATTTCTCACTTGTTTTCCTACATTATTGCATTATATGGCTCGTTTTTATCCATTTGTTCAAATACAGCTCATGTATTTTGCATTTTGTGTTTAAATAAGTTGAAGTCTTCTTTTAGCAAATGCATTAAAATCATCCAAAATCCAAAAATGGATTTGCATGTAGAAGAATATCTTCAAGTTTGTCATGTTTGAGTCAATAGCAAGAGGTATGTTTTTGTTTTTGTTTTTGTTTGCTTGTTTGTTTGTTCCTTGTTTTGTTTTCATTTTTTGGAAGAAAGTTGAAGTTATCCTCTCAAGAATGCAAGTGCATACATGCTTCCTTCATTCATGTCAATTCATCCTTCATTCCCCAATACATGCAATTGCATCTCCCAGGCCCATTACATGTAAAAACATGTCATTTTCACACATGTAATTACCTCTAAAGAACCCGATTTTGGTAAAAGGTCACTCTTTTAGATACCAAAATTATCATTTACACATGTCCATATGCATCCAACTTGCATTCTTGACCATACAAACAAAGCCCCACACGCAATCCATCTGTATAAGTCCGATTTTGCCCCTTTTTGCCCACATACATGTGCTATTTGTTTCACTTCCAGCCAACACGTGTTCTATGAGTATTTAATCAATACTCCGAACACCTTGTTCTTCATAGATCTATCATTGCAAACCAAAGCCTAACCCTCTCATGGATCTAATATCCTCAGATGATGTATTTACCCTTTGGAATTTTCATGTTACAGCACAGGATATGTCAGCACCATCAAAAGTCAAAGAAAAGATGAAATATCAATATGACAAACAGCTGGCTCATACCACAGCCTCACTTATTTCATCAACTCTTGATCAAATCTCAGATACAAAGATTGGGTATGTTGACATGACCAATTTCTTGCAAAGGCTCGAAGATCCCGTCAATAGGGAAATACGCCGTATCAAGAGGAGCAATATTCACCTGATATCTACTTTTCCTATGGCTGCTCTAGAACCTAAGTTTGTCTTTGAGTGTGCACGCCATTTCAATCCCAAAGGCAAGACAGTCAAAGATGTAGATGGTAAAATGATTTTCACCCTGGATCCAGACGTCATTAAACAGATTTTCAGAATTCCTGCAAATCCTTAAACTAATCAGAGAAGTTGAGGAAAGACTCCATAACATGATTGCTTCCTCCAGCCAAGACATCAGTATCTTGAAAGAAGACCTAAGCACCTGGGAGCAAATGGCGAACAGTGATTTAGATGTTTTTGTCTCATATGACATCATTCCATCCATGAACATGTTTTACTAATATCAAGGACTTATGGACCACAAAGTCCAGGGAATGGAAAAGCTTTTGGCAAAGCTACAAGGGGATCTGGAGAGCTGTCAAGCAGTAGAAGTGGACATCACTAGCAATCTTAGGCAAATAGGATGCAAGGTTCTTACCAGAGATGATAACCTCTTCACTGAAGAAGAAATGACTACAGAATACACTAACAGAGTTAATGCTGATTTTGATTTCGAAGAATTTGGAGCGCATATGATGAACAAATTTGCTTCATATAAATTTGTGGCAAAACACTTAAGGGATTATCTTGCAGATGATTACAAAATTGTGAAAGCAGCACATACGAATGCAATCAAGGTTAAGCCATTTCAGAGACAATGAAGATTCCAGATCTTCCTATGGTTCATGATTGTATTGTCAAATATAAGGCCTTCCTTGACAATTCCAAAGATTGATTCACTTTTCTTCACCTTTTTGTTTTAGTTTCCATTCTTTGTAGATTGGAGAAGATGCATGTAATTCGATTGCATGTCCTCATGACATGTAATCCAATAATTCTTCTTACCTAGTTTTACCGGGTCAAAGTGGTTGAGTTGCTCCCACTTTTTCCTCTTTTTTCTCATTTCTTTTCCTATAAAAGGAATTCCCCTCTCATTGTAAAAACCATCTTTATTTTTATGCAAGAAAGCTCTACCAAACTTGTGCAAGCATAACTGTGATTCTGTAGTACTATTTTGGAGAAAAGTGAATACAAAGAAACAATTGAAACTAAAGTTGTGACTGAGTGCAATTGTGATGAATCAAATTGGAAGCTGTGACTGCAATTTGGTTTTATTGTCTTTACATTTATGTTATTCTTGTGATTTATTAAGAGCAAAGTGAATATCAGAAACAATCAGAGCCGAATCTATGATTGGGAGCGATTGTGGTAATATAAAACTAGAAGTTGTGACTGTAGGTTATATTACCATCTTATTTTCACACACTTTGTTAGAATAGTTAGAAAGTCTCTACTTCTTGAAGTTTGTGTGCCCTAATGGTAGAGGTATTTCTTATAGATTAGATAAACTAGTCTTAGAGCCAAGCCGATACGCTTTTCAACTAGTCTATGAGTTGGTGTTGGTTTATCGGTATCACTGTTTCCAGCTTTTAGATAGAAGTGCAGTTTAGAGATTAAAGTTTTGCCCATTACTCGCTCCTCGGGTAAGTGGATTCCTTCTTGAAATATAAGAAGGAATATTTGTAACATCCTATTTGATAATCTCTTAGCTTCTTGCTTACATTGAGTTGATCCAAGGAACGGTGAGAAGGGGGAGCCTTCCCTTTAAGGTAGAAGAGACATTGTCTCATACGCTATGGCTGGTATACCTATTTTGCAACTGGATTTTTTTTCCCAAAAACTGTCGGTTTTAAAATATCCACCCAACATATATGACATTTATGAGATTCATTAAGGATGGTAGAACACACATTCTTAAGGCCATTAGGAGTAGTAGTCTGAAGCTGATCTCTTTCAGCTATATGCAGCACTTAGTACGGCATGATGATAGTTGATTGGGCAACAGAGTGTAGGACGTTGCCTACATTGGATAGTAAAGACAAGCCAGCTTATCATCCTGATATTTAGCAGCTTAGAATTAAACACTCTAAAGTGTTTAATGACTTACCACATGGCAGGCCACCAGATAGAGGGATTGAACACATTATTGAATTAGAGGAGGGCACTAAGCCCATTATGATTACTCCTTACCGGAACCCCAAGTGACTTAAGGATGAGATAGAAAAGACCATACAGGAGCTGCTCGCTATGGGACATATTAGGCCGAGTAAGTCTCCTTTCACTTCATCAGATGTTTTGGTGAAGGACGAGACACTCAGGATGTGTATAGATTACTGGATGCTGAATAAAAAGACTATTAAGAACTGGTATCCTATCCCTCGGATTGATGAACTCATTGATGAGTTGCATGGGACGCGATACTTCTCCAACATTGACTTGAGATCAAGATACCATCAGATTAGAGTTAGAGAGCGGGATGTGGAAAAGACAACATTCAAGTGTCACTGTGGCCACTTTGAGTTTCTAGTCATGCCCTTTGGCTTGACAAACGCCTCCGCCACATTTCAGTCTACTATGAACAGGGTTTTCCATAGTCAGTTGCGGAGATTTGTTCTTGTGTTTTTTGATGACATACTTGTTTATAGTAAGACTTGGGATGATCATGTAGCACATCTAGATGCAATGTTGAGCATTTTTTATAGGACTTCCTTGTATGCCAAAGAGTCCAAGTGCGCCTTAGGCATGACTGAGTTGTTGTATCTAGGACACATCATTAGTGTAGAGGGAGTTCGCATGGACCCTGATAAGGTTCATGCTATTCTGGATTGGCCTACACCAGAGAACCTGACACAACTTAGGGGGTTCATTGGACTATGTTCTTTCTACCATAGATTCGTGGCAGGATTCTCTCAACAGGCAGCTCCCTTTACTGATCTGACCTGTAAGGGTGTGTTTGAGTGGACTGCTCAGGCACATTAGTGCTTTGAGAAGTTCAAGGGGATTATGACGTCATGCCCAGTTTTGTCATTACCAAATTTCACGAGGCCATTTGAGTTGCACTGTGATGCCTCAAGTGAGGGCATTGGAGTAGTTCTTTTCCAGGATCGCAAGCCCATAGTATTTGCGAGCAAGAAGCTCAGGGGTCCTGAGAGGTTATTCAGTGTATATGACAAGAAAATGTTGGCCATTATGCATGCCTTAGCCAAATCCAGGGAGTATTTAGTTGGTAGCAAATTTTGTATTAAAACAAATCACAATAGCCTGAAGCATTTCCTTGGTCAACAAGATCTGAATGAGAGACAGCAGAAGTGGGTCAGTAACTTACATTCATATGATTTTCATATCTCCTACATCAAAGGTACTTAGAATGTGGTTGTTGATGCCCTTTCACGGAGACCCCACTTGTGTGTGATTACTGAGATAGCAGAGGATTGGAGGCACTTGATCATTGCAAATTATGCTCGTGATCAGTGGGCAGCTGGCATTGTTGATGGTAGCATACAGGACAACAGTTATACCCTTGCAAATGAGTTAATCATTTACAGGGGAAGGATCTATCTAGTCCCTGGATAAGGTGTCAGACAAATTATCTTTCGAGCCTTTCATGATTCTCCATTGGCTAGACATCTTGGGTTCTTCAAAACCTATAGACAGATTCGGGAGAGATTCACTTGGAAGGGCCTGAAGTCTAATGTGCAACAATATGTTCAAGAGTGCTCTATTTGTCAGCAAAACAAACAAGAGCATACCTATCCTCCAGGGTTGTTGCAGCCGCTTCCCATTCCTGAGCGAAAGTGGGAATGTTTGTCTATGGATTTCATTATGGGCTTGCCAGAAGCCCAAGGTAGAGATTGTTTTTTTGTGGTGGTGGATCGACTCATCAAATATGCTCACTTCTTTCCAATCACCACTTATTCAGTTGTTCAGATAGCGGAGTTGTTCTTTCGGGAGGTGTTTAGATTGCATGGTTTACCCCGAACTATTGTGAGCGATCGTGATAGTCGTTTCATCAGTCATTTCTAGCGGGAGTTTTTCAGGTTATGTGGGATAGAGTTGACTCCGAGTACCAGTTACCACCCTTAGACTAATGATCAAACTAAGATAGTAAATAAGTGGGTGGAGGGCTATCTGCGGAATTATGCTTCATCTCAACAACGAGCTTGGGTGAAGTGAATATATTTATGTGAGTATTGTTATAATTCCACTCACCACGTGACTATTTAGATGTCTCCATTTCGAGCTCTATATGGGTATGATCCCCCTAGTTTCATGGACTTATTGTGCAAGGACTTATTGTGCAAGGACAGTCGGGTACCCAGTGCAGGTGATTTGTTACAAGATATCCAGGTCATCATGAAGACAATGAGGGATAACACTCAAAGAGCTCAAAATCAGCAAAAGCAGTATGCTGATCAAAGGAGGGCTGCTCATTCTTTTCAGGTGGGTGATATGGTTTATTTGATGTTACAACCTTACCGACAGTCTTCCATCAGGAAGAGCGGAGCTGAGAAGCTCAAGCCCCGCTACTATGGTCATTTCCGTGTAGTGAGATGCGTGAGGGAGGTCGCTTATGAGTTAGATTTGCCTCCGGACAGCAGAGTTCATAATGTATTCCATGTATCGTGCCTAAAAAAGGCGTTGGGCCGTCATGTTGTCCCATCTTCTACCTTACCCACTTTGGATGATGAGGGCAGATTGGAGTTGATCCCTAAGGTTATTCTGGATACCAGGGAGAGGCATTTGTGCCGGCAGATTATCAGAGAGTTTCTGGTGAAGTGGCAGGGACTTCCAGATGAGGATGCCACTTGGGAGCCTAAGGATATACTTGAGCACCCCAGACCGTGATTGCTTGAGGACAAGCAATCTTGACGAGGGAGGACTATAATGTCCCCATCTTAGCAAGTTCTTGTAGCTGGGCATGGTCAGTTCATCACTGTGACCCTCGTGAGCTGACAGTGGGATTTGAGGGTCTTTGTGATAGTCTTGCTATTTATAGTAAGTCTATTTTGGGTGGTTGCTATTTTTGGCAATACAACAGGAGGCACAAGGAGTTGAGCAACAGGAGCATTTATTGAGCCTTTTTGGTGGGGCTTCATATTTTAAGTTGTTTATTAAGTCTATCTTAATAAATAACCTTATCTTCATGTTATAATTTAATGGTGTGTGCAAGAAGCCTCTTAAGTGAGAAGTGAATTGGAGAAGCTACACTTCTTTAATGCTTTTAAAGAGCTTTTTGGGAGAAATCAAATGCATTCTATGACTTGGTTTTTTTTATCTTTTGGATGAATATTGTGAGAAGTTCTTCATCTAGGGTTTGAGGATGGATTCCTCCCCTTATCTGCACTCTGAATCACTAGTTTGGTGGTGAAATTGTGCTCTAGAATCTGAGAAGCAATTCTGATTTTATAGGCTGCAAATTTGGTGCTAATGTAAACCAAATTTGATGTTCATTGAGCATTTCGATTTAGTTGTGACTTCTATGCTGGTATGTTTTCTTCTGGATGCTCACACAGTGAAATCAAGAGGTTGCAATATTGTTTGAAGAGTCTACAACACTTCTTCGGAGGCTGCGATTTATGCAAGGAAGTCACGTCAACTCCCTAGGTGGCTGCGTTCAATACCAAAGGCCGCGTCAACTTCCTTGATGGCTGTGTGGACTCACCTAGAGCCACGTTTTTATTTCTAGTGGCTGCGTCAATGATAGATGACGTTGCATCATCTCTAGATTGTTTACGTCAACTTTGCCAAGTGCTTATTTGCATGAATAAATGCTTGTACTGTTCTTTGAATATTTGCAAATAATTCTAAAATTATAAAAATGGTGAACATTTGGAGAGTCGAAATTTGCTGTTTGATATTATTCATATTCTGGAAAAATTGCAAAACTTTCAAAAAAAACAAAAAAATATAAATTCTTCAGCATAGAGCCAGCAGCGCTCTTTACATTACATTGGTCATCTTAAATATTCTCATCCACTAGATCACTTGCAAAAAGATTTTTCAAATATTCATCTAAGAGATGAGCCTTCCAGTCATTGGATTTGTTAGATAAGGAACAGATAGCTTGTATCCTTGATAATGCATCGACTACCACATTTTTTCTCCTTGACGTATTCTATGTCAAAGTCATAGGCTTGAATTATCCTAACCCATTTTTGTTGTCCTTCATTGAGGTCCTTTTGATCCAAGTAGTACTTTAAACTATTGTGATATAATCTTACCACGAACTTTCAGCCCACAAGGTGTTGTCTAAATTTGTTAGTATTTTGATCTTGAAATAATTATAATAATAAATTAAATGAAAATAAGGGTCAACTTGGATTAATTCCAAGAGGGACGACTTGGAATAATTATTAGGTACAAGTCGGCCAGCCTTGAGGAAGGGTTGTGACTCTTGAAGAGTCACCATTATGTGTATAAATAGAGATTGTAAATCTGCTCAAGGAACACACCGAAAACATAATGTGATAAGTACTTGAGCAGAGTTACAAGTTCATCCATTCAACATTGAGAAGCGAATTAGGCAGAGTGCTTCCCTCCCTAAAGGACGAATTTGGAGCAGACCTAGGGCATACAGCTGCTGCCCTAGGAATGGCGAACTAGGGCAGAATAATGCCCTACAAAGTGGCGAACTTCCACAGCGTTCTATGTTGCAGTTTGGCCATGCATTAGGCAGCAGTGAATAATAACAGATTGGTGGGACTGTAGAAGACCTAAGTAGGCTGACTTGGCACCTACATCTTGGAGAAATAAAGGTACTAATTTGAAGACAAATTCAGAACCTAAATTCGGGTACTATCTCTCCTTGCTTGTGCATGTTATATTAGATTCTGTGCTTAGTGTTTGGAAGTCCTGAATAGTTTGATTATTCCTAGGTAAATCTGGCAAATATTAACAGAATTTAGCTATTGCATGCATTATAGCTAGCATTTCCTTATCATACATAGAATATAATTTTTCATTTTCCTTTAACTTACTACTTTTGAACACAATAGGGTGCCCACTTCGCATTAGGAGGGCTCCTATTCCCTCCTCTGATCCATCACTTTTGAGCATAAATGGGTGGTCAAAGTTAAGCAGGATGAAAACCAAGCAATGGCTCATGATTTCTTTTAGATTTTCAAAAGCCTTTTGTGCTTCTTCTGTCCACTTGAAAGCTCCTTTCTTAGTTAGGCTTGTCAAGGGGCTCCAATATGGGAGAATGCTTTGAAGAACTTTCTATGGTAGCTGCATATCCCATAGAAGCCATGTAACTTAGGATTTTTGGTGGTGGCCAATCCAAAATGGCTTGTATCTTCTCTTGATGAACCTGTACTCCTTTCTCATTTATGATATGACCCAAATATAATATTTTGGTCATTCCAAATTCACACTTAGATTCCTTGGCAAATAGGAACTATGCCTCCATTATCCTAAGAACATCCAAATGCTTTAAATGTTCTTCCCATGTTTTACTATATATAAGAAAGTCATCAAAGAAGACTAATAAAAACTTTCGCAATTGTTTATTTAATATGTGGTTCATGTAGGATTGGAAAGTTGTCGATGCGTTTGTGAGGCCAAAAGGCATGACTAGAATTCATAGTGGCCAAAGTGACACCAAAAAGCAATTTTATGGATATCTTGCTCTCTTACCCAAATTATTGTTATTCCTAACCGGTTACTGAGGGGGGGGGTGAATCAGTAAATACTATTTCTAGTTCAATTTAGACCTTGCATCAAATTCTTTCAGAATAAACAATATGAATTTAAGCATTCATAAACAGAAATAGAAATACTTAGATCAACACATCATGTATATGTGGAAACCCTCGGTTAGAAGGAAAAAACCACGGTGAGACAGAGCTCACAACTTCACTACTGTAGAAATAAAGACGCCCTATTAGGAGCTTACAAAGCACTTGCAAGAGTGCTACCCGGTAAAGGGATTTGGTAGAAGATCGGTTAAGATCTTGACTCTGTTAGGAGTCGCCTTTTTAAAGGACTTTCAACATCAATAAAGATGCTACCCAATTAAAGGATTTATACAAAGAACCTATTAGGGTTCACCCTAATAGAGGGATTTGTAAATGCTTTCGTAGTATAAAAGCAATGATCTTAATTGACACTCTCTATCTGATTAGATCATACCTGTTGACCTTCCTGTTCTACCTGGTTGTTGATCCTTTTCGCCCTTCACCTCTATGACCGTAGCTCTTCTCTCAGAAGATATCTCTCTCTTGCTCTATCTTTTCAACAACTCTACTTTTCTATCCTATTACCTATTATTTATAAGAAATCAATCTTATTAATAAAACCTAACTCATAGAACCGCCAGGCTGTAAACTCAACCATAAGTCATGCAGCATTGCGAGATGATCTTGAGTTTACCTTGAAACATCCACGTAGAAATAAAACTAACTCCTATTAAAAAGCTAACTCCAGTTCTAAACGGTGGATGCTCTGCATATTCCAGTTTTAACTTAGACAGCTCCGCATTCACCAGTGCAGATTGACGTGCTATTGACCGGTATCACTATCATACCCGGTGATCCATATAATAAGACTCTTATACTCGGTTCATATCCTTTTCTACTTGGTCTACCAGTACCTATACTCTGTTTGGTCTACCGGTGCCTATTTAGGTGTATGAGTGGTCTACCGGTTTACTGGTGGGATTGATGTTTGCTTTACACTTATCCAATGACAATCTTAAATATGCTAACAATTATGTGAAGTTGTGTGCCAACAACCTTGGTAGTTTGCGAAGATGGTCAATGGCATCGTTTCTTGTTAGGTTGTCTTTGATGACGCTCTCACGAACCTCTCACAAAAGAGCTTCCCTTCGAACATATTAGTTGACGGGAGCTTCACACAAATATACAAGGTATTTCATCAACTCATCTTCAACTGTACCTTCCTCTTCTTCAGATGCATCTAGTTGTTCAGTCGATCGACCCATTATACTTTCATACTGCGTATCACCATTGTTCTCTACAACTTAGATCTCCAGGCTTCATAAGAATACAACGCCAAAATGTTTACTCCCAAAGGGAACTTGTTCAATTATGCAAAGTAAATAATAACTAGAATTATACAATACAACAATGCAACATAATAAATTCAAACAACAGAATATGGCTAGAAAGATATATCATTTATTTTGAAATGTAATGTGTACAATCAATCAATGCTACTTTCCGAGGCAACCATGAATTATACCTAGCGGTTGGTTAAAATTACCAACCATTGGCAACTACCAACAAACAACTATTCGGAAACAAATGTCATTACCTTGTCAATTACAACATTACTAATCATTATTTATTAACGCGACATAATTGTTGTCTACACCTAGTTACCTTGGGTCACAGATTGATCACCACATACAATGTGTTCACCAAAAGCCACATCGAGAGGTTTGATAGGAAGAACCTTGAGTTGCATTTCAAAGAGCTAGCACAGTTGAGACAATACAGTACTATACATGTCTATATTTCAATTTTTAGCGATGATCAGGTATGGTTCCCGATACCACAAAAGAAGGTTGGTAGTCCTATTTAGCAAAGGACTAATGAACCCCATTAGAGGCTTAAGGCATCTTATTCACCTAGTTTGCAAGAGGAGGCTATAAGGAAGGCTAGGAGTACAGAGCTCACTATCCCAAAGAATAAATTCTCATCAATAACAATCCAAGATGAAAGGGGTACGAAACATTATAACAAGGAAAACATTCAGCCCAAAAATATATCCTCTAAGAAGTTGGAAGATGACCTCAAAAAGGAGAAAAGGAAGAAAAGTCATTATTTTACATGCAAAGAACCATGGGCCGCAGGTCATAAGTGTGTGGAAAGGGGAAAATCCAATCAATTAAAAGCATATTTAGTTGATAAATCTAAATTAGAAACTTCAAACCATAAAATTGAAATAGAAGAAAGAGAGGAATAAAAGTCAGCTAAACATTCTGTAGAAGATAAGGGAAGAGAGGGCATACTTGGTAGACTCTCCATTCTTAAAAGGAATGACTCATTCAAGATTAGAGCCATATGGAAGGGGGAGCGAATTTTTTCTCTTATTGACACTGGTGCCACACATAATTTCATTGATAAGGCCATAGCAGACAAAGAGGGCTAAAAATTGCAAAGATTGGTTGCTTTTGAGTCATCGTAGCAAATAGACACCCTATGTCTTGCATGAGGAAGATTCCTCAATTGACATTCCTTTTGAACTACTATGAAATCAGTGATGATATTTCGATTGTAAACACAGGAGGCACAGAGGTTGTTCTTGCTATACAGTAGTTTTGTTCTATTGATGAGATCACACTAAGCCTAAAATCTATAGAGCTGAAATTACAGAATGATGGTAGAATGGTGTTGTTGTTGAAAGGAATGACACAAGAGGGGTCTCATGTCGCTACATGCAAAATGATGCAAGGAGTACCCAGTCATGTGCCAATTACAAAGTCACGAGGAGGTGATGATGATTTTCAAGATTTGGATAATCTCCTTTGAGATGCATATTGACAATTTAGTGGAAGGACAAGTTTCTTATAATGGTTTTCTTCCTAAGATGGATTATGATGGATGGAATCAATATGAAATGATGGATGACTTTATGGATTCACGACATGGCGAGCAATACTAGTATGACTTAGATGTTGATGGGACTTAGCGTGATAGAGCCACTTTAGGAGGAAGTATTGATGCCCCATACCAATTGCATGGGTTGTTGGTAATTAAAGATGATGGGAGAGGCGTACCATGGAAGGATATGGATCAAAAGGTGAAAACAATGTTGTGCTTACCTTTTTTAACAGTCATCTTGTGAGTCCACTTGTGTTCATACAAGTGGTATGGAGAAAGATTTTGAGTGAAATATGGTATACTAATGAATTGGTGACTCCTCGGAAGATATTTTTACCCAAAGGAATGATCAATAATTTGTTTTTTTGCTAATGATTTTCAGTGTTACAGCAATTGTCATTCTTTCTAGGTGATAGAATTTGAATAAACAGACTTAAACAAATGCAGATCTAAGCATTTTCAAACCATTCAACCCCTTGACAGGGTTAGTTTTTGTTTTACATAAAAGAAATAGGTGTTGCAGCTAACCAAGGCCAGTGTTGGATGGGTGTTTGGCGTCAATTAGTGGTTGTTTCTTGTTTTCAGCTTGCACTTATTGTTGGGACAGCAGATTAATTTTCAGTGACGGCCATTATGCGGAAGTGTAGGGTGTTGACAATGAGGAAGTTAAGATTATCTTTTCTAAGTTTTTTCCTATGGTGCCATGGAATTGTGATTATGGATAGCGATTTTCTATAGAATTGGCCAAGCCTTTGCAGCATATGGTTGCAATTCTTACAAGAGAATTTTAGGAGATCACTTGTGTAGGAGCTCTGCAGAAAAATGTTCTACGCAAATGGATCTATAGATCTCCTAGAATTATTTGGGATCCTAGGATCTCATTGATTTTTATCCAAGATCAATCAATTTATGAGTTGGCATTGCGAGGACAAGCAATCTTCAGGGAGAGAGGATTGAATGAATGAATGAAAGATTTTAATAAGATATGCAAAGTCAAAGCAGTCTATGGGACCCTCAAAATAGCACACACCATAGAATAGGGTTCCAAAATCTTAAACAATTTGTAACCTCCTCTTTAAATCTGCCCTTTGACAATGAATTTTGATCACTAGGTTTGTTGTTTTGTCTAGTTGTGTCTCTTCTGCTTCTAAAATATCCACATAGTTGGAATGGATGTCATTGTATGTTGGGCACTCCATGATAAAATGTTGCTCTGACTCTATCATTCCCATGTTGCAAAATAAGCATATTCTCTTTTCTCATTCTTCCTTACATATCATCCATCTACCTGTTTCACATCTCAAATGATGAGAACTAGTTCTCAGTTGAGCTATTAGAAGTTTTGCTCTTCATTTAATATTTTCTCCTATGTATGTTTTTTCCTTTTGGTCTCCCATGGGATTAAATTCTTTGATATAGTAGACTTTTTATGCCCATTTTGTTTTGACCATATGATACTCCTAAATTTTTCCTTCACAAACTTTTCTATTTCTTCATAGGTATTGGGACACTTGTATATTAACATCCTATTTTCTCATCCATTTGTTTTTTTTCTTTATACACATGTTCTTTCTTCTATCAAGTCTTTCCTCCACAATCAACTTAGGCCAATAGTGCTTTTCCATATTTTGAGTTTTCTTTAGGTAACTTAACAACCAAAACATTGTTGAAGGCTTGAAGCTTCTAAACGGAAGGTGTTTGTTTCCACCAATATGATCTCATATGGAAAAGCATTTTTAATTTTGAGATTGTTGATGATAAGATGTTTTTGGATTCTTTCGACTTGCCTCCATTTCTCATTTGACATGCTGCTGCCCCAAATTTCACATCCATAGAGGATCACTGGGGTGACCAACAAACCAAAAAGCATTTTCTTGGTTTTCCAATCCCATAACTTTACATTCCTACATCCATTTTGGAAGGAATATAGTGCTTTCGAGCCTCCTTGAATTCTTTTTCCTCTACCTACAAGTTTCCCAATTGAGTTTGTTGTGAGAATTGATCCCACGATATTTTTACTCATTTAGTATATCTATAGGATTGCCTTCAAAAGAAAAGTGTTTTGTGCCTTCTTTTCTCTTTTCATATAGAAGATCATCACTTTGGTTTGCCAGCATTCACTTGCATCCCAACCTCATGACAAAAGGTTTCAAGCACCTTAAAGTGTTCCCTCAGTCATCAGTCATTTTAGCAGTTAAAATCTGTAATGTCCCCGTTTTTCAGACTATTGGATTAGCTTGGTTTGGCGACCCTCGCAAGCTAATCAGGCGATCAGAGGGGTCAATTGGCGGAGCCAGTGTTGGGATTCCATTCTGGAGGTTCACATTATCAGGTCTGCTCTTCGTTCGGATCAATTTGGTCAACTTACTATTTTTAGTAAGTGGTATTTTTTGGGTATGGCCAAATTTAGCAGGGCGTCTGCACAGGGTGTCAGATGTTTCAGGACCGAGTTTTAGGGAATCTACAGTTTGAGGGACTTACTATTTTTAGTAAGTCCATTTTTAGCAATGGCTATTTCTAGCAGGGTAGTGGCTATTTCTGGCTGGGCAGTTTGAACCTGGGCTTATTGTCAGAAGTTCGTGGATCTCAGTCAGACAGTTCAGTGGCTTTATATTTTAATCGTCGTTATTAAATTAAGTTATTTTAATTTAATTTAATAACTTATGACTTTATAACTTATGTTATAAAGGCGGTGTTGTATTAAAAAGCCATTTAAGTGAAAAATAAGTAAAGTGCTTTTTCAAAAAAAAGCCTATATATTCTACTCGAAAAAGCACTTTACTCATCCATTGTTGAATTATTATTTTATTGAAGTTTGGGAGAGAGACAAACCTAGCTGGGGTTTTGAGGACTAATTCCTCTTCTTGCAATTTGAGTCATTACAAGTTAATGGTGAATTTTGCCGTTGTTATTCTAAAATCATAATTTAGTGTTGATGTATACTGGAATTGTGAGAAGTATTAAATCTGCAAATAAAACGAATTGCTTTCATAGGGTTTGATTAATTTTCATACTGAGGAGCTGGAATTTCAAATTGGAGGCTGTTGTATCTCCATTGTTGACAAATTAAGAGCAATTGGCTGAAGAAGTTATCAAATTTACAAAAGATATTGAAATATTTCAAGTTGCGTTTCATATTGAGGATAGGCGGATTTGTATACAGCAAAGGAAATCCATATGCACGGCTACGTCTATTATAGGCAAGTCGTGTGAGGTCTTGGAAGGCTGTGACGCCTCATCTCCTGCCCACGTGCATTCTTCCAAGGGGCCGTTTTTTACACAGCTAGGGCCTGCGTAAGCTACAGCCCAGGCACGTTTTCCATAGCCAGTCGTACTTCCTATGCAGCAGACGTTACATATTGAGGTGCCAATGTATTAATTTTGTTTGAAGATTGAATTCATTATTATTAAATGATCAATGTCTAATTTCTTTAGTATTTCAATAGCTGGTTCAAATGTAATTAATTGTTAATGGTGAAATTTATTAAAAGAGAATACACGTATTTGAAAAGTCCAAAGAATTGTTGTGTGAAATTGATAATTCTATAGAAGAAATTTGTCATTTAAAGAAGAGAGCCAGGCAGGCTCTTTACAAAATCAAGTCGTTGGCATAGAGAAGTAGCTTTTTAACATATTTAGTTAACTGAACTCCCCCAACATTACTCTTGTTTAGCCATTCTTCTAACTTATCAATATATAGCCCAAATAGAGTTGGAGGAGAGGACACCCATGTTTGACATCAATATCATTGCCAAAGCACTCTGAAATCCCATCTATGCTTATGATTTTAGCCTTGATCTGCTCATAAATTCTATATACCACAGCTCTAAGTTCATTACGAATTTCTATTTCTTCTATTCTATCCTTAAGTTTGTTGTGTGGTACCATGTCAAAGGCTTTTTTTGAAGTCTACAAAACAGCAAAAGGTTTCACCACCTTTTGTATTCTGTATTTTTCTAACCAAGAATCTAAGGGTAACACAGTGATCAATAGTGGAATGTTTTGGTCAAACCAGCCTGCCCTTTAGCTCTTTTACCTACTATTTCTGCCCACCTACTGATTTTGCATACAACCATGCTTCCGAAAAGCTTTCTAAGGAGGGGGGTTAACCATAATAGTGCAGTAATTTGATGGATTATTTATGTCACCGCTTTTGTGGAGAGGAATCACAATGCTAGTCGTCCAATTTTCTTAAAACCCTCTTTAGTGACATTGTTGAAGATACGATTGATATGAGGTGCAAGGACATCAATGCCCCATTTTAGATGTTTAGCTTGCAACCCATCAATATCCTAAGCTTTTCCCCTTTGCCCACCTCTTTATTCTGAATGATATCTTCAATGGTGAAAACCTCGGTCATGGCAGTGATTACCGAGCATCTATGTTGATCTTGCCCACACTCATACATCTTTGCATATTCAAGCCATTGGGACTCATGATGCTATTATCTATTTATTTCCTCTTTTGTTGCATCTCTTTCCAAAAAAATTTGGGATTTTGTTTTCCAAGAGTAATCAGGTACATCCTTCTGATGTTCACATATTTTTATTTTTTACATCTCAGCAGCTTTTCATACTCTTTACTGTTTTCTTTTCTCATTCCTCTCAAATTTCTTTTTGCTAAATTGCACTCATCATCAAACCAAGGGTTTACTAGGAAAGTATTTTTTGCCTCTTTTTAGGGTCTAGTTCTTTTACACTCCTCTCATGCCTTCTGAATTAGAGGAATCAAGATATCTTTTTTTACAATATGTCGCTTCATGTAATCAAAATTATACTCGAATTTCCTAATAAACCATTTAAGGACACCCTTGAATTTTTTTAGGTTTTCCTACTGGGAAAGTATTTTTTACCTCTCTTTTGGGTCTAGTTCTTTTACACTCCTCTAATGCCTTGTGAATTAGAGGAATCAAGGTATCTTTTCTTACAAGATGTCGCTTCGTGTAATCAAAATTATACTCAAATTTCCTAATAAACCGTTTAAGGACACCCTTGAATTTTTTTTGGTTTTCCTGACTCATTAGAATTCTAACATGTGAGGGTGCTTTCTTTTGCTTGAAATGAATTTGCTCTCCCTACTGCCTATTTAAAGGTCTAAGTTTAGGCCTATTGGACATTCTCTTATTTCTATCTCCTTTACCCTTGAGGTGTAATCTCGTGAGCAAATAACATAGTCTACAACATTTTGGCCATTGTATGTTTTACAAGTGATGTTTCCCAAATTTGGCCACACTTTCATATTGCTGCATCTGACCATTTTGTATTAATTACATAAGCCCGATAATTCTGCTTCATAATGATTAAGATTGCCCTTGTTGTCTTGTGAGGTTCTTTCCCAAAATTGATCATTCTCTTCTTCTAAATATAGTGGGTCACTTTTTTCTTTGTAATTTTTCTTCAAGTTGAGGGTTTGGTTGTTTGTTGTCCTAGCATTAGTCTCCTATTATTAATACTTCTCCCAAATTATTAAAAACAGAAATGTCCCTTTTCAGCAATGTGTAGGGATCTTCTAGATCTAGGCTCCTCTTTTTATATGCCTTTGAGCCTTTTGGATCAAAGTAGCATCCTGCCACTCTTATCAAAACTTGATTTCCTATTATTTTCATCCATATTTACTACTTGTTTGAGCCTTCTTTCTCTATATTTATGAATCTGTCCCAAGTTTCTTTAATTAAAATAGTAATTCCTCTATGTCCTTTGCCACTGTCAGTTATTTCCAAACCAAGGCTCTTTTGTACCCCTCAAACTCTAGAACTTTACATCCATCTTGTTCACGTGTCTCTATAAGAAAGATAATGTCTTTACCTTTAGCTATGGGCCCTAACCCAACTCCTCTTCTCCATGGGTAGTCTCTACAATTCCAACTAACCATTGTTAAGTATTCTTGGGGGCCGCAAGTTCATAATTCTTATGTGTCATTTTACAATTGATTTGGACCTTTCCATTTTGTAACCAAGTCCAATTTCCATTTTCCTTTGCTGCCTTTATGTGATGTCCCCAAATTTTTAATACAGCGACTTAATTAAATTAATTAATTAAAGGGTCTGAAAATTTAAATAATATTATAAAGGACCTTTAATTAATTAATAAAAGGGCGGTCCAAGTAATAAATAATAAATAAAGTATGTCAACTATTTTGTATCCCTTCGGGAAACTTCCTGGAGGCCTTTAAAAGGCGTTGGTTGGCACTATAGGTAGTATGTCGTAGAATTTATGTTTCTTTTGTATATGTGATTCCAGTTGGAATTTGGCATTGTTTGCAGTTTCGGAGGTGAAAGACCCTCCCTATTCTGTATTCACAGTTTCGATGGTTAGCAGCCACCCTAGTCTGCCATTGGAGATATCGATTCGGATATTTCACTCGTGCGTGATTGTTCAACTTTGTGAAGTCTTCAATTGAAGACAGTCTGAGATATATAATCTGAAAATACAAATTCTCTTGTCTTTGCAATTCATTCTGGTTGCTGGTGAGTGCCCTATATTAGAATTTATTCATCAATAATACATTTGGCATCTGTCAGCCATATAGTTGACTCATATCAACTAAGAATGCCGAAGGTTCCATGTGCTGAAGGGTGTTGAGTGCCGAAGGGTTCCAAGTGTCGAGTGCCAAGTGCTAAGTGTCGAAGGGTACCAAGTGTCGAGTGCCAAGTGCCAAGTGTCGAATGTCGAGTGCCAAGTGTCAAGTGTCGAGAGCCAATGCCAAGCACCAAGTGTCAAGTGCCCAATGTCGAGTGCCCAGTGCCCAGTGCCAAGTGCCAAATGCCAAGCGCCAAGTGTTGTACAATGTGAGTCGTACATGTGGAGTCATGTCATACGGGTAAGTAGTGTGTGGGCGGAAGCTGACTGTGCAATGGTAGTTTTGTACGGGTGGAGTTGTTGTACTGGTCGTACGAGTGGAGTGTGGCATCGTGCGCTGGGAATGAAGGGTTGTATGGTGCAACTATTGTGGGGTGAAGGTGTCGTACGATGGAAATTGCACTTGTGAAGTGCCAAATCTAAAACGGAACATGCGGTGGGAGTGAAGGGTTGTATGGTGGAACTGTTGTGGGGTGAAGGTGTCGTACGATGGAAATTGCACTTGTGAAGTGCCAAATCTGAAACGGAACATTACACTTTACTTTTTCCCACTCTTCTTTCTTCTTGCTAAATTATGGTAAGATCATCATTAAAACATATGTGTGTGCCTTTAAAGAACTTCTTGTTTCTTATTATCATGTTCTTCTCTTCTATGATTTTCAAAGTAACCCTTACATGTCTCCTACTGTTATCTTTCATCCATTCTCCAATCCTTTGTGCTTGTTGAATTACTTCATACCAATCCAAATTATCTTTAAGGAAGTCTCATGTTAGTTCTTTTGTGTTTTCCTTTTCTCCATGGTCTTTTAACCCTTTAATGATGATATTTTCTACCCTATCAAATTTGTCCTCTTCTCGTATCTTCCTTCTTACTTTCTTTTCTATGAATACACTTGGCGTGTTTGATGGTCCCTTGACTATTTGAGTCCATGATTTGACCTCTTCTATTTGTTCCCTTAGTTGTTTTTCTTTTAACTCCATGGTTTCCATTGTAGATTCAATTTCCTTTATTTGTGAGTCACTATCCTTTTCACTTCCACTTACTTTGCTTCCCTCTATTGTTTCCATTTCCTCTAACACCTGCCCTATTGTAATGTCACCATTTTTATGCCATCTTGATCAGAAAGAGTTGGCCAATTTTGGGGTTTTCCTTAGGTTTCCAGGTGTGCAACAAGTATTCCAATGTTCTCAAAGAGCTCAGGCTACAATTTCTTGATTTCACAATGCTCTTTGTAGTGTTCAGGGTTTTTTCTCGATCTTTTTGGGATTATTTGGGTTTGTTCTCCTCAGTTTTCAGAGAACACTCCTTTTTATAGTAAGTGTTTGCATAGAACCAATTTTCCTAGGTCTCTTGAAGTTTGTTCTCCTAGATCCTCAAAGAAGGCTGCTATTTATAGTAAGTGCTCTTTGCTACCAATCTTTCTGGGCTTTTTTCGAGCTTGTTCTCAGTCCTCAAAAAGAACTATTATTTATACTAAGTTCTTGTATGGCACTGATCTCTCTGGGTCATTCTGGGTTTGTTCTCTTTGGTTCTTGGAGAACAATACTATTTATTATCTTTGAGCATTAGTTACCTTCCAACATGATTGATTTTCTGTTTCCGATCTCTTGGGGAGTTCAGTAGGGTGATGGACATTATTTCAATATTTGCACTAAGGTAATAAAGTGGCTTTAAATTATTCAATTTAGTGTCAAATAATAAAGTGCTAAATGTTGAGCCCAAAGTTGGACGTCTAGGTTGTGGGGGAAAACTTAAGTCATTTTTAAAAGCTTAGCAAGAGCTTTTTGATGGGAATTAAATATTTGAATTTTCAAAATGTGCCCTCGTTTCCTTCAAATTGAGGTTTTGGTTCTCATTTCTTCATACAGATTTTGCACACATACAGAATGTTGTTGGAATGAACAACGGAATTTCTTTTGGGTGTTGTTGAGGATGAAAACCCTCTTCAATCTATCGGTTTCAGTAGTGAGAGACCCACCTTCAGTAGGGTGATGGACATTATTTCAATATTTGCACTAAGGTAATAAAGTGGCTTTAAATTATTCAATTTAGTGTCAAATAATAAAGTGCTAAATGTTGAGCCCAAAGTTGGACGTCTAGGTTGTGGGGGAAAACTTAAGTCATTTTTAAAAGCTTAGCAAGAGCTTTTTGATGGGAATTAAATATTTGAATTTTCAAAATGTGCCCTAGTTTCCTTCAAATTGAGGTTTTGGTTCTCATTTCTTCATACAGATTTTGCACACATACAGAATGTTGTTGGAATGAACAACGGAATTTCTTTTAGGTGTTGTTGAGGATGAAAACCCTCTTCAATCTGTCGGTTTCAGTAGTGAGAGACCCACCTTCAGTAGGGTGATGGACATTATTTCAATATTTGCACTAAGGTAATAAAGTGGCTTTAAATTATTCAATTTAGTGTCAAATAATAAAGTGCTAAATGTTGAGCCCAACGTTGGACGTCTAGGTTGTGGGGGAAAACTTAAGTCATTTTTAAAAGCTTAGCAAGAGCTTTTTGATGGGAATTAAATATTTGAATTTTCAAAATGTGCCCTAGTTTCCTTCAAATTGAGGTTTTGGTTCTCATTTCTTCATACAGATTTTGCACACATACAGAATGTTGTTGGAATGAACAACGGAATTTCTTTTAGGTGTTGTTGAGGATGAAAACCCTCTTCAATCTGTCGGTTTCAGTAGTGAGAGACCCACCCCAGCTGGTCCAATGTTTTCACTCAAGAAACACAAAGGCTTCTAATGAGATTTGGAATCAATATTTTCAGAGGAAATGAAGATTTTTTAAGTGAGCTGATTTTAAAGTTTTTTGGTTGATTTTGGCTTAGGGTTTTGGAAGTTTAAGTGTAGTTTTCAGTGTTGTTTGCAGAGTTTATTGACATGGCCATACCCTCCGTAATGCTGGTCAAAACCCTCAAAACGAACATTGAAGGCTAGGATTTTCTTGGATTTTTGTGGGCACTGCTTCAATCTTTCTCCAAGGGCTGTGCTACAAAGTTTGATTGTTTTTTCAGATTTTTTTGATGATCTGAATTTTCTGGAGCAAAACTGCTCATCTAGCAAGCCGTACCAGTTTTGGGTGCTTTGCTATTCATGCCATGATGTTTAGCAGGTGGGTTTGGAGTCTGAATTCTCTATTCAATCTGACCTGAATCATCGAGGACAACAGAAGATGACTGGCAGAAAATATTGGGCAAAAAATGAAGCCCTGGAATTTGTGGGTTTCCACCCCTGTTGAACCAGCAACCCCTTTGGTACAGCAGAAATTTCTGATCATATTTTTTGATCTTTAAAGGTGTTTACTGAGTTGGAGTTAGTTGATTATAAGGTCTGGGACTGTCGAAATTTTTTAGCATACTTGGGAATGATATTGAGCTCTATCATTGTACTAAGGAGGCCTATCAATGGCTGTAGACTGAGTTATATTAGAGCTGCTGTTGACTGTTCCTCTTAATGTCTGCTGTAAAAGTATGAAATGTTTTGCAAAGCCTTATATTTTGAGTTATTTTCGCTGGAGTTGATAGTTTCACACATTGTGATTTCTTTTGTAATGTCTCATCGGAATGTTATTTTTATAAATAAATGTAAGAACATTGTATGCACGTTGAAATGTTACCAATCGAACTTTCAATCAGCAAGGTAACTATTATTTGTTTGGCATATGTACTTTTGCCTTGGCAAAAACATAACTATACAGTCAGGGGTATCCATTACATAATGCTACTAGAATGATATGCAGAGTAAACATTATGGTAAAGCAAAAATGAATGCTAACTTACAACAGTAATTCTATTAAGATCTGTCAATTCATTCATTCATCTAGGAGATATTATAACATAATTCAGGAATTCCTCAATTGTAGTCCCCAAACATTTTACCAACAAAACTATATATAGGATTTGAGAACTACCAACCATCGAGACCTGTCAACTGTTGGGAAATAACCTTACTGATTACAATAAACTAGTAAGATTATTTATGTACTACACTGATAGAGTTCAAGTTCATACCATATGCCATGGAAAATTGAACTTGAATAAATGTTATTTATTTCACAGAAATAAGAAAGTAGACTCAAGAATACTTTTAACATACCTGCATTAGAGAAGGCTTGCTTGACATCTATTTCCAGTAATGATAATGATACAGCCATTGGCATAATTAATGTAAATACCTGCATTAAGCATTTCTCTGAGTACTAAATGCAGAGCTTGTTTGAAAATATAAGCAAAATAACTATCTTTATTGACAACGAATTATTAATCAACTAAAAATTACTTTTTTCATGTTGGCTTAGCTGATTGAAATTTATTGAAACATAAAACTTTTGATGTATTTCAGCTGAAAATACTGATAATTTTTTGATATCGACAAATAACCCACTTATCAAACCAGAAAGAAAGTCGCTTTAGGGTATGAATGAAAAATCCTCACTTTAAAACCAAAAATAGAAAAATGCAAAATGAAGAAGCTTGACAAAGACCTGTAAATGATAGACCATACAAATGACAAAAAAACAATTAATAATTATACAAAAATGTTTACATTTTTGTAATAGAATAAAAAGATAAAGTTAATGGATCATCCAATTGTACCTAGAGTAGTACATCATGAAACAGAAAAACTAATATAAGATTTTTAAAAAGAATGCATAATACACTTAGAGAATTTGCCAAATATTTATTGTAACTCTATGTTGTCCTCAATTTTGACATCACAAAATTGTGGCAACCCTACACAATTTTCTTATGAATTCGTAGGTCTATCCTCCACGTTTTCGATGTTTTGGATAATGTGTTATAAAGACAATTCGACATCCCTAAAATGTCATTTATTTTGTATGCTTCATGCATCCTTTTTGAGGGTTTCCGTCAATTTATTCACCTTATCACTTGTCAGGATGAGTTTTTCTTCTCTAACTGCAAGAGCTTGATTTTTGGCAATCTTCAAGTCCATTTCTTCATTTTTTTCCCTTTCTTGTTAATATTTTTAATCTTGTTTTTCCCTTGAGTCAATAGCCCTTTGAAATACACTTGTTTCAAACTATCTTAGACATCAAACGGAGTTGTATAACTCAAGTTATGATACAAAAGGTGGGGTTTTTCAGGCTGATTGCATATCCTGTGAAAAAACCTCCAAAGGTGGGTTTTTCATAGTCGATTGCACGAGTCTGAATTATACTTAATATATAAAATGGATTTTGATGTCCATTTTCAAATTTCAACTCATTTCGAGTTGATTTAGCTATAGTTTTTAATGTTTTCATGAAATTAGCTTTTAAAAGTGGCTTTTATATGCAACTGCATATGTAAAACTTATAACAGTTGTCCTCCAAAAGAGCATATTTAATCCCCTTGTATTGTGGTTTTTATATGCAACTACATATGTAAAACAACGTATTTAAAAGACATAAAGTGGCTTTTTCCTAATTAAAGACATTCTTTCAAATGTGTAATTGCACTTGAAAAGTGCGTTTTTTATAGGAATACACTAAAGGTGTTGTTTTTGAACCCAAATACATGTCTTTTTGTGTATGTTTTAATATGCAAACACATATTAAAAACAACATTTTTAACCCAGATCCTTGGGTGTCGATTTTTAGCGACATTACATGTCTTTTTAATATGCAAAGACGTTTAAAACAACGTATTTAACCAAGCGGCCATGGATGTCGAGTTTGTTGGCATTACATGTCTTTTTAAACATGCATTTGCATCTTAAAAATGCATTTTAACTTCCCTTTGGCTGTGTTTTTGGGAAGTGGCAATTTTTGAGAGGAAAACACATGTTTTTGACTTCTAAAAATCCACTTTTGGGGGGCGTTTTTGAAAAAAACGGGATTCTGAGGCAAGAAAACACATGAAAAATAGTCAAAACTTAACTGTTTTGGCTGTTTATAGGATCAATTTTGCACTAAATTGCCCAAGGATCATTCTTGGATCATCAAAATTGCATTTTAGAAGGTGTTTTACTCTCAAAACAGCCCATTTAGGCCACGTTTTCCATTTTTTGTCATTTTTCTTCATCAAAATCAAATCTTTTGTTTCTAAGATGAGTTCTTGGGCATTACATTTCATTTGCAGCTTGTTTATCATTATTTCTAAGATGTTTTTGGTGCCCTAGGTGCCGTTTTTGGTTGCCATTACATGTGCATTGGAAACGATCAAAACGGTTGCTATTTCCTTGCATTTAATCTCTCTTTTCTTCCCACTTGGTTGTGAATGCATGTTGACTCTCCAAAATTGAAGGAAAAAGACTACGAAAGAGATTTATATATAGTTTTTAAATCTCATCTTTCCTAAATCCAAAAATCCATTGGATTCATTTCAGATTTTCCCCAAGATTTGGAAAGATTTCTTCTTGAGGATTGAGGTAATTTCTTCCTTAAGTCTTTTTCCTAATTTCTTCCCAAGGTATCTTGTAAACTTTCATTTTTAGATTTACATGTGTTTGAGTTTGTGCTCCTTCTATCTTCTGTCTTCATTTCTCCAAGTTGCATATGCAAGTACTTCACCTTACTTGTATATGCAGACAGAATTAAAAACCCTGTTTTTGAAAGAAACCGTCAAAGAAAGCAATCTCATTGATATGCACATGCAAATCCATTTCAAAAACCCACTTTCATGCATTATATGCACCTTATCCATACTTGTCTTACCGCTGCCACAACTTTAACTTCATGATTGTAGTTGCTTGCCGAACCACTTATAATGGAAATACGAATCCTCATTATAAGTAAATGTCATATCATACATCTTTCACGCATTCTTCCATTCATAATGCTTGTTGTTCATATGTGCAATCCATTTCAAAAAACCCATTTTTGGGTTTTCTCACCATATAAGTGACCATTTTGAGCTTAAACCCATCCACCGTTTCGCTATCCCAAAATTTCCAGCCATTTTCCTTGTTCATAACATCCCAAAACTCATATTTGTGCATCAAAAAGCGTGCAATGGATCCATCTCATGAAGATGTTCTCAACTTGTGGAATTTTCATGTCACATACTACATGGTTGGAGATTCAAAGAAGGATTTTTGGCTTCAAAAGTTTGTGATTGTATTGTTTCTAGAAACAATGCAATTTCTACCCAAGAAGAAGAAGGCTCCTCCTCATCATGTAAATGCAAGCTAAAAGCCCACCTCCAAGCATTTACATACAGTTTTCTCGCTTTTCCAAAAGCTGCAAATGAACCTCTAAACCTCGTTTGTGGGTGACAAGTGCTCTTCAAAATGGCATGCAATAAGATTTAAAAACCCCATTTACAAGAGAAATCTTCCCATGTTAGTGCAAAGAGTTGAAGACTAGAATGATGCGGGCATCAAATGCTTTCAAGATAGAGATACTTTCCAAGGTAATGACCATCATGATACAAGACAACAAAGGATACAAGTTCCTATTCAAGATCAACATGCTTTCACCAAACTAGAGCATATCAACCATCACGCATCCTTTAGCAGCATGAAGACAAACAAAGGATGATGTAATAGGTGTTGTGTCTTGTCAAACACAGAATATTTTCATCTTGTATTTGTAATTTGTATTTGACAGATTACATGTAATAACAAGATATAATTGCATGTGATAGTATCGCGTGCAGAACTGTAACATGTAATCAAGTTGCAGGTGCATTAGGCATGGAACTTTGAATAAGTCAAAATTAGTTAGTTAGCGAGGGAATAAGTCAAGGTGGTTAAGGGTTTTCCCCTTCTTTCTCCACCTTTCTCTCCACTCTTTTCCTATATAAAGGAGGGAGATCATTGTAAATGATCATCTTTTGGCAAGGCAAAAAAAATTCTGCCAGTTTGTATTGTGCACTCTAAGACTTTGTGCTTGGATGTAAATCAGATTGCTTTCAATAAAAGAGGCAAATTGTTTTGAGACTTTGTGCCAATTCAAACTGTTATGTGGCGACATTTTCTTGAGTTGATTGTGAGTTTTAATGCTTTAATTCAAGAGGGATTTGGATTCAATTGCGCAAACATTGAGTTGTCTATTGCATTCAAAGCCAATTTGAACTTTTGAAGACTTTGTGTTGCAGAAGGACAAATTGTGATAGATAGTAGTGGCTGCAATTACTTAGAGTTGAAGATTTTGGGCTTCAATTGTAAGTGTTTTTATTAAATTTGAGAGTATCCAGTAAGAGACTTTGTGCCTTACTAGTTATTCTACTTGAATCCTCATGAGACAAGCGCGGGAGACTTTGGGTTCAAGTTTTTGTTTCACAAAATATAAAAAAGAAAACTGCTGCCCCTAGTATTGTTCTTATGTCAACTCCAGGGTCACTAGTATTATCGTAAAAATAAGGCACTTTTTGTTAAGTTAGAAAGTAGTAGTTGTACGCAAATCATTCCTGATAAAAGAGGAATTGATTAAGAGAACCACCCTTTTTGTAATTTCAGTTAAGTTCTTGTTGAAGCCACCTACTGTAAGAAGGAAGCCTCCCCTATTGCTGAGAGGAGAGAGAAATCTCATGAGATGTTGCCTAAAGTAACAATTTTGTAAGGTGTAGTCTTAGCGACTTACAAAATTTTTAGCCAACACTCTATAATAAAGTATAATTACATAGAGAATGCAGACCAATAAAAGACAATAAAGGATTACATGCCAAAAATGATATAGTACAATCTTCATGAGCATCAATAGCCCCTTGAAGGTATGCATAGGCTGGTCAATGTTGTGCTAAATGATATGCAACTAATTTACCCATTGGTTATTTTGTTGATGATAGATGTGGAAAGCAAGGACCAAGGTGTGATCAAGAGCTCAAATCTAACCATTAGTTTTTGGATTGAAGGAAGACAAGGTGTAACTAACAACCAAGAAGCATCCACAATAATTACCCAAAGGGGATCAAGAAGTGAGATGTACTCTGAAATGGTGTTAAGAGGCAGTCCCAAATTGCTCCAGACATAATTGATAAATAAGTCTGTTGTCCTTAATTTTGACATCACAAAATTGAGGCAACCCTATGCAATTTTCTTATGATGTCGCAGGTGTATCCTCTACATTTTCGATGTTTTGGATAATGCATTATAAGGACAATTCGTCATCCCTGAAATGTTTCTTTTTTTGCACATTTCATGCATCCTTTTTGAGGGTTCCTGTCAAGTTAATCATCTTATTGCTTGTCAAGACGAGTTTTTCTTCTCCGACTGCAAGCGCTTGATTTTTGGTAATCTTCAAGTCCTTTTCTTCGTTTTCCTCTTTCTTGTTAGTAATTTTTCATCTTGATTTTCCCTTGAGTCAATAGCCCTTTGAAATACGCTCGTTTCGAGCTATCTTAGACATCAAATGAAGTTGTATAACTCAAGTTATGACGCAAAAGGTGGGGTTTTTTAGGCTAACTACATGTTCTATGAAAAATCCTTCAAATGTGGGTTTTTCATGGTCAATTGCACGAGTTTGAATTGTATTTAATATATAAAATGGATTTGATGCCCATTTTTAAATTTCAACTCATTTCGAGTTGATTTAGCTATAGTTTTTAATGTTTTCGTGGAATTAGTTTTTAAATGATCTAATTTCATGTTACTTTATTAATACTATAATTATATATTAAATTTAATTAAAAATTAAATCACTTAAGTTCACAAGAGTGGGGTTTTTGTTCTTCGTTGCATATCATCAACATGCAAATCACTTTTTAAAAACCCACTTTTTGAAATTAAGTCATTTAAGCACTAAATACATTGTTTTTATATGCAACTGCATATGTAAAACATATAAAGTGGCTTTTTCTAAGCCAAAAACATGTTTTATAAAAAACATGCAGTTGTCCTCCAAAAGAGTGTATTTAATCCTCTTGAAGTGTGGTTTTTATATGCAGCTACATATGTAAAACAACATATTTAAAAGACATAGTGGCTTTTTCTTAATTAAAAACATATCCTTTCAAACGTGTAATTGCACTTGAAAAGTGCGTTTTTAATAGGAATACACTAAAAGTGTTGTTTTTGGACCCAAATACATGTCTTTTTGTGTATCTTTTTAATATACAAACACATGTTAAAACAATGTTTTTAACCCAGCTCCTTGGGCATCGAATTTTAGTATGATTACATGTCTTTTTAATATGCAAACACACATATAAAACTCGTGTTTAATCCCTAGCACTTGGGCGTTGTTTTTAGAGCCATTTACATGCTTGCTATTGCATGTTTTAACACTTCCAAAGTGTGTTTCTCCTTGGGCGTCGAATTTGAAGGAGATTACAAGTCTTTTGCATATGCAAAGACATGTTAAAAACAACATTTTTAAGTGGCCTCTTGGGACGTCGATTTCAACAGCATTTGCATATTGTTTTGAGTATGTTTTGGCATTGAAAACTTGTGTTTCCAGCCATTGTGCCCTAGGTGGCGATTTTATGGACAAAGACATATTTCTTTGCATATGTTTTTGCACTTCCAAAGTGTGTTTCCTTCTCCATTTGGCTTCATTTTTCTTGGGTGTCGATTTTTTAAGAGATTGCATATATCATCAAACACACAAGGCATATGCATTTTGTTAAAAACAGTCCGCTTCTTGATCATTATTTTCAAAAATGCTTCATGCTAGAAGGATTTGAGCATCTACAATCATTCTCTCAGCTCTAGAATTGATTTTGGGTAAGTTATTTTTTTCTTAGATTGTTTTATTTCCTCATTTTGATTGAAATTCATGCCCTAAGCGCCATTTTTTTACCATCATTGCATATGCATTGGAAATGGTCAAAATGGTTGCTATTTCCTTGCATTTAATCTCTTGTCTCTTCTCACTTGGCTGTAAATGCATGTTGACTCCAAAATTGAAGGAAAAAGACTAGGAAAGAGATCTATAAATAGTTTTTAAATCCAATCTTTCCTAAATCCGAAAATCCATTGGATTCATTTCAGATTTTGCCCAAGATTTGGAAAGATTTCTTCTTGAGGATTGAGGTAATTTCTTCCTTAAGTCATTTTCCTATTTTCTTCCCAAGGTATTTTGTTAACATGTAAACTTTCATTTTTAGATTTACATGTGTTTAAATTCATGATTCTTCTACTTCTATCTTTCATTCTTAAGTTGCATATGCAAGAATCTCTTCTTGCTTGCATAAATTTATGATGAAGAAAGGAATAAGTCCATACATGTATTATCCTTTAAAAAGTCCACTTGCATAAATCGATGTCCTTCCCACTGCCATATGACTTAAAACTCATGATGGTAGATAATTCAACTCCGTTATAAGAAGAAACGATATCCATTCATTTGCTTACCTTTTTATCCTTCATAATTCTCGTTGTCTCCATATGCAATTACCCTTAAGAAACTCGTTCTCGAGTTCTCTTTATCATTTTTGAGCTGAAACCAATTCATTTAATTCAATTACCAGTCATCTTCATACGCCTTCATTATCCCAAGTTTTTTCCCTTGTGTAAAAATTGTACAATGGCTCCTACTCAAGAAGACGTTCTCACATTGTGGAATTTTTATGTAACAATTGCTCGATCTCATAAAGTTGTTATGTCTGAAGGGATTACATCTGCCAAAGAAAAGGAGAAAAGAAGATGAAGTACCAATATGACTCATATCATAATTTTGTCCTGCCCTCACCAAGTTATTTCATGTTGTGAAGAGATTAAGGACACTGACATCTCACATATGAACTTTGAAGATTTCCTTCAAAGGGTTGATGCTGCTGTTACAGAGGACATAGTTTCCATCAAACAAAGTAGTATTCATCTTGTTTCTACTTTCCCATTGGCTGCCCTTGAGCCAGAATTCATGCTTGCATGTGTGAGGAATTTTGATCCGTCATCCAAGACCATCAAAGATCAAGATGGAAAGACTATTATTAATCTTGACCCAAAAACCATTGACAGGATCTTTCAAGTGCCACTGGTTCCTGTTGTTATTAATATTACCGAGCAGAAAGCTCTAGAGAGGTGGAATGAAGACACTTCTTATTGTACCAAGTATATTAATGACAACTGGCTGATCAATACAAGGCCTAACATTACAAGATGGCCAAAGGGAATTCATCGCACAGAGTTCAAAGAGGAGATTAGTGACCTCATTACATTATTCAGTCGCCTTGCAGGATTGAAGACATCAAATACCTTTGAACCTTGGATGTACAAGTATATTTCTCTCATTGTCAGATCAAAGAAGAAAATATTCTGGGGAGAAATGATCAGCAATATGCTATGTGAACAGTTGTCTCAAGTTGTCAATACTCGTACATTTTATATGAACTCATACCTGGTGTACATTGCTGCTTCACTTGGTTCTTTTTTGAGTTTATCTACGAAAGGAGACAGATCATTGGTTCTTGTATGGGAATATTTCCCTCAGCTTGTGTTGAAGACTAGCCAGTCTCATTACCACAGAGTGCAAGATGCTTTTTATGGGCATTTATGTGCTTATTTGATAAAAGTCTTTCAAACAAGCGCGTATCTGATGAGGCATGGGTTAAGGTGAACGAATATGGCTGCTTATTTCTCCAGATTCCCAATTACACTTACATGCGGGTTGACTACTTCAAAGGTGAACCTCAGACACTCCCAAGGTACCTAATTGATAAAATTATTCTCACGGAGTTGGCTAGGCAACTCATGGCTGTCCAGATGCATCAAAACACATTACATAGGCCAGGTGTGGGGATTTCTTCACAAAATAGGAGGATATTCCATTGATACAGTACCAAAAACCAAGAATATGGAATATGAACTTCAGAAGATCACTTTGAAGAAATTCATGGCCAGGAGCTATTTTGTTTGGCAAGGGCTTAATGATAAAATGAGGAGGCAATTTGTGCATGTATATCATTTTGAAGACATATGAATTGATCTCCGCACAGAGGCAGATTTACGAAAGATGGATTACTGTCGGTTGACTACTAAACAAATTGTTGACTTCAACCTTGCAGAAATTCCTCCTGGGGTTGAAGATGATGGTGATATTCTTGATCCAGATTATACTAACAATCATGTTGAGAGTTTGCCTATTTTATCTCCATCTTGGTCAAGTAAAGAGAGCATTTCTGTATGGGATCGTTTTTAGTCTATCCTTGCAAATACCAATATTTGGCTGAAGAGAAGGGATTTGAAAAGCATCAAAATTAGATCAAGAAAAGATTTTGATCATGGTGGCCCGATTGGTAGAAGATCAGAGATTAAAGATAGAACCAAAGATGGCGCGTCCTCCTCAACAGCTGAACCTATCATTCCTACCATTCCAAAGCTTACCATCAAAGGAGGCAAGGACACCGGAAAAGTTCTTGAAATCAAAACTGCAGAACCTGAAAAGGTTCAAGTAGTTTCCAGTGATGATGAAATGCCTGATTCACCTAAGGTATCTTCACCTATTGCACCTCCTCATGTGGATACTTCAGTTAACACAACGCTTCTTGATTTAGCGCCTGTGTCAGATGAGTCTCCTGATTCACCTTTGGGTATAGCTGCGGAAGTATTTTCTACAGAGCAGATTCCTCCTATGGACTCGATCATGGTGACACCTGCCTTGCCTATTTCATCAGTTGCTCCTATGGTTATATCTGAGGACTCATACCATAACTTTGAGAGTGTGTATGACGCATACTCTATGACTATTCCTTCTATGGCCAGATCTTCCATGACGATGCTCGATACCACTTCAGTGCAGTTGGAGCAGTTTATGTCAAAAGTTACTCATAGCAGCCCTACCCCCATGGCAATCTTAAAAGAGGCTCCTCCTCTTGTGGCTACAGTTGCACAGGCAAATCCGGTTACCACTCTAGCCATTACATCTACTGCAACATCTTCTTCTTCATTTTCTTTGCCTTCTTGGTTAAGTGTCATAACTCAAAAAAGGAAGAAGGAAGAAATTTCGTTGGAGGGTTTTGATCTCAAACAAGTTTCAAAGCCTAAAGCTCCAAAGAATAAGAAGGCCAAAATAGTGTTGAGGATTGTGGTTGAAGATAATGCAAACAAGTATGCTGAGATTGTTGAGCCTTTAATTGATAAACCTATAGAGGAGAGGCAGCTTTCTGATTATAAATTCACAAAGGTAGAGCTTGGCAAGCAAACAAGCTTGAGTTGTCAACGAGATGCTCAAGATGCCATTGCACAACTTACGTAGAGAAATGATAAGTTGTGGGAAAAGAAAAACAGGTTAAAGGAAGTCTTTGCTCATTTTATCATCTCCTCCAAAGATGATATCATCCACAAATATTTCAGCAATCAGGTTCCCCTCTTTACTGGTCTTAAGATACATATTGTTGTTATCACCTATTCTTGTGAATCCTATGGTTAGGAGGTATGAGTGTAATCTTTCATACCAAGCCCTTGGGGATTGTTTCAGTCCATAGAGAGCCTTCTTCAATTTGCAAACCATATCAGTTTTCTCTGTGGATGAGAAGCCCTCTGGTTGCTCTATATACACTTCCTCTTCTAGTATACCATTTAAATTGCAGATTTTGCATCCATTTGATATACTTTAAACCTTTTATGGGCAGCATAAGCAAGTAGAATTCTTACCCCTTCTAGTCTTGCAACCGGTGCAAAGGTTTCTCCGTAGTCTAGTCCTGCTTCCTAAGAAAATCCTTTGCAAACTAGCCTTGCCTTGTTCCTCACCACCTTTCCTTCTTCATTCAGCTTGTTTTTGAACACCCACTTGGTGCCTATTATATTCTTGTCCTCAAGTCTGGGAACAAGAGTCCATGTTTCATTCTTTTCTATTTGTTCAAGCTCCTCTTCCATTGCCTTAACCCAATTGACATCCTCTAGAGCTTCTCCGGTAGTTTTAGGCTCTATGCTGGAAAGAAAACAGATACTTTCTCTAGCCTTTCTCCTAGTTAGAATGTTAGCACGTTTGTCACCAATAATGTTATCAGTGGAATGATACGTGACATACCTTGGCAGAACTGGTCGGTGGTCCCGGTCTTCATTTTCCTGTTGAGCAACATTTCCAACGAGATCATGAACAACTTCTTGTTCATCTTCTTCAATCGGTCTTATGGTTTGATCCCTTCCTTGCTCAGGCACATTACCCTACTCCATGGGTCTGTTTACGTGTTCTTCTTCATCAGCGGTTATTATTTCACTGAATTCTAAATGATCATTTACATCATGGTCCTGGTGACTGACAGATTCACCATGACTGATCTTATTCCTTGGTTTTGAATACTCATCAATTTTTACATTTGCACTTTCCACTATTTTTCCTGTTCTTTTATTCAAACACCGGTAGGCTTTACTTTTGGTGGAGTAACCCAAAAATATGCCTTCATCACTCTTTGGCTCAAACTTGTCAGAGTAAACATCTCTTTTGATGTAACAGTTGCTTCCAAAAACTCTGAAATAGCTTACACTAAGAGTATGACCAAACCATAACTCCTATGGAGTTTTATCAGTTCCTTTCTTGACTTGAACCCGGTTCAGTGTATACAAAGCGGTGTTGATTGCTTCTCTCCATAAGTGATGGGGTAGATCCTTCCGAGTCATCAAAATTCTAGCACAGTCTATTAGAGTCTTGTTTCTTCTTTCAACGACTCCATTTTATTGAGGGGTTCTCGGTGCAAACATCTGCCATTTTATCCCCTATTCTTCACAGTAGTTGGTAAACTCTTGAGAGGTGTACTCACCTCCTCTGTCCGACCTCAGACACTTCAAGCTTTTACCAGTCTCCACTCGGCCCTTGTAAATTTTACACATATGGAAGGCCTCTGATTTTTCCTTAAGGAAGAGCGTCCACATCATCCTTGAAAGATCATCTACAAAGAGCATAAAATACCTGTCTCCATAGTAGCTCTTCGTCCTCATTGGTCCACATAGATTTGTGTGAACAAGATCTAGTACATTTTCAGCAGAAAAAGACTTGTTGCTGAAGCTTGTACCTGTCAATTTTCCTAACTGACATTCTTTACACATGGCCTTGTCTGGCTTTATAATGTCAGGAAGCCCTCTGACTGACTTCTTCCTACTTACTTTGACTATGCTATCAAAGTTTATGTGGCAGAGTCTTTTGTGTCACAACCAGCTATTGTCATCTTTCGCCATGAGGCAAGCTTTCTCTATCTCCCCTTTTGTTGTAGCTATTAGGCAAGCCCCCTCGGCTGAGTTTAGTTAGAACAGGTTCCCTTTTCTCTATCTACCAGTGGCAACTTGAGTTCCCGATTGATTCTTGACAATACAAGAACCTTGTCCAAACTCCAACAGGTATCCTTTGTTGTTTAGTTGAGCCACACTCATAAGGTTGTACATGAGTCCTACCTAGTACACATCATCGCAAACAGCTTCATTGCCAAGTGCTATTGAGCCTTTGCCTCTAATACCACAGGGAGCATTGTTACCAAATGTCACTGACCCACCATCATTAAGCTTCAGGCTAATGAACTTGTTTTTGTCACCATCTATAGATTGTTATTTTCTTTTCAAAGTCTGAAATATTAACACCTAGGACTTGAGCCTTTGCTTTTGTATGTGTTTCTTGTTTTTATCTCCTGATCTAGGTGCACGTGACCATGGCAGGTGGAGAGTGGGTTTTTGGGATTTCCTCAAAGATGGCCTTGTCCCCGTCAAAGGCTGCCATACGCCTTCATGGTTTACTTTTGCATTTTGAAACCTTTGCTTCCCACTGTTTGAAATACATTGGAGGCAGCGGGTGGAGAGGCGTACTAAGGGCTACTTTTAGGATTCTCCATTTTCGTTGTTCATCCCCACCTTATGGGTTCTTGCGCCAAGTTCCCTTTTCCTTAGACATTTTTTTTCATCCTTTACCTTAGACACATAGAAGGGTGGTTTTTGGGTTTGGCATGTTGGAGGATGATTCTTGGGATTTTCCAAGTTATAGCACAATCCCCACCATGAGGCCTTGCATGCCCTCTTTGTCTTGAATTCTCTAAGTGCAAATTGTGGTTCTTCATGCTTATCTTTAGTCAAAATTTCAGATTCCTTATCCTTGTACATGTTTCTTATCAACTTGTCTTGACTCCTTTATGGTTCTATTGATCAAAATGCCATTCCAAGTACACAATGTTGATTACTTGTTCATTCTCTTATTCCTTGGACTGATTCCTAATGCATTTCCTAAATGCAAAGTGATTCATCTAGGCCCAATTTCTTGAAGCCCCAATGAAAGACTCTCGTTCTTCATCTTTGTTTCAACTCAAATTCTTCATCATCATAGAGAAGTCTCTACATCTCTAGCAATATCTCTTGATACTCAACATTGCTCAGCTCTGGTCTATTGTGATGATTCACATTCCCAAATTGCTTCTTCTCCATTTTCTAAACTTTTTTATCCTTCTTGCAGTAGCTCTCAAGCCTAATTGTTTTGTTGCCCTGTGCATTTCAGGAGTGTTCCAGTGACTTCCTATCTTCACTGCTCTATTCCACTCCCATCTAAGCATGCTTCAATGTTATTCTTGGTCTAATCTCTACTTAAGCAAGGTGTACTTCCAATTTCCAAATACAAAGATAGAATACAGACCTAAGCAAAAACATTCCAAACGTGGAATGACAAATGAAGCATGGACTTGAACTAGCTTAAGGATACAAAAGAAAATTGGGATTCCCTATCTATTACATGGCATGTGTGAAAGGCTGTGAAGAACTGGAAATGGCTCCTCTAGAATTCTCAATATTTATTTCAAATATCTGCAGCTTATTTGTAATAATACTCATGCGAAACAATTCTGGAACTATTCAATTGAAGTATCGAATTGCAAACAAAGGTTTTCTACAAATTATTATCAAATGTAAATTTATTCAGCTAACTAAACATAAACATCTCATTTATGAAATTTATAAGGCACCTGGAACTGATAATGCGCTCACACTAATACTCCTGCTGCATAATTGAAACCGCCTCCTTGAAGGAATTGCACGTGATTGCAAGTTAGCAATACATATAGGAACCAATGTAATGACCCTTACTAAAAAGGCCACTAAAATTCCCAAATCTGAACCGAGTCAATTTGTCAAACACTTGGCATGCACTGAATGTTCTTGTTTCAAATGATGTGTTCAGATTGATATTTGTTTTTGGGCACCAAATTTGCAATTGAGATAACAATACCAATGTAGAAAAGTAATATAATGTGCAACAATGAATCTCTAACAATGAAAAAGTCTCACTCCAAATATATCAAAACTTCTCTAATTCTGATTGCACTTTCCAGAATTTATATGACTGTGACAAGTAATATTCAGATTACAATGCAATGATCAATTACCACACTATGATAATGTGAACAATGCCCTTGTTGTGCACCCTATTTATCATACCGACATATGGCAAAGTCTGAATATAGTGGACTGATTGTATGGACTGTTACAATTACTGGAATATTGCATGAAATGTATGACAGTCACAAAACAATCAATGACCTTACAATGCACATTCACAACTATGACAAACCGGTTGCAATATAGCAATATCAGATTGCAATAGCAATGGTAACAAAGATTATTTTGAATTACAAACAAGACTGTTACCACTGTGCACAATTTTACATATATTTGACAGTAAAATGAAATAGTAGAACCTGGTAAAACGCTCATTATCTGCTATCCAATGCTGAAGGAGACCGATGCAAAGAAGACCCCAAACTGCTATACCAACCTTGCCAAACTGTCCCAACTGTGCCTTGTTATCCCTGCCGTACCAGGCTGTACATGCACAGCTCCTGCAGAAAATAAATGCAGGGTTTTTGGAACCCCAAAATAGTATTAACTTGGCTGCCAATGATGTATTAATCTCCCTCCAAGAGCATAAAAATTATCTCCAAGTATGTTGGGAGATATGAGCAAAATTCTGAATCCAGGCCCTAGTATGAAGTGACTGAAAATGTGTCACAATGTCTTCAATCTATCACCAAAATGATTCACCAATTAAGTGATGAATTCCAAACCCTTATTCAACCAGTTACAAACCCTCAATATCAATTTTTCAGGTCTGCTTTTTCGGACTGCTTTTTCGGGTCTGCTTTTTCGAACTGCTTTTTCGGATTTGCTTTTTTGGACTGCTTTTTCGGACCTGCTTTTTCGGCCACCTATAATTTCGGCCCTACTAAAAATGCCTCCTGAAATGCTGTTTCAATCACAAACAAACCCTTACATCAAATTCTCAATGAAGTACCAATGAGATGGCTGAGTACCAACTCCAAACTTGCAACCCTTCAGTAGATATTTCACTACCTCAGTTATGCCAATCTAGGGGAATGATTCGTTCCCAAAGATCGAATAGTATTTGCAGACCACAAGGCTACAAATTGCTTCACAATGAAGAAGTAGAAGAAATCCCAAATCCAAGCATGTTCAAATGAGAGGCTCAGCCCTCTATTTATTCACTTTTTGGAGAAGTTGCTAAGAACTTCTAGAAACATCCTTTATAAAATCATATTATAATGCACTTTATAATAAAGTAACTTTATAATATAAAAAAATGCAATCTCAACTTAAAATTATAACAATGTAGGCCCCAAAAGTCTCATAACTGAACGTAGGCTCCACTACAACTGCATGTAGGCCTCAAACTGGATGTAGGCTCTATCGAATGTAAGCTCTGTCAGCAATATGCAATCAAATGATCAGCACAATGACTCTCTCTCCAAATCATTTGCCTACGAGAGTCGATAATAGGCAAATCCGGCACGCAAAACGATGTCAGCCAAAATGGGGACATGACAACCAACGCTGAATGCCATGCTCATGAACTATGCAGCTGACTATAATTCCCAACACCAAAGCACTCCAGCCAATGACGCAGATCCAGAATTTGATATTCTGCCCAGACTTCACTCACGTGAACAGGAATGACAATCTCTGCTCGGTTTTTTTAACCTTCACGTGCCTGGGAAAGGTTGACGTTGACAGATTGCAAGGACAATTTGCTGTCAAATAGAAACACCACTATATATATATGAATCGCAGCTCCCAGTTGATATGAATCGCAGCCAAAGAATTTACCTCCACACATTTAATTCGATAATCCTCTTATTTCACAACCCTTTTGATAATCAGCAAATATATAAGCAGCATCCACTGAATTAATTCAGACTTCGATTGTTGAATTCATAGGCACAATTCAACAACAAACTTCAAACTCTGGATTCAGAATTTCTCACACAATCAATATACAACAACATCGAATTGCGAGCTCAGTAATAATCAGCTGTGAAATTCACCATTATTAGACAATGGCTCAAATCACGAAAAGAGGAATCCGTCCTCGAAACCCTAGCCAGGGCTGTATTCTTCACGAACTTCAATAAAATAATGATTGCATAAAAGATGAATGAAAGTGCTTTTTTGAGTAGAATATATAGCTTTTTCGAAAAAGCACTTTTTAATATTTTCACTTAATTGGCTTTAAAAAATAATCTCACTTTATAACATTAAGTTATAAAGTCATAAGTTATTAAATTAAATCAAAATAATTTAATTTAATAACACATTTAAAATATAAGCCACTACATGTCTGACTGCAATCAACGAACTTCTGACAGAGCACCAAGTCCAACTGCCCAGCTAGGAATAGGCACTGCCCTGCCAGAAATAGCCACTGCTAAAAATAGACTTACTATAAATAGTAAGTCTCTCAAACTGGAGATTCACTGAAACTCGATCCCGAGATATCTGATGCTCCGTGGAGACACCCTGCTAATCCTGGCCATGCCCACAATACCACTTACTAAAAATAGTAAGTCGACCAAAATGGTCCAAACGAAGAGCAGACCTGATAATCTGAACCTCCAGAATGGAATCCCAACGCTGGCTCCACCATCTGACCCCCTCTGATCGCTTGATTGGCCTGTGTGGGTCGCCAAACCAAGCTAATCCCATGAGTCTAAAAACGGGGACATTACAAAGGCACAACAAATGGGAAGCCAATATTTTTTTGAAAATTTTGTAATAAAAACCCTCATATCAATATAGATCAGTCAGTGGAGTGGAACTTAGATGAAGAAATGGGAGAGAAGAAACAAGATGATTAGACTTCATGAGTAACTCAAGGAAACAAAATTGGCATTAGAATGAGACACACAAAAGGTCTTATCTTCAACCCAAGGAGCTCTAGAGGACAACACAGCAAATTACTGGACTGAAGTGTTAAAGTGATGCGGAATCTTCAAGAATAAAAAACAACTGAAGTGAAGAGAAAATTATGCAAATCCAAACAATATTACATTCATGTAAACTCTACAAATGAGTAGATTACTTGATAATACAACTTTGTGTAGACAATCTGACATTGAAGGATTGAAGGTTGTACCTATGCATTTGTTTCCAAGAGCTTGTGACAGGAATCACCAATATGTTCATAGCTCTAGCCAACAATGGTTGAAACATATCCATGACAAATGCAATTGACATTCCGATCTCCACAATATGATCAATCATGCTACTTTAATATTTTGGTATTTCAAGGTGGATATGGATTGACTGAAGAGTAACAGCTACATAAAAATTATAACCTTGATCTGTCTGTGGGAGCACTTATGGACTTTTCAAATTTTATTTTGCAAGATTCCCCAAATAATTTTATTTAGATACTCTAATTCTCATTTTTATCATAAATCCATAGTCATCGGGATTGACTATCTCAAGGAAGAGAAACACATCCCCATCCCCATACTTGAATCTTTTGATGATTGTTTTTTCTATAAATTAAACCTTTTATTCATTCACTCCCTTACCCTGATTTCAAGTGGACTGCACATCCTCATGACTGTACCTAAATGTTTCAAGCTTAATATGAAAAAATCAAGAAAAAAAAGGTAAAGAAATTTCGCATTTTCAAGGACCCATCATTAGTAAAATGCAAGAGGCATGTCAGGGAAGGAATTGACTGTAATGTCCCCATTTTCGCAAGCATCAAAGTTTATTGGAATTAGCCTATCATTGGCCCTCATAGGCTAAGTCAGATGGTTAGAAGGTTCCCAGTTGGCAAAACAGGAGGCTCTTTCCCTTCTGGAGTACAAAAGCGTTCAAGGTTGTTCTTTGTTTGGTTTAGTTTGGTACAGAGTATTTATAGTAAGTCATTTATCCAACATTTCAATATTTGCAAGGCACCTAGACTGGCCTCAGTTGCAGTGATGATCTTTGGCACCTCTGTTTTGATCAAGTATTTAGGGATTTACTAATTATAGTAAATCAAGGGTTGATAGAGATGGACCCTTACTATTTTTAGTAAGGCACTCCGGTTAGCAGTGAATGTAGCGGGCAACCTCCTGGTGAAGTCAGAATTGATTTGTGGTTATTAATGGAGCTATAATATTATAATTAATATTAAAGTTATACTTTAATAATAATTAATTATTAAGTGCATATCATTAATTGAATTAAGAAGTGACTATAATGAAGTTATAATATAAAGTCAGTTTAGTTATTAAAGCTCTTCAGCTTGTTCCAGAAGCTACTTCATAAGGAGGAATTAAAAATTAATGAATGTTTTATCCCACATTGCTAAAAGTACAAGCATTCACCAACTTAAAAAGCTATATAAGCAAGGCTATCCTTTCACTTGAGACATGTTATCAGAATTGGATATTGAAACTATTTCTCCATTGTTGCTGGAAATCAGTGACTGGATATTCTAAGGAAAAAAACACTTGGAATTAGTGAAGGCTAGACAGAAACCCATTACTTCATTAAGAGTGAATATATTTCAGAGTTCACCATTGGACTTCAATGTAGACATCTGCACAAATAAGTAGAGTTTTGAAATCAAATAAGCAGTTTGAAAAAGATTTTACTTCAATACAAAATATGAATGCTGGTAGTTGTTCGAACATGGAGGCCCTCGAACATTAATGGTATTGCTGCTAGGCGTATTTGCAGAGCTACAACTCAGACGTCTGTGCCCTTGAATTCCCCACGGCAAGGAAAGGAGACACTACCATGCCTGGTCGCTGCAACAAACATCTAAATGATCCTTCCTTCTGAGAGGATGGCCTTCGAACTGCATACTCAAGTCAAAGTATTAATTCCTAGGTGAAATAATATTATTTTATATTCATGGTAACCTTTGTCAATGCATTCTTCTTAATGTGTGGATTGTAATGTAAGGCATGTTGTAACTGATTGGAGAAGTAGTTTAAATCTGGTAATAGTTTGAATCTAAATGTTCTTATCTACTTTTGGAAGCCATTTGCCAAGTGCTTGACAAAATTATCCAGAGAATTTGTATAAAATCTGGAAATATCTATTTGCAGTGCCTTGTGATTATTATAGTTCTGGACAGAAGATTCACAATTTAGATTAGAAAAGTAAATTCCCTTTGAGGTGGTATGCAAAGCATTCGATACAATGTCTCTATTCAGAGGAAGCAAGACAAGTATGTGACGAAATGTTAATGGTTACTTCTGAATATTTTGGACCCTATGCAATATGTTTGTTACAATGTCTCTGTGAAAATCAGAATTTCTAAATGTTATGATGAAATACATGCCCAGATTATTCTTGTGTTTGCATCAAAAGTTTGAGATCAAAATCTGCAATTTAGTGAGTACTCCACATTTGACAGCCTTTCAAATGTTTGACAGAATGTATTTGCAAGAAATTTGTATTTTGTAATGCATTTTGGCTCAAAGGAGCTCGGTAATTTCATATCCGACTCTGCACATCAATCGTTTGACAAAATGCCAATGTTACAAAACTACAAAAAATTAAGGTCAGATTTGGTAGGGGATCTTATAGTGGTATAAGAGCGATTTTCTACCACCCTGTTGGATTTGAAAATAAAATTTATATTGATCATATCGATGACATTTGAGTGACCAGCACTCTTGCAGTTGTTTAGTCATGGAAAACAAAAGGGATGAAGTACTTAGCATGTTTGGGGAATATGATACTCTTCCTCAATATGCTAAGAAAAATTTATCTTTCAATGCTTTCATGAACTTTCATCCAAAGCTATGCTATAAGACTGATTTGGTAAAGAAACACTATCATAAAATAGCTTAAGATCTATTTGCATGAAGAGATGGTTCACATAATGACAAGCAAATTGTATCAGGTGATATAAAGGTGAAATTTGAGGAGGAAGTGGATATTATTAGTGCTCAAGATGTTATCAGACATGATAATATATCTGATTTTTATGACAGCAGTTGTCCACTTGAGCGTGAAGAATTGAAAGTCATGGCAAGTCCAGAATGTGTTATGAGGGCGACCTTGGATATTGGCACTCCTGATACTAGTGCCAAGAATGAAGATTACATGGAAAAGTTAACCCATAACCAAGGTTGCACGGGGACAGGGGTACTTGGGTACTAAGGGTACGAGTACAGGTACCGGTACAGCTATTTTTCAAAATAGGGGATGGAGGTACTTGGGTATGTCAATTTTTTAATTAATATAATTTGATATTTTATAGAAAATATGAGTCGTGACAATCAGTTTTCAAAACAAGAATGGTGATAAAGTTTGCAGATGTAATGTATTGTTTTCAGTTTCAGATTTGCAATATGTTTGTAATGATAATATATGCTAAATGTTTAGATGCATAACAAAGAAGGCAAACTTTAAACATGAAGAAGATCATAAATCATATAACAATGACACATTGCAAATGATAAACTTCTGATTTGAACGGTGATAAAGTTTACTGTTAATCAGTATTGTATCAAAGTTTCAAACTAATTACGTATTGAATTAAGCTTGATAAACAGCAAGTTGATACGCAAACAAAAAACCGAAACAAAAATCAGAAATCTTAATCAAGGTCCTTAGATATGATGCTCTCCACTAAGTACCCACTGAATACCCGGTACTTGGGTACATGTACCCGGTACTTGGGTACATGTACCCGGTACTAGGGTACATGTGGTATGGATACAAATACCCATGCAACATAGCCCATAACAGTTCTAATTTTCATGGCAGCAGTAATGATACCTTGCATAAGCATAAGGCAGCAGTGACTACACATGTGCAAAATGCTACCGTTGAGTTGTCACATGAAAGTACTCAAGAAATGGGTACTAATGATGCATTGTATGTTGGGATTCACGTCATGGTGAGTCTGATTTCTCAAATCAGATCTTAGGAAACAAGTTAGAAAGTTCACTTAGATGGACATGCAGTTACATTGGGAGTGGAAGTGTGTGAAGAGATTGTCAAAACAGCAGCTTCCACCTTACCAGTTGAGCCATCTTTTGAGGTACATAGCAGCAGTACCTTAGTTGTTGATGTGTGCACTGATAATAGCACACATGATGTTGCTTATCATGAGGTGAGTGATGCAAATACAATCTCATGCAACAATGCAGAATTTGGGTCAAAACACTTGTATGAGAGTCATTGGTTTCGGAGTCCTCATCATTTGGTTGGGCAACTTAAGGTTAATGATAGCATGATTGCCACAGTCGTAGAGCACTTTAATGTTGCTCGTCAAATGTTGGTTATGTTTGATTGAGGTACTCCTATGTCAGATGAGTACGGTGATAGTGGCCTTTTCTTTGTAGAGTTCCATGCACTTCGAGAAGCCATTGGAATAATGAAACGTAACTATCTACAGTTACTTGCTAATAGGGATTACCTTCTCAAGTGGGATTGCACTTACTATGATGCCTTGAAGAGAAAGGAGGAGGTAGATGAGCTCACCCATGAGCTTGAGGTGACTATAGATTCATTAAAGAGTGCCTTATTGGCCCTTCAGGAGTCGCAATCACAAATTGAGGAGCTTATCGTGAAGTTGAGTTTAGCCCAGTCTTCACCAGCTACAAATACAATATAGTCTTCTATAGTGGCAGTTGGTGATGATCTTATATCCACAGGTTATAGTTGTGAGCGGGTTGAGGATGTGGCTACATCTATTGCTAATTTAGGTGCAGTAGTCTCAAATGGAATGAGTATTTTGCAGTGTACCCTGGGGATGCATCCCCCCCAAAATCCCTAGCATTCCCGAAATGGGGACGCACTGGGGATGTGGGAACGGCATTCTGGAATACCTAGAGACGCCGCCCAAATCGCTGCCATCCGCCGAAAATGCGGAGACGTCCCAGCATCCCCGGATGGAACAGGGGGATGCAACAACGTCCCTCGACTCCTCAAGGGACGCCCAGGCACCCCCTTTCACGGCAGATAGATAAAGTGCATTTTAAAAAAAAACATTTCTTATTTGTTTTATGGATTCTATTCTAACCCTAGGGGTATGCGGGGCCCATCTCTTGTGTTATATTTCTTCAAAACACTATCAAGCTTCATTTTCTATTCATTTTCTCCTTTCTAAGTGTTTGCAACAATAGCATTTGCTGATTCAACTATTTAAAATTTTATTGTTTAATGTTCAATGTTCAATGCAATGTTCAAGTATTTAGTAATTACTAATTGATTCTAATTTACTATTTTATTGTTTTACATCTTTATGTCTTATATTGTTATACATCTTTTCATAACTAGCATTTTAAGTACCGCATGTATAGTATATAGCATACACCCCCCCCCACCCACCACCCCCTGTCCCCCGCCGTCATCCCCTCACTGTCCCGAAATTGAGGTCCCTCTGTCCCCCCTACCCAAAAACCTGTCCCCCTGTTCTAACGTTCCCCAATCCCCTAGGGTGGTGTAACTATGGTATTTAGGTTGAGAGTAGTAGAGAACCACTTGTTGCTTCAGGTTCTCCCGAGGATAGTATTATGACAGATGATTTAGGTCAGATTGCTAATAGCTCTTGTGTGGCCGTGGAGGATTCTCTAGAGAGTTGTGTTAGTACACGACGCTACTCCATCATCTTCACAAGGGACTCGTAGAGTGTCATTTGGTTGGGAGTATAGTTCTCATGTCAATTTGATTCCCTCTCTTGGAAGAAAATCTGTTACTTCATTCCATGCACGCCATCTTGTTGTGTCGCAGAGTCAAAGCGATCAGCTAAAAGGGTTGCAAAAGAACAGGTTGATTCTAAGGTTCACGTAGCATTCAACATTTGGTGGGAGCGATTGTAGATACTTTGACTACAATGCTTCCTCGTAGAGATTTTGTGGTTGGGTTTGTAGAGGGGTTACAAAGGCCCTGCCCAATCAGCTATTTGGGATCAAGGATTGGAGTCATCCCCTGATTCCAGAGTTGTTACTAATGAGCCATTCATAGAGGTTGGAGCTTTCTACCATAACTACACAGTAAGGAGTGCTCATCATTTTTCTTTTGATCCACATGTGGAGGGCTTGATGATGCGTCGGTGTGGATTGGCTTCGGGATTATACCATCCTCTGTGGGATGGACATTCATCATCTTCAGTAGATGGAATCAATGGCTACGAGTTGGTGGGGGACTACTTGCAAAGTTAGGACATCCATGGCAGTTTAGCGAAGGACAAAGATAGTGGTTGTGATATAGACACCTTAGAGAGTTCTTATCTCCACAGTACTATTGGATTCACATCCATGGGGGACTGACAGAGGGTAGTGTGAGATTTGGTGTAGTAGATGCTTCCAAATATTCTTACCTCCTTATGATGGATGGATCTGAGTTCCATTTATTCTAGGATCCAAGTGGTGGCAAGGTTAGCACTGCAAGTTGGATGGGTCCCATTGGATTGCTTCACCATTGTCAGCATGGTGACGTTGTGATCAGATTAGCGCAGCAAAAAGTCTAAGGATGTTCTTCTTGGCAAGATTCTATCTAGGATTAGGGATCCAGGTATATTTGGTTGGATGCTTTTCAGTGTGTTGTGGGGTCCTTAGCGTGCATTGAGATTCTAGTCTAGGTTCACTGGGGAGTATTGTAGTGCGTACATGGTGTGGATTACTTGCAGTTTCAATTTCGATCCTCATGCACATCATTTGTTTTAAATGCATAGTTTCGGTGTGCAGAGATTGGATAGATGCGTTGTTATTCATTTTTGTGTAGTTGTGGTTATGTTGGTGTTGCAGTGTTGTGTTTCAGTGTGGGACATTTCACAGTCTTCCTTTGGACTTCCAGTGTACTGGAGTTTCTTTGCAGTCATGATTGCTTGGGGACAAGCAATCTCAGGGAGGGCGGACTATAATGTCCCCATCTTTTTGAGCATCAAAGTTTGTTTGGATTAGCCTATCATTGGCCCTCGTAGGCTAAGTCAAATGGTTAGAGGGTTCCCAGCTGGTAGAACAAGAGGCTCTTTCCCTTCCAAAGTACAGAAGCGTTCAGGGTTGCTCTTTGTTTGGTTCAGTTTGGTACACTTACTATTTATAGTAAGTCATTTATCTAGCATTTCTATATTTGGAAAGGCACCTAGACTGGCCTCAGTTGCAGTGATGATCTTTGGCACCTCTATTTTGATCAGGTATTCAGGGATTTACTAATTATAGTAAATCAAGGGTTGGTAGAGATGGACCCTTACTATTTTTAGTAAGGGACTCTGGTTAGCAATGAATGCAGTGGGCTAGCTCTTGGAGAAGTCAAGATTGATTGGCAGTGATTGATGATGGAGTTATAATATTGTAATTATTATTAAAGTTATACTTCAATAATAATTAATCATTAAGTGCATATCATTAATTGAATTAAGAAGTGACTATAATAAAGTTATAATATAAAGTCACTTTAGTTATTAAAGCTCTCCAGCTTTTTTAAGAAGCTACTTCATAAGGAGGAATTAAAAATTAATGAATGTTTTATCCCACATTGCTAAAAGTACAAGCATTCACCAACTTAAAAAGCTATATAAGCAAGGCCATCCTTTCACTTGAGACATGTTATGAGAATTGGATATTGAAACTATTTCTCCATTGTTGCTGGAAATTAGTGACTGGGTATTCTAAGGACAAAAACCCTTGGAATTAGTGAAGGCTAGACGGAAACCCATTCCTCCATTAAGAGTGGATTCATTTCAGAGTTCACCATTGGACTTCAATGTAGAAAGTTGCACAAATAAGCAGAGTTTTGAAGTCAAATAAGCAGTTTGAAAAAGATTTTCCTTCAATACAAAATATGAATGTTGGTAGTCATACGAACATGGAGGCCCTCGAATATTAATGGTATTGCTGCCAGGCGTGTTTGCAGAGCTACAGCTCAGACGTCTATGCCCTTGGATTCCCCACGGCAAGGAAAGGAGACACTACCATGTCTGATCGCTGCAACAAACATCTAAATGATCCTTCCTTCTGAGAGGACAGCCTTGGAACTGCATACTCAAGTCAACGTATTAATTCCCAGGTGCAATAATATTATTTTATATTCATGGTTCCCTGTGTCAATGCATTCTTCTTAATCCGTGGATTGCAATGTAAGGCATGCTGTAACCAATTGGAGAAGCTGTAGTTTAAATCTAGTAATAGTTTGAATCTAAATGTTCTTAATACTTATCTACTTTTGGAAGCCATTTGCCAAGTGCTTGAAAATATTACCCAGAGAAGATTTGTATAAAATCTGGAAATATCTATTTGCAGTGCCTTGTGATTATTATAGTTCTGGACAGCAGCTTCACAATTTAGATTAGAATAGTAAATTCCCTTTGAGGTGGTATGCAAAGTATTCAATACAATGTCTCTGTTCAGAGGAAGCAAGACAAGTATTTGACGAAATGTTAATGGTTACTTCTGAACATTTGGACTCTATGCAACATGTTTGTTACAATGTCTCTGTGAAAATCAGAATTTCTGAATGTTATGATGAAATGCATCCCCAGATTATTCTTGTGTTTGCATCAGAAGTTTGAGATCAGAATCTGCAATTTAGTGAATACTCCACATTTGACAGCCTTTCAAATGTTTGACAGAATGTCTTTGCAAGAAATTTGTATTTTGTAATGTGTTTTGGCTCAGAGGAACTCAGTAATTTCATATCAGACTCTGCACGCCAATTGTTTGACGAAATGCCAATGTTACAAAACTACAAAAATTAAGGTCAGATTTGGTAGGGGATCTTACATTGACGAGTTTAGCATCGATAGAAAAAATATGCTGTCTAATAAGACCATGAAACTGTATGATTTCATCAATACTACAGAAATGCACCACGAGAAAAGTATGATATAAGCTAAAAGCAAAATCACCTACAGAATCATACACTGGAGCAGCAACCGGTATGAACTGGATGCCAGACATAAACATAGATGCTCCCATTGCAATCAGGGGAGCTGAAACAAAAGAACCCCACTTTGTATTGTTTTCCATAACCTGTCCATTTGACATCATTACTTCTGTTATATACAAAACTAATCCTCTTCATGTCATATAAGATCTGAAATGTCTAAAAAAGAAGATTGATAGCCATAACAGCAACAGAAAATTACCTAATTAGTACCATGTTTGAACTAACCACAATGTAATATCATCATTATAGTAGATTCAATTAGCATTTGTGCCCTTTCATTCTTGTCGATAAATATAAATAGCTTTTACTAGATCTCAAGTTTCATTCATTGATATAGTCTGACATGCCAAATTGGACAGATGAAAGGATTATCTGAAATTAACATTTAATTGTTAAAATAAAATAAGGTCAGGGGAAAGCTCCATACACATTAAACTAAAGAGTACTTGTTGTATTCTAGTAAACTATATTTTCCATAATGCAGAGTAAATAAGGTTCGGGCATGATCCATTCAAAGCTTTCCCAGGAAAAATTTGAGGCTTTATTGTTCAAAGACAGTGTACCTTAAAGAAGCTTTCTCTAGATATAAATCATGAATTGATAAGTAGGAGATATTTTCCACAGCAAGTCAAATTGTGATATTGCTGTCAGGATTCAACTGTGTAGTTTTTTGAGTCAAACTCATTGACCCATGTTTCATGAGTAGTGGTTCACACGAACCCATCTCTCATGAGAATGAATGGGACACTTAGCACTCATTGGATCTAGGTGATGCTCACAGAGGTGAAGCACCGGGACTTCCCGGGAGGTCACCCATCCCAGTACTACTCCAGCTTGAGTGCGCTTAACTACAAAGTTTCCTCCATGGTTAAACCCACTCTTCTTGCAACCTCATTTGCAAAACCTTCACCAAGTGTTGTGCCTTATGAACCACTCATTAGAAGCCCCTTAAGCTCATCAATTGATAAGTAGGAGATATTTTCCACAGCAAGTCAAATTGTGATATTGTTATCAGGATTCAACTGTGTAGTTTTTTGAGTCAAACTCATTGACCCATGTTTCATGAGTAGTGGTTCACACGAACCCATCTCTCATGAGAATGAATGGGACACTTAGCACTCATTGGATCTAGGTGATGCTCACAAAGGTGAAGCACCGGGACTTCCCGGGAGGTCACCCATCCCAGTACTACTCCAGCTTGAGCGCGTTTAACTACGGAGTTTCCTCCATGGTTAAACCCACTCTTCTTGCAACCTCATTTGCAAAACCTTCACGAAGTGTTGTGCCTTATTAACCACTCATTAGAAGTCCCTTAAGGTCATCAATTGATAAGTAGGAGATATTTTCCACAGCAAGTCAAATTGTGATATTGCTATCAGGATTCAACTGTGTAGTTTTTTGAGTCAAACTCATTGACCCATGTTTCATGAGTAGTGGTTCACACGAACCCATCTCTCATGAGAATGAATGGGACACTTAGCACTCATTGGATCTAGGTGATGCTCACAGAGGTGAAGCATTGGGACTTCCCGGGAGGTCACCCATCCCAGTACTACTCCAGCTTGAGCGCATTTAACTACGGAGTTTCCTCCATGGTTGAATCCTGATAGCAATATCACAATAAATCATGAATGCCAAAGAGCTCATCTGACTGGACTATATTAGAGAAACTTCACCACTACATCCATGTCTGAGCTTTTCCCGATCTCCTTTCGACCTCAGTAGCTTATCTCATTAGCTTTAGGTGAACTTTTAAGGGATTTTCTAACAATCTGTTATATCTATTTTTGCATGGCCATGTCCATTCCCTTATTATAAACACATCCATAATTTCCCATGTTCGCCTATGCACCAAACTTTTAAACTACAAATTTACTTCTCTAAATAAAGCATGCCTCTACACTTCCTCAAAGACTTGTGAACCATCCATGCCTTGTACATGTGTGTCTCTAATTCTTGATGTGCACCCTTCAATTTATATCAAAATTTCAGAATTTTTTAGTGTTGTGGTGCATGCTTGACTTTAGGCACACACCTATGTATTTACATTTCATCCATTTTCTATATTCCTTAAGTCAAGCACATGCTTGACTCATCTCATGCACTTCTTCCTCTAATGCATGCTTTGTATAAGCACGTCTAGATTCTCCCACACACGCCTGATCATTAAAGATAACTTTTAACTAAAAAGTTTCTTTGCATAGGTGCACACATATAAACTATCACCCTAAAAAAAATCTTCATTCAAATGCATCTTTGTCTCTAACATGCATCTCTACATTGCACTTGAAAGTTTTTCCAAAAAAACTTACCCTCTAAAGCACGTCTAGTGTTCTTTAATGACTGACAATAAATTGTGAGTGTTTTGTCTTTCACTAGTACAAATTTGACAATAAGGATTTATTTGTCTAATCAGGAGTTTTTTAAGGTTTACCATTTAAATATAGATGTAATAATATAATTAAAATTTTGTTATAAATATATGATTTTTATATATTTTTTATTTAGACGAACCCACACAAAAACTAGGATTGTTAGGTCAATTCATAATGAGTGAAGAGTGTGGCAAGGTGTACATTTAAATTTTAGTTTTTCAAAGTTTAAGATTCTAATTTGGGATTCAAAAATGACCTTGGTCAAGTCTACACCTATATATCCAATTCGAGGTGTTGAATGGGAATTTAGGGAAAAAAACCAAGATCTAGAGATAAGTGATGGTGAGATCAAGATACAATGATGTCATGAACCAAATTCACAAAAGAATATGACACTTGAAAACTCATTATTGCATTAAGGAAACTCTCATTAAAATGGGACCAGAACATAAGGGGAAAAGGGTATATTACTTTTTTATTTTATTTTATTTATTTACATATATATTTCATTTTTTAATAAAATATTTTTAATTTAATGAAAACATAATTTATTTTAATTGACTATATAAATTACAAATAAATTAATTAATAATATATAAACATTGCCCACAATGCCAATTCTGTGTACTCTCCTTTTTCTATGAACTCCTGATTTGAATATTGAGAATGACAAGAAAGTCTTGCAGTTACTGGTGATGGATGTGCAACCTCCCATTAAAGATTGTAACTTCTACTAGCCACAAGTATCTTGCTACCATTAGGGTCCATATACCTTTGCATTGATAGAATTACTTTCAAACCACTCAAATCCACACATTCTTACATCCCTGTAATTTCCTAGCAGTTCTCATCCATTACACCCCTAAAATACAAGTACAATACTATGAATTGTACAAGCTTTAAGTCTCTATTCGACAATAAATCCATCTGCAAATTTCACCGCACTTCAAGTTATAATGAAGAAAACAAAAATGCCTACAACATAAGCATGTGAAAGTTTCCGAAAAAACTCTGACCTGAGCAAAAGCGGCGCAGGCAGCAAGCACGCAGAATATGGCTTTCCCTGAATCCGCCGGGATGACGCTCATGTGAGCCCTACAAATGCAGTCCCTGCGCGTGGCACGCAAAAACTTACAATTCGTTGTAGAAGTGGACTGAGGGATTGCACGCTGGCGAAGATTGAGAAGATAAGGCGAACAAGCGGAGGCCTCTCCATTGTGCGTTACATGACGTGGTCTGGTATTTACGAGAGACGGTGCTGTGCGCCAGGGGCGACCATTTACAGACAATGAGCTAGTTAAACCCAAGGCCATGGCTGATTTCCCCGAGTATAAAGGAAAATGATCGAACTAATACTAAGATTTCAGAAACATTTCCTAGAATAGAGGAAAATGATCGAACCAGTCAAATTATAAATAGTTGTTTTGGTACAATGGTTATTTTACAGCAAAATATAAGTTTACTTATATATTGGAGGGTAGAAATGGAGGAATGTGAAAAGTAAAGATAATATAATATGTCACAAGAAACATAAATCAAGAGTTGAGATCCTCCTTATTAGTCCTTTGCGATTCTTCAGTGTACGCTGAATGGATCTGATCTTTGATCTTTGATCTTTGATATGTCTTGTTTGATGTTGTCTAAGGGTTTAAATCCTCCTCATAAGTTTCTTAAGATTCTTCAATGTATCAAAGAGATTTGATCTTTGATATGTTTTGTTTATTGTTGATGTTCCTATTTTGAAGGGGACCTTGTCATGATTGGCATTGATTCTTGCGGAGTGAAATTTTGAGGTTGCTAAGTAGCGGATGTTGACTAACATAATATAGCATTGTCTCTATGTTTTAGTTATAGTTGATGTTGATGTTAACCTTTAGAAGATGACTTTGCCATTAAGTAGAGTTGATACACGTATAGTTTTTTTAAGGCACCATTATTGAAGGAGAATATGGAGGATTTGGTCGTGTTTCATATTCATCCTTGAGTTTTCATAGGTATGCAATGTGTGTTTACTATTTGCTTTCATTTATTAGCTTTAATGACATTATTTTGAGGCAATCAATTGTGGAAGCTCATTAATTCTTGATAATAGTGTGGTGTTTAGCACTATGTTTTGGTATAAAGAGTGTAAGATGGTTCAATATTGTCATTCTTGTAAGGAAGTTAAGTAGTAGAACAACTTTCTACACTAATCTTGAGGAGAGGATAATGTAAAAACTTTCTTAAATCTTTATTATAACTATAGAAATTTAACAAAACCACAAATATCAAGGGAAATTTAGTCTCTTATCATAGTACCATGATAACACAAAGAGTACTTTGAGGTACCCTTTAAATATCTGAAGACCCTTTTGATTGCATCCTAACGAACTTTACTAGGATTAGACATATATCTAGAAAGAACTTCCACTATTTGGGCAAGGTTCGGTCTAGTACAAACCATAGCATACATCAAACTTCCAATTGTATCCTAGTAAGGTAATAATTTCATGTCTTTCATCTCTGATGGGGATTTAGGATAATCTAAAACAGACAACTTTGTTCCAACTATAAAAGGAACACATACTGGTCTACAATCCTGCATGTTGAAGCACTATAAAATTGATTTCGCATACTTACTTTAGCCTAGCCATAGATTTTTTGTTCATTCTATCTCTTCTAATTTACATCCTAATAATGTGTTTCGTTGCACCAAAATATTTCTTCTCAAATTTAGTAGCAAGCTAAGACTTTAGTTCTACAATCATACCTTCTCTTTTACCAATGAACAACATATCATCAACATATAATGTAATGTACATAAAATGACCACCATTAGATTTATAATAAACACATTGATTTGATTTAGAACACTCAAATCCCAAATTCAACACTTATATATCAAATTTGTAGTACCGCATCCAAGGACTTTTCAAGAGGCCATACAAATATATCTTCAATTTGCAAACCAAATTACTTTTATCTTCTACCACATAGTGCTCTAGTTGTGTTGTGTAAATTTCCTCCTCCAAAACACCATGAAAGAAAGCAATTTTCACATCCATTTACTCAACCTCTAAATCATAAGTAGTAGCAATAGAAAGCAAAAATCTAATGGATGTCTTTTTTTTCAATAGGAGAGAATATCCCGCCATAATCAATGCCCTCAACTTGAGAGTAGCCTTTCGCAACCAACCTTGCTTTATACTTCTTAAAGCTTTCATTTGAACCAATATTTTTCTTGAAAACACATTTGCAAACAACATGTTTTCATCCTTCAGGTAATGGTACATGATCTTGCGTATCATTCTTTTTCAAATGTGTCATTTCTTCATATGTAGCAATTTTCTAGGATTCGACATCATTCATACCTAATGCCTCTTCTATAGATATAGGTTCTCCACACTAGTATTCAAATCGAAAATACATTTCCAATCATCAGGAGAATACCTTTCAATTGGTTGTCTCTACCTTGTAGACCTTCAAACAAGATGAGTTGAAGGTTCTTCCTCCTCTTTTGAAGATTCAAAGCTAAATGAGCTCTCCTCACCTTCTTGTCTCTCTAGGGGCCTTGATTCAGCTTGCTTAGGCGTAGAAGGTAGCTAAACCACATCTTTCTTTTTATTTTATTTACACTAAAATGTAATAGCTCGGGAGGGTTAGTTTCTTTAAAAATAACTCTTCTAATACATATCACCTTATGTGCAATAGAGTCTCAAATCTTGTATCTTTTCACACTGTGACTATAACTAATGAAGATACATTTCACTATAGGTTGGTATCCAAATTTGTTTGTTCCTCCTTTGGTACATAAGCATATGCCTCGCAACCAAAAACTCTAAGATATCTCAATGAAGGCTTTTGACCCAACCATGATTTCATAGGCATTTTATCAACAAGATCAATTGTAGGAGACATGTTAATCGAGTAACAAGAAATGACAACAACTTTAGACCAAAAACTTTGTTTTAGGCCAACACCACTCAACATACTCCTAGCCTTCTCCATCAACAACCTATTCATCCTTTCTACAACCCCATTTTTCTATGGATAATACGAAATTATCTTTTGCCTATGAATGTACAACAATCTTTATATAATCTATCAAAATCATTAGAGTAAAATTCATTGCATTATTAGTTCTCAAAAATGTTATTTTACTTATACTTTGCAATGCAACCATTGCTTTAAATTCTTTAAATCGATTGAAAACTTTAGATTTACACTTTATGAATGTTGAGATTTTAAGATTGCTGCAAATGTAATAACACTGCCTATATTGTATACGGTATGTGTTTTTCAAATGCAACAATCTCTCTTTCATTTATATTGAGAAAGAGGTTAGGAGAGACATGTCCCTTCATGGGACATGTCTATTCATTATAATTTTATAATTAATCAAATCATATATTAGAATAATATAAGTTTGTATAATATATTAATAATAATATATAAAGTATAACATATATATATATATATATATATATATATATATATATATATATATATATATATATATATATATATATATATATATATATATTATTAATCAATATCTAAGTATTATATGTATTCTAAATGATCATACGACTAAAGCTACAAACATTAACACTCCCTCTTAGTTAGGGAGGATGATCAAATAGATGTGTAGTGGTCTCCCTTGTCAACACTTATGACCCTCACTATGGCTACACAAAACATCAACACTCCCTCTTAGTTAGAGAAGATAAAATCCACCAAGTTAATAAATCCATTAATTTTGAAAGAGAGGAGATATCACCTCACTGTGATATCAAGAGATATGGTTTATGTAGGAATATCAAGTCACATGATATTCACCATGGCTCATAAATATCCATGGTATATGCAATGACATTACATCTCATGATGTATGCCATATGGATACTAAGTTTACATAGAGACATGTCACTATGTGTCATGTCTCATACGGTCCAATCAATATGTAAAACTAAGTTCAGAAAGATCCTGATATGATTCATATGGATACTAAGAAATCACATATCACATAACTCATGATACAGAGTATTACATATCACATAACTCATGATATGAAGTATCGCCTAACATGTGACAAAGTTTTACATATCACCTAGCACGTGATATGAGGAATCACCTAACATGTGATAAAGTTTTACATATCACCTAGCACGTGATATGAGGAATCACCTAACATGTGATACCATTTTTTACATATCACCTAGCATGTGATATGAAGTATCACCTAACATGTGACAAAGTTTTACATATCATCTAGCACGTGATATGAGGAATCACCTAACATGTGATAAAGTTTTACATATCACCTAGCACGTGATATGAGGAATCACCTAACACATGATGCCAATTTTTACATATCACCTAGCACGTGATATGAGGAATCACCTAACATGTGATACCAAGTTTTACATATCATCAAACACGTGATATGAGGAATCACCTAACACGTGATACCCAATTTACATATCACCTAGCTTGTGATATGAAGGATATAATATGCTCGAGAACATTACATTCTCCTTATATACCCCTATTATGATATGTGCACTGACATTACATCACATAATGTCTACCATAACGATAATGTATCATGGCATGTCCACAGATATTACGTCACATAATATCCACCATGAAGATCTCTAAATCATCTATGGTTTATTCTGATATTGGTCGTATGATATGTACCATGATGTCTAAGAGATCCTAACCATCATGATATGTCCATGAATATCAAGTCACGTGATATCCATCATGATGGAGATGTTGCAAAGTCGTCACCTCACAACATCAATCAAATACAAGTGTTCATTGTTGAAAAGTCATCACCTTTCTCCAATGTTCACAAGAGGGCCCATAAGTCATGGAGTCACACACATGACATCCACTTTGACACATCTTAGAGGGTGGATCCACCTTGGCTCATCTCAAAGGGTGGAAACAAGGGCTTTCACCTTAGACTTCTCTCTCAAAGAGAAGAATATAATAACATAAAGTAATAGATCACATATGTTGAAACTCCTTTTCATCTAAGGCTTCATTCTCCAATATACCAAGTTTATCTTGAAAGTACACAACCTTCTCTCTAGCAAGAAACTTGGTAAGAATATCAGCCATCTTCTCTATGGTGATAATGTACCTTGAATAACATACTTATGTAATATATATCTTATATAGTTTGCATCAATTTTGGTGAACCCCAAGTTATCCAGGAATATCATGATGTAGGAGTTAGCATAAAGGCATTTCAACCAACCCACATGGGACTCAATCTCATGATCATAATCCTCTGACTACAAAAACCATCTCCACGGTTGACTCCTTCTAAACCAATATGACCAAATTCCTTGGAGATTAGAATGAATCAGATCCTCTAGATGCTCCCTTTAAATTTTAAGGTCTTGCAACAACCTCCTAATCTCCTCGTCCAAGGTTGCTTTTAGATGAATTATCAAACTCCCTCTGAATCTAATATCAACCTTTTGCTAGCAAGTCATGTCTTTGTTCTTTAGTCTGCATCAAGCTCTTTTCTTGAATGCCCAACCATCTATCTAGGAATATCATGACCTAGATATCTACATAAAAACCTTCTAGCTCACATACATGGAACTACATCATAATCCTTTGGCCTTTTGTAGTTTCTTGGTCACTTGGGAAACCATCTCAACAAGGCATCATCTGGTACACGATCATGTTGAATTTTTTATCATAAAATTATTCATAGGATTAGTTTCTCCCACACAAATGTACTTGTTTGATTCCATAGTAACATGAGTGAATGTAATAAACTGTGGATTTATCCACAGGCTGGGAAACACCAAACATTCATGATAATCTGGCTTCCATCTGTAGCTCCAAGTACATGCATAAACCTTTTGACCTTCTCATTCAAGGTTTCTTCTAATAGATTGTTATACTCCCTCTGAATCTTATGTCCATCTTCAATCAAGTTTTATTTCCCTTGAATACAATTTCTTATGCTTCTTAATTTTGTCCTGAAAGTATTTCAAAGAGAGATTATAAATAGTTCATAAAAATAAACTATCTCAAAGGAAAATACCTTTGATAGAAGTATACAAGAATTACTATCCCAATGTTAAAGCGTGAATTAATGACTCAGAAAATTTATGATCAATATTCAAGGACATAATCATAAAATGCTTATCTCTTGTAGTCAAAGAATGATGCCCTCTAGGTGATACTTGAACCCCTTTAGCAATAGAGCCTTCAATTGAAATGGATTAGTCTTCTTAAAGATTAGAGAGCAGAGAGTCTTCCTTGATAATTCCAATTTTGATCAATAAATCATTGAACATCATCTCTCCCGATGTGAGTTCCCTCTCTCTCCCTCTATTCCATAATGTTTCAGGTGATGCCACACAGATGCAATACAATAGTGTATTGATGGTAATATTCTAGCCGAGTCTACTCACGAAACTAGAGCGATAGCCAAGACCATGATTTGGCCAAATTAATGTCTGCATCTTTTCAATAATAACCACTATTCTCAATGGCTCATACCATTATCAAGGTGGTTACCTGACCAATTAATTGTGTTAATATATGCATCAGTTTCACAAAACCACCTGCCTTAACCATCACCAAAAGAAGGCAACATGTCCCTGGACCAGTCGCAAATTGTCCTTACATGTCTCATGATACGCAAATACTCCAAATGTGCTATGTCCAACATAATCTACTTCCCCAATTTGAATGTTGATGACTTCTAGACAAACTGTATACCAGCGGTAGGAGTTGCAACGGTGATACGTACTTGAATGGGGAATGATTGCTTGGTCTGTCTTCTCCATGAGAAAGATTCAGATGTATTCGATATCCATTAGTCACATAAGATAGACATTTGTCCCGAGTCTCCTACATGTATCCTTGCACAAAAATATAGAGGCATCTCAATCTCAACAAACTCACACGCATAATAAAATATCTGTGATAAAATTACAAATAAAATTTCTTGTTGGTGATGATCATAATATATCTGCGATGACGCCACTCTACGATGATTAAAATATATCTGTGATGATTACATATAAGACCACTCTTATATATTATAAGATCATAATAAAATTACTTTTCTGAATTTGCAGTGATTAAATATAATCTAGCCCACATTCCCCAAGAGATAGGCAAATGGGTGTTGTTCATTTTATATGGACATCTCTCACATATTAACTTGCATGGATGAGCGTAGAGCATTCACGGTAATCAAGACGACTATTCCTCCTTTGTTGTTTCAACTGCTAATGTGTTGAGTCATTGTCTCTAATCGCTGATTTGTGTATGGTTATATGTTCTTTGTTATTTATCGGCATGTAATTCTTTTTATACTGACATCTTCCATATAACTCCAACATATTATATGGCTGGCAAGGTCCCTTCATATTATAAGTCAATGTTGAATATTATCGACCAACCTTCCCATATTGTTGTTCTACCAACGCTCACACCTTCCTTACTAATTATTATTAGCCTTGCTGATGCAATATACATTACTCTTCTACATTTGCAGTCAAGCTTTGATACCATGTTGAGATTTTAAGATCGCTACAGATATAATAGCACTGCCTATATTGTATACTGTATGTGTTTTTTCAAATGCAACAATCTCTCTTTCATTTATATTGAGAAAGAGGCTAGGAGAGACACGTCCCTTCATGGAACATGTCTATTCATTATAATTTTATAATTAATCAATCATATATTAGAATAATATAAGTTTGTATAATATATATTAATAATAATAATATATATAATAAAACACACACACACACATATATATATATATACAATATATTATTATTAATCAATATCTAAGTATTATATGTATTCTAAATGATCATACAACTGAAGCTACAAACATTAACAACAAAATATACCCATGTCCTTCTACTATAATCATCAATAAAAGAAACATAATATGTGGACTCTCAAATGGAAGGAACATGTACAGGACCAAACACATCCAGATAAATAAGATCCAGCACACCACAAGACTTATGACAACTCGATTCAAGTTGAACGTAGTTTTGTTTTCCATAAATGAAATTATCATAGAAACCAAAATCAAGATAACAATCATTTGAAACTTCAACAAGGTTTTTTCTTTTTAAGGTCACTAGACCCTTCTCTCCAATGTGGCCAAGTCTTTGGTGCCATAATGTAGTCTTATCTACAAGTAACTTTGATTCAAAAGAAAAATAATTCGTAGGTACCCAAAATCCATGACCATCTACTGAAGGTGAAACCCTCACCTTATGAATTATTCACATATTTTGTCTTCACAAAATTACTATTACACTTAGTAGTGTATGCATCCAACTTAAACAAAGTGTTGATTGTGACACCTCTAGAAACCACTATAGCACCTCTCACCATTTTTCATCTTGCATAAAAAAAGACTACTTGCATACCTAAATCTATTAGTTTTTTCAAAAATAACAAATTTTGTCTCTAACAAGTGAGAGGCATCACATTGTCAATCTTTCTTATTCTACCATCAAGAAACTTGATTTTAACTTTACCATGATCAACGATATTCAAATGAGAATTATTACATAAGTACATCTTACCTCCATCAAATTCTTCATATTTAAAAACCCAATTTTTAATAGAGGTTATATGAAAGATGCACCTGATTCAGTTAATCATGCATCATCACATGCATGAGTAGCCAAAGATGCAATGAAAATATTAACATCTTCCTTCTCAAACTTAGAATTAGAATCAAACTTATTTTTCTTCTATTTTTCTTTGCAATCCTTACAGATTTGTCTACTCTTATTACAATTCCAATAAATAACTTTGGACTTTCTAGGATATTTGGATCGCCCTCTAGATTTGGATTTATAAAACTTTATCATTATTTTATCATTTTTCCTTAGGTATTCTATGAACAACTAGGGATTCCTTGGCACTAATGGATACCTTCCTCATCTCTCTAGAAAGCAAAGAACCCACCACATCTTCCATGCTTAAAAAAATATAAGTACTAATGATGGCCATAACAAAAGAATCCCATGAATTAGGTAATGAACAAAGAAAATTTTGGCATTTCTCCTCCGCATCCATCAATCAAGCAATGAACAAAGCAAAATATGATGTTTCTCCTCCTCATCCATCTTGAAACCAATGGATGCCAACTGAGCCACCAATGTATTGAATGCTTCTAAATGCTCTATAATTTGTCTATCCTTCTAAATTCTCAAGGAACAGAGCTTCTTCCTCAAGAAAATTTTCTTGATACATCTCAATAAGATTCTTTCATAGATTCTTTACAGAAGAATCTTCATAGACATTGATTAAAATTGAGTTTACAAGGCATAATCAAATTAGACCCTTGGCTTTATATTCCATAATAGCATATTTAGATAGCTCATCTAGATCTATAGGTCTCATGAAATTCTCATCAATGGCCTCCTGCATATCTCAATTTATTAGGAGATCCTCCATCTTTGTCATGAGCCATAATTAATATAATATTTCTTTATGCTTACATTTGTTCAATTATTGGGATCAACATCTTAAATGTTATTTTAATACATAAGTTATTCAATTATTGTAAAATAAATAAATAAATTATAAATTAGTGTTAACACTATAAATATCAATGATTAAATTAATATTATAGTGTTGATAAATTATGCATTAATAATATTATTATTAAAAATATATAAAATAAGCATTAATATTATCATCGGCATATTCGAAATTAAACTATATAGTACCGGATTAATAACTACACCCAAGGGATGTACCGTTTGAAAGCTACCAATCAATACTTATAAATACCGATTGGTATCCTCGGCAATGGGAATATATGGTGGACAGGGAAGGAAGAGGCGTAGACCAAACACTTAATACAGAGCAAGCACAGTCGACGACCTTTGCAGTGGTACTTGGTGGTACCGCCCAAATAGGATAAGGTACGTTCCTGGCTTTACTTGCCATACCCAATGTGTTAGAAACCAATATGATATTTGCTATGAATTATGTGAAAATCAGATCGAATATAAACATGAAGAAGTAACATGACATAAATAATAAATGTTAATATATATATATATATATATATATATATATATATATATATATATATATATATATATATATATATATATATATATATATATATATATATATATATATATATATAAAAGGTATATCTTAATTTAAAAGGATATATATATAATCTATGTATGTATGTATATATAAAATTAGGTAAATCTTAATTTAAAAGTATGTATGTATGTATATATATATATATATATATATATATATATATATATATATATATATATATATATATATATATATATATATATATATATATATATATATATATATATATATATATAATGGTGACATTTGGGAACATGTTCTACTTATAGTACATAGGGATCTATTTGTCGTCCCACATTACGATATCTTAGGGTAGGGAGTTTGTGGAGGGAGAGGCGGAGTAATTTCGGGCACATGATGGTTATCCTAAAGGGAAGCCGCTTATAGTTTGTTTCACGCGCCCTTTGGCACTGTAAGTCTTCCATCTTATGATGATCGTAGTAAGGGAGGGAGAAAGACTCCTGTGCCCTATATGAAGAAATTGTCCAAATGACTATGTTCATTAGATTAACACTCAATAGCTTCTTTTCCTCTAAACTTTAATGATAGTGATGGATATATGTTGCTAATTATTGAATGATCACCTAATTTATGCCTAAATGATGGAATTTAGGTTAAGTGGTTAAAAAGGGGTCATCACAAGTGGTATCAGAGCATAATCCTGCCATCCTGTGAAAGTAAAGTTCATGCAAACTAGAGGAAGTGCCGCCATGGCTGAACAATTATCTAATGAACTTAGAAATATTATGGAACAGACAAACCAAACCCTAGCAGAGCAAATAGAGAGGTCAAACCAAGCACTTCTCCAGGCATTACAAAACATGGGAAATTCCATAAACAATCTAAAAAACAATAATTCTAGTGGGAGAGACATAAGCTCAAACCACTCAAAAAATAATGGAGCTTCGTCATCTAGGGTGCCCAAACCCCCTTTCTTACCTAGGGAGGATCCCTCGATGGAAGAAGGAGCGGGACAAACAACCAATAATGCCATTGAGAATGCTAGAGCTTATGCAAGCCTTGAACCAGAAATTAGAGAGTTAGTAACATTTAGAGAATTTTGTGAAGCTAACAGACAAGAAGCTCCTAGGAGAGAAAGGAGACCTCAAAATCAAGATTTTAAAAGCAAAGTAAATAAAGTAACACTCCCAAATTTTGATGGATCAGGAAAATCCACTGCACACGCTTAGCTACAAAAATTGAATACTTATCTTACCCTTAGCCCTATGATGGAAGAGGACACACTCCAATTCATGATTCTTCACTTGGAGGGAACGGCACATGATTGGTGGCACCATGGCCTTTTTACTCAAGGGCACCAGAATATTACTTCTTACGAAGACTTCTCACAAAAACTCATTAAGAGATTTGATAGAAGGCATCCCCAAGAAAATTTTAAGAAATTGACTCAAATAAGGCAACAAGGAACGGTAGAAGATTATATAAAAGAGTTCCAAAAAATTTTAGTCTGGGTCACAGGAGTAGATGACGACCACTCCACCTACTTATTCATAGAAGGATTAAAGGACTCATTAAACGGACTAGTAAGTGCCCTAAAGCCTACATCCCTAGACGATGCTTTTGAAATAGCACTAAGGCTGGAAGTCTCAACTACGAGTAACAAGTCATGGAGTAAGCCCAACACACAATCCCACAAGAAAGATAAGTCATACAAAAAGCTCATACCTATAAAAGAACAAGATGAGCTAAAGAAAAAGAATTTATGCTTCAAATGCCAAGAACCATGGGGGCCAAACCATAGTTACAACTAGAAGAGAAACCCTTGTCATAATTGCAATGAAGACTGGGTACCAGGACATAAATGTAAAAAGAGGGGCCGCATCCAAAGAATAGAAGAAGACCCTAAGGAAGAAAATACCAAAAAAAGAGCAAGACATGAAGAAAGAGAAGAAGAAGAAGGAGAAGAATATGGAGTGATAGAAACTATTACTCAATCCTCTAAACATCGAGTCTTAAGAATTAGGAGCACTCTCAATGGACAAAAAGTCATTGCACTAGTTGATAGTGGAGCATCCCATAACTACATTGATGAAAAACTAGTTAATAAAATGAGGTTAAAAACTGAAAAGTTCAAGGGATTTACTGCTGCCCAAGCCACAGGATCATTGGTACGATGTACAAAAGTGATTCCACAACAAGAAATCACATTGGGAAGGAAGCATACCATTAGAGAGGACTTGCACGTGGTTCCACTAGATTCAGATATAATTTTGGGGGCTCCATGGATATTTTCTTTGGGATGTTTTAAGTTTGACCTCCCAAACTTAAAGATCCAATTTGAGCACGAAGGGGAAGAAATAACATTGGAAGGAATACCTGATAGTCCTACAAAATTAGTCTCATGCAAAAGAATAGGAAGAATATTCTGACATGGTCAAGGAGAGTGGGTTGCACAATGCTTAGTACTAAACCAATCTACCCCACAAGAACCAGCCATCCATAAAGATATTGAGCCCATTATTAAGAAACATCAAAAGGTGTTTGATGAAATCCCACCAGGATTACCACCTAAAAGAGGATTTGAACACATTATAGAATTGGAAAAAGATGCTAAACCAGTGATTACCACCCCTTACTGACATCCTCAAAAATATAAGGATGAAATTGAAAAAGCCATTCAAGAACTCCTAGCAATGGGACATATTCAACCTAGCTCAAGTCCTTTTGCATCCCGGTGGTACTTGTGAAAAAGAAGGATGGGACAATGACGATGTGTATAGATTATCGAGCACTAAAGAAGAAAACTATTAAAAATCGCTATCCCATTCCTAGAGTGGATGAGCTCATAGATGAACTTCATGGAGCAATGCATTTCTTTAAGATTGATTTACGATCAAGATACCATCAAATCAGAATGAGGAATGAGGATGTTCCCAAGATTGCATTTAGATGTCATTATGGGCATTTTGAGTTTCTAGTTTTACCTTTTGGTCTCACTAATGCCCTGGCCACTTTCCAATCATGCATGAATCATATCTTCTGAAAACAACTCAGGAAGTTTCTACTCATATTCTTTGACGACCTCCTCATATATAGTAGGTCATGGACGGAGCACCTCCAACACATTGAAGAAGTCTTAAACATATTGGAATCTAAATCCTTGTTTGCAAAAGCATCAAAGTGTGAATTTGGGTTAGAAGAAATTCTCTACCTGGGTCATAAAATCAGTGCCAAAGGTGTAAGCATGGATGAAGAAAAAGTTAAAGCAATAAGGGAATGGCCAAAACCCAAAACCCTAACTCAACTTAGGGGATTTTTGGGCTTATGTAGTTACTACAGACGATTTGTGAAGAATTTTTCCAAGATAGCATCCCCACTGACAGACTTAACAAAAAAAGGAAATTTTGGATGGAATGAGGCAGCACAGGAAGCTTTTATAGGGCTAAAGGAAAAAATGAGCTCTTGCCCAGTCTTGGCTATTCTAGATTTTACATTACCTTTTGAGTTACAGTGTGATGCTTCAGGAGAAGGAATTGGGGCAGTACTCATGCAAAACAAACACCCTATTGCTTTCGAGAGCCGAAAACTTTCAAGGATAGAAAGGCACTACTCAATCTATGATAAGGAAATGTTGGCTATCATGCATGCATTGGCAAAATTTAGACAATACCTAGTATGTGGAAGGTTCAATATTAAGACAGACCATAATAGCTTAAGGTTCTTTATGAATCAAAAAGACCTCAATGATCATCAACAAAAATGGGTAAGCAAGATCCAAGCCTATAATTTTGATATTGAGTATGTCAAAGGAACCAATAATGTAGTAGCAGATGCCTTATCCCGGCGAGGTCATTTGAACACTCTAACTAGTATCACAAGCGATTGGAAAAATAACATTGTTGTAGAATATGCTAAGGATCCACGAACTAATGAGATCATGGAAGGAAATATACCAAATGATGAATTTAAAATAATTGAAGAACTCATTCTATATAGAGGAAGAATACTCCTTGCAACAAACTCCAAGGTTAAAGAAAAGATTATGAGGGAATACCATGGCAATCCTCTATCAGGACACACAGGGTTCTATAAGACTTACAAGAAGATAAGGGAAAGGTACTCTTGGAAAGGCCAGAAAAAGGACATTATGAAGTATGTCCAAGAATGTATTACATGCCAGAAGAATAAGTCCGAACAGAATCACCCCGCTGGTTTATTACAACCATTACCCATTCCAAATCAAAAGTGGGAAAGCATTTCAATGGATTTCATTACAGGGTTACCAAAAGTGCAAGAAAGAGATTCTATCTTCGTAGTGGTGGATAGGTTGACCAAATATGCACATTTCTTCCCAATATCCATACACTATAAGGCACCACAGATAGCAGAGATATTCTTCAAAGAAATTTTCAGGCTGCATGGATTACCAAAGAATATTATTAGTGACAGGGATAGCAAGTTTCTCAGCCTATTTTGGAAGGAACTTTTTTGGTTAACAGGAATTGAGTTGACTCCCAGCACAAGTTACCACCCCCAGACGGACGGGCAAACCGAAATTGTTAATAAATGGATAGAAGGATATCTCAGGAACTATGTGATTGGACAACAAAATGCATGGACCAAATGGTTACACTTAGGAGAATACTGCTATAATACCACCCATCACATGTCTATTGGGATGAGTCCGTTTAAAGCACTATATGGATATGAGGCTACCACATTTGGAGATTTGATTACTCAAGAAAGCAAGGTACCAGGAGCCAAGGATTTCATCCAACAAAACATTGATATTATGAAGACTCTAAAAGATAATCTCCACCATGCTCAAAACCAACAAAAGATATATGCTGATCAAAAGCGAGTGGAAAGGATGTTCGAAGTTGGAGATCTGGTATTTTTAAGACTACAGCCCTACAAGCAATCTTCACTTAAGGTCAATGGAGCAGAGAAACTAAAGCCACGTTTCTATGGACCATATAGGGTCTTAAGAAGAGTAGGTGAAGTAGCCTACGAAATAGAATTACCTGAGAACAGCAGGATTCATAACATCTTTCATGTATCCAGACTAAAGAAAGTCCTTGGAAAACAAATAAGCCCTTGTGTGGAATTGCCGCCACTAGACAATGAAGGAAAACTCATCTTGGAACCTGAGGTTATTCTTGATAGGCGTGACAAGAAATTGAGGAATAGGACTATTCCAGAATACTTAGTAAAATGGAAAAATCTACCCAGGGAAGATGCTACATGGGTGGGAGAAGAAGTCATTTCTCACTCAACATTGCTTGAGGACAAGCAAATTCAGGAAGGGTGGACTGTCATGAGCCATAATTAATATAATATTTCTTTATGCTTACATTTGTTCAATTATTGGGATCAACATCTTAAATGTTATTTTAATACATAAGTTATTCAATTATTATAAAAAAAATAAATAAATTATAAATTAGTGTTAAATGATTAGTGTTAACACTATAAATATCAATGATTAAATTAATATTATAGTGTTGATAAATTATGCATTAATAATATTATTATTAAACAAATATAAAATAAGTATTAATATTATCATCGGCATATTCGAAATTAAACTATACAGTACCGGATTAATAACTACACCCAAGGGATGTACCATTTGAAAGATACCAATCAATACTTATAAATACCGATTGGTATCCTCGGCAATGGGAATATACGGTGGACAGGGAAGGAAGAGGCACAGACCAAACACTTAATACGGAGCAAGCACAGTCGACGGCCTTTGCAGTGGTACTTGGCGGTACCACCCAAATAGGATAAGGTACGTTCCTAGCTTTACGTGCCATACCCAATGTGTTAGAAACCAATATGATATTTGCTATGAATTATGTGAAAATCAGATCGAATATAAACATGAAGAAGTAACATGACATAAATAATAAATGTTTATATATATATATATATATATATATATATATATATATATATATATTAGGTATATCTTAATTTAAAAGGATATATATATAATCTATGTACATATGTATATATAAAATTAGGTAAATCTTAATTTAAAAGCATGTATATATATATATATATATATATATAATGGTGACATTTGGGAACATGTTCTAATTATAGTACATAGGGATCTATTTCTCGTCCCACATTATGATATCTTAGGGTAGGGAGTTTGTGGAGGGAGAGGTGGAGTAATTTCGGGCACATGATGGTTATCCTAAAGGGAAGCCGCTTGTAGTCTGTTTCACGCGCCCTTTGGCACTGTAAGTCTTCCATCTTATGATGATCGTAGTAAGGGAGGGAGAAAGACTCCTGTGCCCTATATGAAGAAATCATCCAAATGACTATGTTCATTAGATTAACACTCAATAGCTTCTTTTCCTCTAAACTTTAATGATAGTGATGGATATATGTTGCTAATTATTGAATGATCACCTAATTTATGCCTAAATGATGGAATTTAGGTTAAGTGGTTAAAAAGGGGTCATCACAATCTTCAGCTTCCACATTTCAAAATTATTTCCAAAAATTTATCCACCTCTATTCTCCCTGAAAAATTAGCCATCTAAAAATTCCTACAACAAGATCAAAAAATATCTTCTACACAAGCTCCCTCTCAAATCTAGACGAGTTAAAAAAAACAAAACAACACAAAAGTGAAACGAAGGGTGATTAGGCTTTGATAAAACTTGTAAGGAAGTTACGTAGCAGAACAACTTCCAACACTAACCTTGCAGAGAGGGTAACATAAAAAATTTCTTAGATCTTTATAACAATTATAGAGATAACATAAATAACATGCATACCACAATAGAGTCATTTACGTGGGGAAAACCCTTTCAGGAGAAAAACCCCACACTCCAAAAGCCACCCAATATATTATTTAGAACTCAATAACATATTAAAATATACTTGTAGAGAAAGCTTTTCTTAGGAGTATCACTTTTCTTAGGAGTACCACCAACCAAAGATCCAAAGGTAACTAAATAGCTATATGAATCTTACACATACCCTCCATCTCACGCACCTAACATATAGGAGATACAATACATGAAACTATCAAAAGGTATTATAAAACTATAGGCTAAAAACTACTTATAAAGCAGTGCCCATCTTATCTCTAATCAAAGATGTCCCATGATACATTAAACCTACCACCAACACATGTATCTCCCTTTTACAACTCATTTATGTGTTCAAAACATTTTTATATTTCCAATTTCAGGATGCCCAACTTTAGGAGGCCATAAATTTTGCACCGAGTGTCCAATTGATGAATCATTTGAAGCTCCAAAAAGGTCACAACGTTCTCTATCACCTTGTAACCTACTAAGCTAGTCACCCATATTTTTGGGTCATTTTTGAGCCTCTAAAGCCTTCAAAATTGTATTTGAATTTTTTATGAAAATCTTCAAACAATAAACTTTAATATCTTCAAAACTAGACATGATCTTGTAACAAAACTTTACCATTGAATGCTTGTATAGCACATCCAAACCTTTCAAGAAAGAATAGGGAAAATTCATGCCCAAATGAGAAATTACTAAAAGTAGTAACTACATGTAAATGCAATGTTGATACACATTTTCTTAATAATTTTTGCCACCAATATGTGAAAATTTCCCCTATAATAGGGGCACTTTAGTAGGCATTCTGAATAAATTTACCGTGGAGATGAGGAGGATTATGTGAGGTTTTTTTAACTATGGATATTTCTATTGTTTGTCTACTTTTAATTTTTTTAGACCTTATGAACTACCTTTGATAGAAGACTCAAAATGGGATATAGAAATTATTTTAGCGTAAATAAAGCGAACAATAAAAAGGAAACAAAAGAAACCAAGAACAAGAGAAGATTTCAAAATACATCAAGCACTTGTCAAGGATAATTTTCGGCCTCTATTATAGTTTATTTTTGTGATTTAGGCTCTAGTGCTACAATACTAAATAATTTAGCACATATTTTTATTGCTAAAGGATTAGAAGAAACCACCATGTTTCTATCATTTTTTAGTATTGGTAATTTTATTGGACACCTTGGTGCTGGTTCAATATCAAAACATTTTGTCAAATCAAAAGCAATACCTTGAAAAATATCAATAACAATTTCATGGAAAACAATAATTGTATCTCATATTTTGTTTGCAACAACTATTATAGGGTTCCTTAAGGTCAAATGTGTCTTTGGGGCATAGTGTTTTCCAAGAATTAATACAACATGAAGACAATACAAAATGCAATTAGAGACAACTAAGAAAGTTATGCTATATAAGGGAAAAAAGAATGATAACAAAATAGTAACAATCATCTTGGTAGAAGAGTGACAAGAACCAAGCATATGCAAAGATGTGATTGTTCAAGTGAGTATTGATGATGGTAGATCATGTTACTATCCATGATGAAAAGAATCATGGCGTTGAAACCAAAATATAGATTAGAGGATAGTAGTATGATCATGAAAAGTTTCAGGAAGAGGAAAATCATCACATAAAGGTGAACCTTCAAGAAAGTATAACAAAAACATAGTGATTTATGAATCTTGCTTATAGTCTTCATAATTATTGTCTACTAGAATATCATGGTTATTTGATATCTCTAGTATACTTGTCATTTTGCACTCTAAATGGCTATGTTAGAGAAAAATATGTGAGGAAAATTTAAAAAAAGAGAAGCGAGAGAAAAAAGTGATGTTGAAGGGAAAAACAAGATGCAAAAAATGTGATAGTTATTTACTATGGTATTTGAAGATAAGAAATAGATCTAGGGGCAATAATATAAAGGCATAGTGTTTGCCTGATTTCAAAGCATGAGGGATTGAACTTATAGACAATGTAGGAGAGTAGAGTACAAGAATGAAGTAAATAGGATAGTCATTAGAAGGCTTTTGAAGGTTATGAAAATTCAATCCATGAGCATGCAGCCAAGAAAAAAGTATGAAAATATCACCATACAGTAGATCATGAAGGTATAAGAGACCACTAAAGAAGCTAGGAGAAACCGGAAGTGATCATCTCTCGAGGAGAAGGTAAATGAACAAAGAATCAATCTTTAGTATATTCTCAAAGGAAATGAAACTTTTTATATTAAAGAGATTCAAGGATCTTGAAGGAACTAGAAATATAGTTTGAGCTCCAATATTACAATGAAGAGATATTTTGGAAGCATAAATGATCTTTGTTTATTTTTTTCTTTTCTTTTTTAATTTGTAAAAGACAACCTTTTAAGTCACCAAACACTCCACAAATTCAAACCTATGAGATAAATGACTCAAACTAAGCACAAAGCCTCTGAGAACAATGGCATAGCATGGGTTTGAACCTTGGTGGAAACCTCACCAACAAAGTGTTTCAACATTTCTCGAGTTGGAGTCACCTACATAAATGTGCTTTGTTGATTGTAAAGCATTTTGGTTTTTGTGAAAGCCCTTTGTAACCATATTGGTTGCACATACAAACATAGCTTAAGAGATTTAGATATGTTCCATGTGTTGAAGAGGCTACAATTTTATGTTTATAAAGTAGAATTGCATCTAAGACAATGAAAAATAGTGATGGATCTCAAAGGAATAATACCAAGAGAAGACAATGAATGTCTATAATGAAGGTTTCATATAATAGAAACCCATAGTCCTGAAAAGAGTCCAAGTTGATTATGGTGAAATGAAAAAGGACAAAAGGGGAGGTTTTGTGGCATGTAAAACTAGTGATATGTGTGGGATTGTGATCTTAAAAGACACTATGATGAAATCAATGATATATCTGAGATGGGAGAAGTTGTAAAATTGCAAGTGATAGGTAGTAATGAAGATTAAGTGAATAAATAGTGGACAATAGCTTGTGAAAGGGTAAATTATCACAATGAAGACTAGTGACAATTATAAATGGGATTAGAGCTATGAAACCAAACAAAAATTGGTACATGAACATCTAACATAGTGAAGACAAGAGGCACAAGGTCCTATATGGGAATTTTATCAAACAAAAGGTTCCAAGTGTATACACCCTAAAATAGTCGCCTAGACTTTGGGCCCCCATTTAGCAATTTATCAAATCCCTAAATCAATATTTTCAAATATCAACAATATCAATTATATCAATTTCCTTGATCAAATCATAATCAATTCACTATTTCCTAAGGTTTGAGCCTTATTTAATTTAAAAGAGAAAAAAATAAAAATCTTATTTAATTAAGAGAACATGCTCCCTTTTAATTAATTAAAAATCTCTTTTAATTAAATAATAAAATCACTTTATCCTAAGCCTTTATTTAATTAAAAGAAATTTCCTCCCCTTTTATTTAAATAAAAAATCTCCACTTTTCTTCTTATCCTATGTTGCACAAATAAAGCATTATTCTTATTTTATAAAAAGAGAAAAAATACTTTTTGTCTCATATGGACACTGAAGTCAACTCTTATTTTCCTATTGGAGGATATTTGTGCACAAGGATCAATCTTCTTTTTTTCTCCATCGTTGATTAAGTCTTTTGCCTCTTAATCTCAATGGTCCATTTTCATCTCATTTCTTATAAAAGGAGAGCTCTCTTCCTCATTTGCATCTTAGGTTTTCATGCTAATATTATGCTGCAGGTTTTCTAGGTCATTTGGAGCTCTCTTTAAAGACACTCTTGTAATCCAAGCTTTGAAGATTTTGTTGCATCTCATTTTATATTTGCTTTCATAGTTTCATGATAATGGCATTCTTAGTGTATATTTCCTTTTATGCAATAGATTAATCTCACATAGTCTAAATAGGAGGGATTGGTCACATTTGTTCTTTCCTTTCATAGATTAGTTGCATTGTACTTTCATTTCCATAGACTAGATTGCATTCTCATTCTTAGCTTACTTGCATTGCATTGCATACATTTGGATTTCATTAGAGATATTGGCATTGATGCCCTTGTCTTTGATTTGGAATCTCTCATTGTGTGGTTGACTAGCAAGGTCATGAGTTCATAGCTTTAGCTGAGAGCAATTTTACAAATCTTGCAACTCCATGCATAGAGAGCTATGGATCGATTTGTGAGGGCTCATTCTTGAGTTTCCTTGCATGCAATGATTCATAGAAGTGTGACAGCATTTTAGCACACATTTTTGGTGCCCACCGTGGGGAAACCCACCTCTTGCATGCTGATTTTGATTATTTTTGGAGCTAACCCTTGTGCAGATTTGTTTGGAGATGGAAAACCCTAGATTTGAAAGATTTGATCATTTCTCTCAAACCGCTTGGTTTTTTGGTCTGAAATTTTTTTTATAGGTTGGCGACATATCAGAGAAGCTTCAATAAAAACTTTAGAATTTTTTGAGGTATTTTCAATTTTTTATTAATTTTTCATAAAAATTAATTTTTGACGCAAATTAGCATATTTTTTAGAAATTTTTACATTTTCGGAAAGCTCTTCAAATTCTATAGGAGGTCTATTCATTGTATTTTTAATTTAAAGGTCATATCATAGCTCATTTGGTCGATTTATAAAAACTGGTCTATTTTAGGAAAGTGGCTCTTTAGGGCACACATGAAAAGATCTTGTTGAAATTTTGAAATTTTTGGAAAGCTCTCTATTTTTTGATAGAGGTCTCTTTTCTTCATTTTGGGTTTAGGGTCCAAATTCATGTGGTATAAGTCCAATCTTGTTGACAAGGTCAAAAAATCAAAATTTAAAAAAGGGTATTTGATGATTAGAATGCACTTATTTTTCACATGGTTCAATGCATGATGTAAGTTGTCATTTGGATTATTTGTTGGTTATTATTGCTCCTAACAATTGATTTCCATATATAACCATCTTAGGGTTTGCATAAGTTGAGTATACATTCCATATCTTGTTTGCTTATTTTCTTGTCTTGTTCATTTGAAGGTTCATGGCTTGCTTTCATGGAAAATGCTTAAAACAAACAAAAAAAAAGTAAAATCTACTAAGCACATTGCATTGGACTTGAGGTATTTTGTTACATCTCTACAACATTTAGATTTTTTGATTAAAAATGAATCTCTCATGTGTTTGGCTTGAGTGTTTACATGCTTTCATTGAACACATTTCAATTGATGCTCTTAATGGGAAATGAATGAACATAGATTTGCTTTCATACAAGTTTGTGTAAGTGAATATTTTTGTTTAAACCTTAAGTAATTCTTGTGCCAATATCAAATATCTCATTGAGTGATTGAGGGCATGGATTCATTCATTGTTTACATAAGGAGTTAAATGCACCACTTTGTGGACTCACTCTATGTTTACTTGGAAAGTTAAATATTCCATTATTCAACCCTTTTTCATTTGTGAGTAGTATTGATAAGCAACTTTGGAGTACTTTTGATTGATCTTGTTAGCTAAATTGGGTTGTTGGACTCACTTATTCTAATCGCCCCTCATTTCCGCCCTTTGGATGCAAGGTCAGCATTCATACATAGGGGAGGGGTCTACTTGAAAAGAGCATTAAGTGTTCCACAAAGTTTCTCCTTTTTTATACTTTCTTGATCTAATTAGTTTTCCAAGGTGTGGAATCACTTTGAGTTTGTGTGAGGAGTTAAATGTTCCACTTTTGGACTCACTTTGAGTTTGTGTGAGGAGTTAAATGTTCCACCTTGTGGACTCACTCAACATTCACTTGAAGAGTTAAATGTTTCACTTTTGGACTCACTTCACATTCACTTGAAGAGTTAAATGTTCCACTTTTGGACTCACTTCACATTTACTTGAAAAGTTAACTGTTCCACCTTTAGTGCTTTAAATACCTTTGATAGTGAATTACTTAATTTTATTTTTAGAAGGCCTGCTTGGGGACACACCACCTCAAGGGATGACCTTAACTCCCATGTTCCGGCGGAGTATAAATAGCGGGTGGTGAATCGAAAGACACCTCTCTTGGAAATTGAGTTTGATATCACTCTTGGCTAAGCCTCAAAGAACTTTATACCTTTGAGAAGTGAAGGAGGAGATTTGGGTTACCGTCTCCCCCCGGCTATGTGATTTTAGATTATTTTCATCTACAGATTTGGACCTCACGTACCTTGCGTATATCAAGGACTCCTTTTAGAAAGCCATGTATATCCTTGTAGACAACTTGTTAAGGTGTTGTTGTGTTCTATGTGCCTGCTAAAACATTTTCAAGAACATACACAAGTAGAACCTTTAAAGAGTAGAAATACTAAGTCACTATCCTTGTTCTTGCGCAAGGTTGCTTTGCCCCTTGCTCATTGTTTGAAGACAATTGCTTGCTTGAACTCCTTGATTGTTGTCTTATGTGCTTGATAAAATGTTGGAAATCTGTTAATGTGTCTGATTAAACCACAAAACAACTGAATTCTTGAGTTGAAACACCCAACTTTTTACAGAATGCTTGATTTTCTATCCTGTCATTAGAGACTTGTTTTGACTTTAAATCTCTTGTTTCTACCCTCTAGGAATAGCATCAATTGGTTTACAAGGCCACTTTGGAAATATTTGTCAGGTTAGAAGGTTATTCTTGGTGAGAAAGCTTATCTCTAGAATTGTCAGCTACATTCTTGGAGAATTTTAGTGCTCTTATTGTCCAAATCACTTTCATTTAATCAATTTCAATTATATTTTGGCCTAGTCCAACCTCCTAATTCAAAAGTGCAAGGATATTCATCCTTTGATTTTAGCACCTCTTTGATAGTGTTGGTAAAGCCCCTTTATTTCTATCTTTTCATTTCATTTTGGACAATAAAGAACTTTGATTATCCTAGTTTCGTGTTGACACTTTGCGAGGTCACCCTATCATTAAGAATCTCTTTCTTTCATGTCAGTTACAACAAGTTACCAAGTCAATCAAGGGAAGCAACCCCCTGTTGTCCTTAGCCAGTTACCACCAGTTAAGACTCGTCAACAACATAAGGGAAAATGACCCTTTTTTTATCAATCTCCTAAGAGTGAATCTAAGATTTATTTTAATCCGAAAGGTAATCCTAGTGAAGTGAGTACCTTTTTAGCACCCATTTCATCAAGTATGGACATGAGTTACACCTTCACTCAACAACAAAGAGAAGCAATGAACTAGACTCTTGATGACATGTTTCAATGGCATAGGGCTAACATGATGTCTGTTGGGTCTGCATATGCTAGTCCACCTGGATCACCCCCGATCAACATAAGGTATCTTGATGCTCACCAACGAGCTAAGAGACATCACCAACAAACTCACTTAGATTCAGGGTCACAACATGAAGACCAGAGCAACGAGTCTAGTGACCACCACATCAATGTAGCCAATGCAATCAAACAGTCAAGGCAACCTTCTCCACTTAGAGATACCTCTCGATATGCAAATATGAGATTGAAGAGCATTGAAAGGGAGAAGCAAGCCTATCTAGATGAACAAGCTACTAAAAAGGAGAAATTTAGACAACTAGAGGAAGAGGAACGTGCATTATTAGACATAAGGAAAAGAGTCGCTCAAGAAGAAGAAGATAGAATCTATGCACAACAACTCCAAAACTGATTCAATGGGAGGGGTACTAATAGTGGGACCCACTCACCCCCATCTACTCCCTCACCAAGTCCTAGAAGAAGGTCAAGAATGCCCTCAAGATCCCCAAGTCCTAGAGGTAGAAGGACTTCAAGATATGATCACCATAGGAGACAATCACCTCCTAGACTTTCAAAGCAACCCTCCCAACGAGCACATCATGGCTCACAACATGGAGGAAGTTATGCCAACTTCGATCATATAGATTTTATGAATATGCAACAAGAACCATCCTTTCAAGCATATGTAGAAAGGTATGTGGAATAAAATAAGGATCAGTTCCTAGAAAGTCTCATCAACAAAGGTGCTAAGTTCCCATATAATTTTGATGTGGACCGAAAGGTAAAGAAGCAAGATCCATCAACTAATAAGGTGATCAAACAACTTCAAAAGGATATAGAAAGGATGAGGGCTCCTAAGAGCACATTTAATTTGGACTCCATATGTCCCAACCCAATTGACAAGAGTGCGGTGTTGGTTGAGTTTCCTAAGAAAGTTGAGTTTCCAACCTATGACAAATATGATGGCGTTGGTGACCCTCATGACCATGTTAGACAGTTCTACATAATGAGATTTTCTTTTCACCATGAAGACTCCTACTTGATGAGATTATTCCCAAGGAGTCTCAAGGGTCAAGCCATGGAGTGGTTTACTGACCTTACTCCTCCAATTAAGACATTTAGAGAGCTTGTGGAAAGATTTGTTCAACATTTTTCTTACAACTTATCAAGGTTGGTCACCATGCTTGATTTGTGCAAACTCAAGCAGAATCAAGGGGAATCCTTTGTTACCTTTTTACAAAGATGGAGATGTTTGTGCTTGAAATATCCAAGAGCAATTCCTGAGGAGGAGAGAATAGACATCATTATGAGCAACTTGATACCAAAATTAAGGTATGAAGTAAGGAAGATCCCATTTAATTCTTTTGATACCATGGTAGAAGTGGCATGTCGCATAGAGGATGTCCTAAAAGAAAAAGGAATTTTGGCAAAAACAACTAATAACAACAATGGCCAAAACAACAATAATAATGGTAATAAGGACAAAAAGAACTCCTATTGGAATAAGAATAAGCAAGTGGTCAATGACGGAGTTTTTGACTCATCACAACCTAAGAATGAAGGAGTTCTTAATCTCTCTAATGCAGTCCAAGCCATGAAGTTGCAAACATCTTCAACACAACAAGAAAATAAACCCAAGTATCAAGGGAGACCTAAAATAGAAAAGAGACAATTTACCAAACTTGGGGACTCCTATGCAGACATTTTCAAGATGTTAATTGCTCATAATTTGGCACAACCTCAGGATCCTACAAAGTTCCGCATACCGGATCCTAAACCTCATTGGTGGGATGAGAAGGCTTTCTGTGTCTTTCACAATGGAATTGGACATGATATAGAAAATTGTTTTAAACTTAAGCATCTTGTCCAAGATCTTATTGAAAGTGAAAGATTACAAGTTGATGGTTTAACCACTAATGCGGATCACAAAGCTTTTAAAGAACCCTTGCCCAAATATGAGAAAGGAGAGAATTCTAACAACAAGAATGGCAAGGCTGCTATCAACTACACCTACAAAAATGTTGAAAATGTTATTAATATGCTTGAAGTTGTTGATGATAATGTCAACATGATGAGAGGGAAAGACCCTGTTAGTCCATTTTCTTGTCAATGCAAAATCCTATGAAAATGGCCTTTTCTCTGCAATTCTTGAAGATGTCCCGCCCTGCTGCAAGCTTGTTTTAATGTGTGATGAAAATCCATAGTGTTTCATGGTTTGAGCTCTTAGCCCTATGTTCTTCATTGTGTCACCAAGCTCTAGTCCAAATCACACATGCTGAATCACAAAATCCAGAAAGTTATTCAAGTTCTAACGTCTGCAAGAAACACATTTTAGAATCTGCCATAGTGTTGAAAACCCATAGTGTTTTTGAAAATCCATGATGTTTTCGGTCTATGTAAAAAACCTCATTGTTTTCAACCTTGTGCCTTCTAGCTTTTGTGCACTTATCTTTTGGTGTCAGAAACCTTGTGTGTTTTCGATCTTTTCCATCGAAAACCCTGCGTGTTTTTGACCTCACAGTTTCTTGTTTGCTGGCATTCCCTAACTGGGCAAGTACGATCGTTGGTGGGTCACCAATTCTTCCCATTTCCCAGTGTGGTTAAAGTTCAGACAAGATCGGTGGTTGTCATAGGTTCGCATGGTGAAGATGCATGATGTTTATCCTTCACGCTTTTGCGACAACCATTCGATTTTCTTGTATGGGCGTGAAGTGGGTCCAGGTCTGCAGGCTCTTCTTGATTGGTTGTCGCATGGCCGCATGTCAGACTTTTCTGACATGCGATCATGTGACCATTTTCCACCTGTCCATGTGGGTCCTAGTTCTTAGTGATGTTCAACTGCTTGGCGGTTAAGTTTTTCTTTCCGTGATCTGGTGACTCGCGGTTATCTCTTGGTCGCTGATTCTTGGTAGTTAAGCCCTTAACATTTGGCGACTTGGCTGGAAGTTTACTTTGCCTTAGTTGCGCAATCGCGTAATGGTGGGCCCGAGTCTTCATGTTTTTAAAGGTAAGGCCTCTTCGGCGATGGTCCCGCTGGTGGTTATGTGGTGGCCTATGGTTGGCTGTCGCATGATCGTGTGTTAGAGTTTTTTGACATGCGATCATGTGACCGGTTGACACGTGTGCTATGGTCCCGATGGCAGGTGGTGAAGTGGCCTCCTCTGGATGCTGAGGTGATAGGGTGGCATTGACATGGAGGCTTGTCATGTGTTCGCATAGCCCAATTTTTGGCTATGCGATCATGCGACCACTGCTGGCGCCATGGTTGCGGAGTTGGGCAGGTCCACGGTGCCTGTGTTGCTGACGTGCTAGTTTTTTATTGGCTGTTGACATTTTGAGGGGCCCGCGACTATTGTGAACTTAAACATAGGCCGCTTGATGTGCCAGGAAAAGGATGAGATCTACAGCCATGTTTTAAACTTTTGGGGATGACCGTTGGATTTTAATTTCAAATCTGCAGAGGGTTTTCCAGCGATAGGAAGTACTAGAATTCAATGCTTTCATGGCCAGATTTGATTGGTTTGGTGGCGCTTGTTGTTGCAGTGTGGTCCAGGGTGCCATGAGTGTTTGCAGGGATGTTTTGCCATGTGGGGAGGACAGTTTGTTGGCTTGAGATGTTTTGATGGTCTAGTCAGACTGATTTTCATGATGAATTTGTGATCCTGGGTACAAATTTGAAGATTTTCTTGCCGTGAGGATCATGCCTTATTTCTGACAAATTGGTGCTGGTTTTCCCTCCACCATGTTTTTTGGAATTTTGTTTTTTTAGCTGTTGTAACCCTAACCCTAGTCATCCGTAGCTTGTTGCAACCTATTTTGGGTTTCCAAGATGACTGGTGGTATATATTGCAAGTTTTTGATAGAACATGGGTTCTGAATTTTGTCAGTTCTAGTGGTTCCAATTTCTGGTTCCATGAGTGGTTTCTTCATGTAAACATTTTCATCCTGGTTGTATCAACATTAGGGAAAAACCTCATGTATCTTTTGCATATTGTCTATGGTGTTTTCTGAATCAACTTGTAATACAGGGATTTGAATCCACATACTTAATACAGTTTCTCATTCTTGGATCTCTCCTTTAGTTGTTCTTAATGAATTCTGAGTTTTCTGGCTCATTGCATTTGGTTGCTTATGTATATGTTTCATCTCTTAGCCTTGATTTAGAATTAGGTTAAAAGTCTCTGAGTGAAGCATAGATTCATTTGGTTCAATCAGTAAGGATACTTGTAAGTAGTGTAAGAGATGTTTAACTATGTTTATGACTTGGATTCTCAGATGAATCTAGTAGTTGTCCTTCTGTTCCATGTTCACTTCAGGTATGATGCCGAATGGATAAGGCATTAATCTTAAGCTAGTATCCCTGTGCTGATGCAAAGTGTTGCATGGTTGTTTGCATCCTGCAAGAAACCCAATTATATTTAATATCTCCAATCCTGCAATCCCTCATAGTCTTGAGGTCACAAGGCCATTTTATACCCAATAGCAATTGAGATTCGATGAATGTCTGGTTAACATTTAGTAGTCTCTTGCTATCATCTACTTTGTTTAATCCAGTCCAAAGTCCTAAAATGCCATAAGTTACTGGATTAGGTGCACCCACCATGATTTTGTAGAGCCAAAAGTGAAGAGGGTAGTCTTGTCCCTATAGTTGGTCCAGTTGTCTTGTAGAGCTTTCACACTTGGAGCTAACCACTCCTAACATCAGTCTCAAGGCATATTGGCAGCCCTAGATGGCATAAGCATTTTCAAACACCAATAGACCCTTATGGATATGATGTGGATTCAACTCCTATGCCTGATGAAGGACCCATTGTGGTACTAAGAGATCCTCACTCATGAAGGATGTCTCAACCCCTCACTGCAGTCACTAGGAGTCAGTCTCAAGCTCCCATTGTTATTAGAGGTCCTAACTCTAGTAAGTCTAAGCAGCCAGTGTCAAAAGGTGTTCTTCCTAAATTTGTTGTTGGTCCTAAATTGAATTATAATCTTGTTGACCAATTACAATGTACACCAGCATAGATTTCAATCTTTGAGCTTTTGGAATTGTCCCCTAAGCATAAGCATGTCCTTGAGGATGCTTTACGAGTGGCTAATGTCCCTAATGATATAGATGTAGATCAATTCCAGAATATGGTCAACCACTTGGCTAGCCCTCACTACCTTACATTCTCAGAAGAAGATGACAACTCATTAAGCCACCCACACAATTTGGCCCTTCATATAGAGGTTATGATCCACAAGACCCATGTTAGGTGCGTGTTGATGTTAAAGTATTGTTCGTTCGTGTTTAATAAACGATGAGACAATCATGATATCCATATAAATATAGATATATTTTTATATATATATACTATATAATATAATTGAAAAGTAAGTATATATTAATATGCACATGTGTGAACTTATATATATATATTATACAAAGTATGAATAAACTATTGGTTAAGATATGTTAACTAATAGTTATGTAATGAAGTGACATGACCATAAGTATATACGGTCATGTCTATTCATTACATGACTATTCAATATATACATATACCCTATTGTTATTGTAGAATCAATCAATAACAAAGGCAATTGTATTCTACAATCACAATGGTAATCTATTTCACTACAGCAGTTACATATATTCTCTATAGGATGATCCAAATTTCACAACATGGTATCAGAGCCTAACCTATAAGAGAATAAAATATATCGGTAATAAATTGGCAACCATATCGTTCAAAGGATACATTTCAGCGTATGAAGGATACATTCAACATTAACAATATAGAAGAAACACAGGGGATGAAGATCTTAATCACTGAACAAAGGGAACATAAATACGCATCGGAATCTCCTTGAGCTTGCAGGGAATAGATATTATCATATCACCCACCTGTCACTACTCTTCTCTTCTTCCATATTTGACATCGTTGTTGAGTAAGGAGAGACCATTATGGTCAGTCAAGAAAAAGACCATGAATTCATTTACAGTCATAACTTAGAGATCGATATAAACTATTGGGAACTAGGATTAAGACAATTTGGGATCACAGTCTAAAGACGTGATCAAAGAGATTATATAAACATTGAAACCGTAGGTCTGCATGCTGTCACTGATTCTAAAGTATTGCGACGGCAGTCTGGAAACATTGAAATCGATTCATTGCTTAGCATAATCAGTGTTAGAAGCATCTTATAAAAGAAATAAAGCATTCCATAAAACATCGATAATATAATAATCAGTATTGAACATTTACAGAACTTTATCGATCTTTTAACATGGTATCATAGAAAAGCCTAAGAGGAAGTCATTTTTAGTGGAGACTGAAGTCAGATGAAAGATTGAGAGAATTTAATCTATCAAAATGTGAAATTAGTTTTGAAGATACAAAATAGCGACGAGCTTTCCAACGATAGTGTATTTGCATTGGTAACCGCTGATACAAATAATGTTATTTTCCTTCATGACATGTATTCAAAATTATGCCCGATGACTGTTGATATTTGGAAATGATTGTCGATGTATATGAGCACTTGTCTGTGTATATACTGGTGCGATTGGTGCTCGGGCTGATTGATATCTATATTACTAAGTTGTGTGATTCAAAATTGTTGTGAGCCCAGTATAAAAGTGTGGACCATCCTTATAGCATATGCATTTCCAATAAAATCTCTGTTGTATACGATATCCAATCCATATCTAGTATAAGATGTGATGTGAATGTAGATCGATGCCAAAGCTGCGATCCATGAGTATAATAGTCACCCGATCGAATTGATAATCCATGATTGATGACTGCTATGTCTGGGAATTGCTCATATCATGTTGATAATTATGTGCTAATCACAGACTTCATAGGTTTGATTGAGAAATGCCGCTAACTTTGGTTATAGTCTCCAAGGTTCTGATTCTCCAACCGTTATTATAGATATGGTTTCACAGAGGTATTGAAGATATTTAAAGAATTGAGATTCGACAAAGGCATGCGCTCGACTTGGAGATCATTAGTGATACAGTTTGGCATGTTATGGTGAAATTCGTCGCTTCATAGAGTGTTCACCTCCTGTGCTACGAATTATATGATATATTGTTTGAAAGTATCCTACTAAAGACTCACAATCTGTACAAACAATTCTTCTACATGGCTCTCCCCTTCTAGTGGACTCTTGAGCAGAGGCTCTTATAAGATTTAATTTATTTCTACTTACTAGATTAGTGGATTATATGATGAAAAACTTTGGCTTCCAATAATAGGAAGAAAATTTCTCTGAACAAAAGAAAAAGGATTTTGAGAAATGATTAAAAGAGATCAATTGTAGATGAATTATGTTGAATAGTCAGTTTGATTTAAATCACCATATTAAGTAACTAATCTATTAAAGACAAGAGTGTGTACTATCAACTAAACAGTCTCAATTTGTGGAGGATGCAATGTTTATTCCATTAGAGTATGGGTGATAAACTATTATGAGAATAATCAGTATTATGGAACAATACTATCCATACGACCCATGGAGAATAATAACCGTCAGTTAATTTATTCATTAAGAATAAGAGAAGGTGTAATAAGAATTATCAGTATTTAAGAATAGTAATTATCACATGTTTTAATCTCCAAGGGTATAAAAGAAGAGTGTTAAAGTCATCTTCAACAAAGACTTAAAAATACTGGGGTTGCCACCTTAAAGATAAGTATTCCATGCTTTATTAAATATGATTTTTTTAATTCATTAAATAATAAATCTTGTATGCTTCTATCATTTGTACTCTTGTACGAGATAGTTTAGCTTTATAAACTATTTGTAATCTATCTCTATTTTCAGGATAAAAGCATATGAAATTCAGATTCAGAGAAAGTCTGACATTTTCAAGAGGTCAAGAAGTTGATGAGCTTGAGCTTCAGAGGGAGCATGTACAATTCAGTTAACTTGTGACAATCTCAATCATATTGATTGAGAGGGAGTTCACAATTGAAGGTAAAACAAATTTGAGATTATAGCAGTGGGAACTTGTGGATAGAATCACCGATGAGATGTAAGTGAACATCATACTAGAGGTCCTTATTATCTTCCCTCAAGTCCAAGAGGGAGTGTTAATGTTATGGCCTTGAAAAAGATCAAAATGCATCCTATGCTAATCCGCAGCCTTATGGAAACCCAGTATGAGATATCGATTCTCTCAGGAAGAAAAGTATGAAGTCACATCCTGTAGTGACATTGAGCTAAGTATATAAAAAGGGTATGCCTCCATGATAGAAGAAGAAAAAGGATATGCATCAGTGGATATGCGAGGATCTTGATTCAGAGGGAGTAGACCATATTTTGTTGGCTCTCTAGTGATCGAGAAACTGTAGCAGAGAATTATGATGAATTACCATGTGAGAAGGCTATGCTTCCATGTCAGAGGGAGAAGCTAGAAGATCAAACTAAGATGGCATCACAGGATCGTGGTCATATTAATTCAGAGGAAGTATACCATGTGAAGATGGTTTCTCACCAAGCCCCTTGCTAGGAAGAAGATTGTGTACTTCAGATAACCTTGGTATGTTGAGAACTAAAGCCTTAAAGAAGTTCTCAGAATCAGTGATCCATCATTTTGTATCTTAATATGATTCTTGTCTGTGATAGACAAGTCTAAGGTGGAAGCCTTGGTTTTAAATCTCTGAGGAGAGTCAAGATGGATATCATATGTGTGACTTTATAGGTCCACTCACCCTGTGTTCATATTTAGAAGATGATGATTTTCTAAACATGAATACTTGTACTTAACATGAAAGGTGACGATCTTTCATGTGTGTTGGGTTACTATTTCAAGGTGACGATCTTGACAATAGTTAACTAGGCTTCAAGATCGACTCCCAAAAGGGTTTGTCCCAGATAGGACCGGACATCTTGTTGCTTATGTTATTACTTGGTGTGTAATAATTGTTAAGATCGACTCCCAAAAGGGTTTGTCCCGGATAGGACCGGACATCTTAACGCTGAGATTATTACTGTGTAATAACTTGTCAAGATCGACTCCCGAAAGGGTCTATCCTGGATGTGCCGGATATCTTGATGTCTATCATGATCGACTCCTGAAAGGGTCTGTCCCAGATGTGCTGGATATCATGATATGAAAGGATTCTACAAATTCTATTAAACTCTCTCTCAAGAGGGAGTGTTAAAGTATTGTTCGTTCATGTTTAATAAATGATGAGACAATCATGATATCCATATAAATATAGATATATTTATATATATATATATATATACTATATAATATAATTGAAAAGTAAGTATATATTAATATGCACGTGTGAACTTATATATATATATATATATATATATATATATATATATATATATATATATATATATATATATATATATATATATATATATATATATATATATATGAATAAACTATTGGTTAAGATATGTTAACTAATAGTTATGTAATGAAGTTACATGACCATAAGTATATACGGTCATGTCTATTCATTACATGACTATTCAATATATACATATACCCTATTGTTATTGTAGAATCAATCAATAACGAAGGCAATTGTATTCTACAATCACAATGGTAATCTATTTCACTACAGCAGTTACATATATTCTCTATAGGACGATCCAAATTTCACAACAGTTGATAGATGGGGGTGCTAGGCTTAATATTTGTTCTTTGAGCTTATTGAAGGCCTTGGGTTATTCAGAAGAAGTCATTTACACAAGGAAGAAGATAACTATCAAGGCTTATGATGAAGCAGAACGTAGTTCTAAAAGATTGGTTGTTCTTCCTATTCGAATTGGTCCTGTAGAGAAAGATATTTTATTTCAGATTGTTGATGCCGGTCCTTTGGCTTACAATATTTTGTTGGGTAGACCTTGGGTACATGAGATGCAAGCAGTCGCATCTACTTATCATCACTGTGTGAAGTTCCCTTACAATGGAGTAGAAGTTTGCATACCTGCGGATAGCACATTGTCAGTCAACACAATTTCAGCAGGGTCTCACATTCCTTTGAATAGGGAGGCTGACACTTTTGATACTACATTTGAATAATGCAAAGACAAATTCAAAGCCATGGATCTTGGCATGGGGGATTACAAAATTGATTCATTCAAAAAATTGCCAATTTCCCCTAGGTCTTATGGCAAACCTTCTCAAGATATGAAGCCCTCATCTTCAGCCATGACATTGTTCAACAAGTTTGTAGAATCCTCAGTTTTGATTCAAGAGGAAAATGAAGAGGTTGTCGTTAGGGACTGGATTTACTGAGAGGAGAAATACCGACATAATGAGGATTTTGCACCTTCTCCTCGAGCTTATGGGAGAGGGTATACATTGGTCAAGAATATGGGTTATCCAGGACATGGTCCCCTTAGTCATCGGTTGGATGCCAAAGATGAACCTCTTAATCATGCCTTTTTTGGATGAAGGAATAAGTCAACAGTTGGCTTAGGTTTTGCAAATAAGAAACAGAAAAGTGTCCCTATCTTAGCTGCGACAGACAGTGACAATGACTCAAACTACACACCTAATCTCTCTAATTAGCAAGACATGTTTGATGATTGGGTGCCTTCAAAAGATTTGACAATTGATAGTCCTACTATCCCAGCTGTGACAGATAGTGACTATATGAATGCTAGATTGATAATGGAAAGTGTTGCTATCCTAGCTGTGATGGATAGTAACAATGCTAGTGCTAGAGAAAGGGAAACCTTTCCTAACCTTGAAGCTTCTACATCACGAGGCCCAAATAATGATTCAGAGACAAACTCACATGAGTTCGAATGGGACTCACTTTCAGATGCAATAGTTGATTTGGACATGGATGTTGTCCATACTTATAGTACTCAACCCGAAGTGACCAACAAGCCTAGTGTAGGACTAGAGGATTGGACTCCTTGAATTGCCTTAGTGGATGACGCTTTGTTTGGTAGGACAAATCCTGATTTGGGTATCTTAGAAGGAGACTTGATGAATCCCAATTGTATGGTCACCAGAGATAACACCTTCCACATACACAATGCTGAACTAGTCATTGACCTACCCCTTGTTCATTTCCACCTAATTGATTGGTCTCAATGTCACCAAGAGCCTCAGCTCTTAAACTTTTAGAATGACTATGAAATTGCTTGTTATCTAAATGCTCTTGAACCCGTAGTCTCTTCCACCAGTGAACCAACAACAAGTATGATAGAGCCTGATATTAAGTACCTCAGTCTAAAAATAAAAGAAAAAGAAAAAAAGAAAAATGGTTCTAATGGTGAAAACCACTTTGTGGCGGTGTCAGAACCCAAAATAGTAAAAATAAATGACGTATCTGAGGGTGAAAACCTCTTTGAGGTGCCTAAGGATGGGGTACTTAATAACTTACCAAGTTACTTCCAAGACAGGTCATCAATTCTCATTGAGCCCACACAACCAGTGAATTTGAATACAGTTGAGGCTCCCCAAATAGTGCACCTAGCTCAGTCTCTATCAGTTGAAGAAAAAGAGGCATATACAAAGTTTTTGTAAAAGAAGAAAATCAACTTTGCTTGGACATATTCCGATATGCCAGGGCTTGACACTGATCTTATTATGCATCATCTATCTATAGCTCTAGGAATAAAACTGATCAAACAAAGGTTAAGGAAAATGCACCCTCACGTAGCTCTTCTTGTTAAATCTAAATTAGAAAAGCTCTTACGTGCAGGATTCATTCAAGCTATTGACTATGCTGAGTCGATCTCCAATATTATTCCAGTTTCAAAACATGATGGGTCCATTCGCATTTGCACAGACTTTAGAGACCTCAACAAAGCATGCCCAAAGGATGACTTTCCACTCCCAAACATAGACATGATAGTGGATATGACGGCGGGTTATGAGATATATTCCTTAATGGATGGGTTTTCCATATATAACCAGATAAAAATAGCTCTCAAAGATCAAGAGAAAACAAATTTCACATGTGCATGGGGAACCTATTGTTGGAACATCATGCCATTTGGCCTAAAGAATGCAGGAGCAACATACCAATGAGCTATGACCACAATTTTTCATGATATGATGCATAAGAACATGGAAGATTATGTGGATGATACCTTGGCTAAATCTAGGAAATGGGATACACACCTTGATGATTTGGAAGTGATTCTAGATCGCATGGAATAGTTTCAACTTAGATTGAATCCGAAAAAATGTGCATTTGGAGTTACCTCAGGTAAACTTCTAAGATTCATAATTTCAACAAAAGGAATAGAGGTTGATCCTGAAAAGGTCCAAGCTATCTTAGATATGCCACTTCCAAAGAACATAAGTCAAATGAGAAGTCTTCAAGGAAAACTCCAATCTATACAGAGGTTTATTTCACAACTTGCAGATAGAGCACAACCTTTCAATAAAACATTGCATAAGGGAGTCACATGTGTGTGGAATGAGGATTGCCAAAAGAGCCTTGATCAAATAAAATAGTATTTGGCTAATCCTCCAATTTTGATGCCTCCTATTCCAGGGAAACCATTGATTTTGTACATTTTAGCAACAAAGTCTTCCTTGGGGGCATTGTTGGCTCAATTAGATGACACTAGGAAAGAAAGGGCCATATACTACATCAATTGTACTCTAGTATCTTATGAGATCAATTATAATAACATTGAGAAGTTGTGTCTTGCAGTAGTGTTTGCTTCCCAAAAGTTGTGACAATATATGCTTTCTCATACTATACATTTGGTTGCAAAAATTGATCCTCTTAAGTACTTGCTTAGTAAGGCTGCCCTCACGGGTAGACTTGCTAAGTGGATGATGGTTTTATTTGAGTTTGATATAGAGCACATTAAGAGAAAGGCCATAAAAGGGCAAGCTATTGCTGATCAGTTAGCTGATTTTCCAGTTATGGATAGTGTGCCTATTCAGGTAGAGTTCCCAGATGAACACATTCTATACATGACCACTCACACTTGGAAGATGTTCTTTGATGGTTCCAACATGCAAAATGGATCAGGTGCGAGAGTGTTGTTTGTTTCTCCTCATGGGTACAATATTCCAAAATCCTACAAACTTTTATTCCCATGTACAAACAATATTGTAGAATATGAAGCATTAACCAATGGATTAAAACTAGCTATAGAATGGAACATAACAGAGTTGCATGTCTTTGGGGATTCACAATTAATTATCAACCAAGTCAATGAGGAGTATCAAACCAAAGATGATAAATTGATACCTTACAAAAAGATGGTTAATTCATTGAGACATTACTTTACCTTTGTGACATTTCAACACATCCCTAGAGCAGAAAACAAAGCTGCAGATGCTATGGCTACATTAGCTTCACTCCTACAGTTGGAACAACATGAATCCAAATTTGAATTCCTGGTGGAAGAGCTACACCACCCCATATTTGACTCATCTGAAAGCAATGTCATTTGTACCCTTGTCACACATGAGTCTTCCCGCTATGGTGCTATCTATTCATATCTACGCAATGGCATCATCCCTGATACTTTCAACCATTCTGAATGTCAAAACCTCATCTGTAACGCCTCTCGCCACACCCTTATCTCTAGTGATTTATATAGGAGGGGTTTAGATGGGACACTTCTTAGGTGCTTGGAAAAGGAGGAATCTGACCAAGCGTTAGTTGACATTCATGAGGGCATTTATGGTGGACACTCTAATGGTCTTGCCATGGCCTGAAGGTTGCTTAGGGTAGGGTATTATTGGCCCACAATGCAAACTGATGCAGTAGCTTTCTCTAAATCTTGTGAGAAATGTCAAAAACATGGAAACCTGATTCACGCTCCAGGGAGGGAGCTAATTCCTTCTATTTCTCATTGGCCATTTTAGTGTTGGGCCTTTAACCTTGTTGGGAAAATTCACCCCAACTCATCAGGTGGACATAAGTTTATCATCACAGCTACTGATTATTTCATGAAATGGGTAGAGGCAGTCCCTCTTTCTATTGCCTTAGGCAAAATAGTTTCCCTATTTATTCTGAATCATATTATTTGTTGATTTGGAGTGCCTTTTGAGATTATTACTAATAATGGAGGTCAATTCAAGAACAACGACCTAAAGAATTTATGCAAGAAGTTTAGAATTAAGCAACATTGGTCCTCCATCTATTTTCCATAGGGAAACAGACAGGCAAAAGCCTCTAATAAAACCATTCTTAAAATCCTTCATAGAACAGTACACAAGAATGGTAGGGATTGGCACTTATAAATCAATCCGGCATTATGGGCCTATAGAACTAGCATTCGTACACCTATAGAAGCTACTCCTTTTGCTCTTACCTATGGCACTAAAGTAGTGTTGCCTTTAGAAGTAGAGATACCTTCACTTAGAGTCTCTCTCAAAGGTTTGATTACAGATGAGGATTACCGCGCCATGAGGTTACAAGAACTAGAACTTCTAGATGAGAAGCATAAGGCTTCCTTTGATCACATGACAGTATATCAGAAGTGTATGTCCAAAGCATTCAACAAGAAGGTTCACCCTAGGGAATTTCAGATAGGTGATCTTGTTTTGAGAGAGAACCCTAAGAATCAATAGAACAGAGAACAAAAGGGCAAGTTCGAACCTAATTGGCTTGCCCATACATTATTACAATAGCTTTTGGTACAGGTGCATATTTATTGTCGAATGAAGATGGAGAATAGCTCCCTGAGCCCATCAACATTTTGCACCTAAAGAAGTTCTATCCTTGATGCCCATTTCTATCTGGGGGCATCCTTTGTACATATTTTATGATCCTGAAAAAAAATACCAAAAAAATTGATATATGATGCTGAAAAAATCTTTAAAAGCATATAATGTCCTAAAAAAATGATCATCTTAGTGAAAATCTAGCAATAGACGCTTTGATGTATCTCCAAAAAAATTTATATATTCCAAAAAAATACCAAAAAAAAATTAAAAAAAATAAAAAATTCAAAAAAATAGAAAAAGTGCCTTGGTGAAAACTTGGAAACAGGTGCCTTGGTAACAAAAATCCAAAAAATGAAAAAAGAGAAAAATTGCAATAAAAATCCAAGTGGTGAAAACCTTGAAACATGCACTACTTGAGGCCTTTGCACCCTTGTCTCCTAGCATGTGTCCTCGACACTAAGCCTTTCTCCATCATGCCTTGACCTTATTTGACTTGGTTTGGAATTGGTCTTTATCTTTGTCTAGGGGGGATAACTATTAGCATAGGTCCTTTATGTGCGTTTGTCTCTTGGGGCATTTCACAATAGGTGTTTTTCAACACCACCCCAAACAGTGTTTTTCAACACTACCCTTGCGTCAAGTGTTTCTTCACACTTATCAGATGTCTTACCTAATAGTCTAAGTATGATGTAATATTTCTCATTGATAGATGTGATAACCAAAGTCTGACTCTATGACCAACACACACGCACTTAGACAATCAACTCGCTTGAGATATGTTGACTTTATTTTTCTTTGTGTGCTATCTATGAGGATTTATTTGATGAGTGGTCTCTCCCTGAGAAGTTTTTGATGATGCATAGCTAGAAGACTAAGGGTATGAGAACATGTTTTCTTTCTTTATCTGCTTATGGGTATATTTTGTTGATCCTAACTGTCATGAGCATTTGTGCTGGTCTTACTTGACACTATGGATTGATAAGGTATTATCCTTGACTGTTTTGTGAGTGAATGCTTCTAGTTATCCTAACTTTCATGTATCTTGATACAAGCATAATCTCACTATATCAAACTTAGGTAATCTCACTGCATTAGTCATCTTGACCTCCATGTCTTTGATGCCTAGGTGGGATTTCCACATTTCTATCTGATAAAGATCATATTCATATCCACATAGTTATGCTAGTGTGCATTGTATGATCTTACGATGCTACCAATAACGCTTGATGATGATAATTAGATGTCTATAGGTGTTGTGACCTTGCAAGTCAACCACTTTCATAGTAACTTGCATTCTTAGGTTCATCATAGTTTAGTTTTTGCATCTTGTATATGGAGAGAGCTCTCCTTTTTATCATCTACGGACTAGTTGGTCAACTGTGCTCATTTTCTGATTCTTCTTGATCATATCTTTCATTTTTGGTCTTTCATATCACATCATTTTCTATCTATTTTCAGACTCGAAATCAAAATCTGAGTCGTGTTTCCAAGTTTTCTCATTCTTCTATGCAGTTGACTGACCTTTTGAGGCATAATTCTTCGATCTTTGATGCAATTTCTTCCTTTCCATGTCTTCCAAACTTCTAGTCTTTCATTCACCCCTTTCACTTTCTCTCTCTAAGGTTTGACTTAATCTTTATCCTATATCTTTTTCAGTCAAACCTCATCAACCTGGGGCATATCTTCACTGTTTAATGGTTATCCTATCATGCTCCATCCTTCGATTATGATTTATTGTGACTTGATCAGGTTTATCAATTTGTTGTTATCCTCTATCTGATTTCAATTTTGATTCTGAGGGGGCAGTACCTATTAGCTTTAATCTTTGATTTAGCTTTATCATTCATCTCAGCTTGAGATTCTTATTTTTAGACTTGATTATCACCTAGCAGCGACAGTGGTGATCTTGTCTTTCAATTTTTATCTCCTATTTTTCAGACTTGATTATTGCCTAGCAGCAACGGTGATAGTTTTGTCTAAGGCTTGATTTGCACCTAGCAGTGATGGTGTTGGTCTTGTCTTTCAGCTTATGCTTATGCTTGTCCTGATGTGTTCCCATCCATCGAACACACATCTTGATTATTTTGTGATCCCAAATCGATCTCACATTTCAAATCTTATTTGACTGCATGTGTTCCCAAAATGATCACACATTAGTCAAAGAGGGCCAAATGTATACACCCTAAAATAGTCGCCTAGACTTTGGACCCCCATTTAGCAATTTATCAAATCCTTGAATCAATATTTTCAAATATCAACAATATCAATTATATCAATTTTCTTGATCAAATCATAATCAATTCAATATTTCTTAAGGTTTGAGCCTTATTTAATTTAAAAGAGAAAAAAATAAAAATCTTATTTAATTAAGAGAACATGCTTCCTTTTAATTAATTTAAAAAAAAAATTAATTAAATAATAAAATCACTTTATCCTAAGCCTTTATTTAATTAAAAGGAATTTCCTCCCCTTTTATTTAAGTAAAAAATCTTCACTTTTCTTCTTATCCTATGTTGCACAAATAAAGCATTATTCTTATTTTATAAAAAGAGAAATAATACTTTTTGTCTCATATGGACACTAAAGTCAACTCCTATTTTCCTATTGGAGGATATTTGTGCACAAGGATCAAGCTTTTTTTTTGCTCCACCGTTGATTAAGTCTTTTGCCTCTTAATCTCAATGGTCCATTTTCATCTATTTCTTATAAAAGGAGAGCTCTCTTCCTCATTTGCATCTTAGGTTTTCATGCTAATATTATGCTACAAGTTTTCTAGGTCATTTGGAGCTCTCTTTGAAGACACTCTTGTAATCCAAGCTTTGAAGACTTTGTTGCATCTCATTTCATATTTGCTTTCATAGTTGCATGATAATGACATTCTTAGTGTAGATTTCCTTTTATGCAATAGATTAATCTCACATAGTCTAAATAAGAGGGATTGATCACATTTGTTCTTTCCTTTCATAGATTAGTTGCATTGTACTTTCATTTCTATAGACTAGATTGCATTCTTATTCTTAGCTTACTTGCATTGCATTGCATACATTTGGATTTCATTAGAGATATTGGCATTGTTGCCCTTGTCTTTGATTTGGAATCTCTCATTGTGTGCTTGACTAGCAAGGTCATGAGTTCATAGCTCTAGCTGAGAGCAATTTTACAAATCTTGGAACTTCATGCATAGAGAGCTATGGATCGATTTGTGAGGGCTCATTCTTGAGTTTCCTTGCATGCAATGATTCATAGAAGTGTGACAACATTTTAGCACACACCAAGCTTTTCATATAGGTAGAAATCTTTCTCAGGAAAAAAATATTATGTATGTTTGTATGTGCCAAGTCATTTTGGGTTTCCAACTAATATCTACCAATAGAGCACACAATAATTAAGTGACCTAGAGTTTCATATTTTGTAACATGATAGAGGTGATAATCATGAACATAGAAGCCAACCAAAGTAGGTTTATAAGGACACGTGTTCTTTGATAAAATGGCACAATCCAAGTGGCAGGACAAATAACTGAATAGGAACACTTTTTGTAAATGAACCCCTAAATTAGAACTGGTACCTCAAGATGACATTTTTGATGTCTCATTAAACCTTGGGCAGAGTTGCAATGAGGTAAGAACCAATCATGTTATGCAAGGAACTCAAAAGGACATGGAAGAAGAGTTGTTTTGGGATGCAAAAGAATTATTTTGTTCATATGTGGAGGTTAATTAAAGCAACACATATTATGCTCTACTACTCCATTATTTTGTAGATTTGCATTTGATTTCTCTAATTTTCCTCTATATGATCAACTATCTCTTTAACCACCAATTCTTGCTTACAACAATGCTCCTTAAGGTTGACCTCATTTATCTACTCATGGACCAACATTATGTCAATCTCATTTTCATGTTCTTGTTGATCACAACCTTCCAATGGGGTTAGTAACAACATTTCCTCTTCATAGTTTCTAATAAATAAAGAAATCTCAACAAATAAATCATCTTGAATATGAGATTCAACATTCATTTACTTGACAATAACCTATTTCTTCTAATTTTCTTTCTCTAAAGATGAATAGTTGACATCTAAACTTGACACAGATACCTTAAGATCATCCCAGAATGAGTCATCTTCAAAGGGGTCGTTGCAAGAAGTTGAGTCCCACTCTTGGGCAAAAAGGGGAAGTTTTTTTCCTATTTTTCAAAATTTATGTCAATTGATGTCAAAATTTGAGGCACTTAAATATTTAATCTTGAAAAACTTTAAGAATATAAAATTTAGTGCTCGGAGTCTACTTTTCAAATATATAATTTATTTCAATACCCACATGGTATAAATTGAATTTTAGTAGGCATGTTTAAAAACCACTTTTTCAAAATGCATGTTTCAGGACCACACCTCACACGTGTACGACCAACCTTTTTTAAAGTAAATGAATGTATTTTTGAGAATCCTTCTGGGGATTTCAAGGTACCTAAAACACTGAAGATTGATGAGAATATTTTATCTTTTTTTTTATTGAATATTTTTTTAATTAATTTTTAATTGACTATAAAGTACATTTTTGAAACCTCTGGTGTACGACCACCATGCTTCGATGATAACTTCAATTTTTTCACTTTTTTTTAATTTGAAAGAAATTCTATGTACATTGATGTCATATAACTCATTTTTCAAAAAACATAAAATTTAAAAAGTTATTAAAATTTTAGTTAGCCTTGGTATTTCAAGTTTAGGTACGACATTGGCTTAACAAATATTGTAAAAAAATTAAAATTTGTCATATCACTATAAACTTTATATTTGTATAATCTGCAAAATAAGAACTAAAATGAGTTTTCATTTCGTTGAAAAATTCATTCGGGAAGGTGTCCAAAACATTATGGCAAGGCAGAAATTTTATAGTGTAATGCCTTAGCCATATTTTTGCAGGGGCAAGCATAGGCTTGGTCCCACCAAGCCTATCCCGAACCAAAAATCAAGGCAAAGGGTACGATTCCCACTCATAGTTTTACAAAATAGGCACCCATTTTTTAAATTAAAAAAATGGGCACTCATTTTGTGAAATTCAAAAAATGGGTGCCCGTTTTGTGAAATTCAAAAAATGGGTGCCCATTTTGTGAAATTCAAAAAATGGGTTCCCGTTTTGTTTAAATAAGGGGTGTATGTTTCATTTAAATAACATGTGCCCATTTTATAAAGAACTGTTGCAGCCAAAAAATGGGACCATGGGCTTGATCTCAATGATTGACGAGTATTCAATCATTTTCTTAATGATCCATACTACAAACATAATATTTTGATCAACATTCTCTTGGTTTGGATTTGACATGAAGAGAATCATTTAAATTTGAATATTGGTGCAAACCTGGGATCAAAGCAATGCAGAAAGAGGCTAAGGAAGGTTCCAACAACTGAGGAGGTTGCAACAAATAGAGAGGAAGCAAAACGACAATGGGAAAGAAGAGAAAGAATTTGAAAACTGAATAATGTTGGAGCATCAAGTTCAACAATTGTTTCAGAAGAGGAGAACAATGAAGACACCACGATGGATGTAGAGGTTGAAGAAGAAAATTCAAGTGCACCTTCTAATCCAATATTGGATACATGTATGTCTTCATAGCCAAGTGTAACTTATTCTTGATAAAGAAGTTCATCATTTGCTAGAAATAGGTTACAATATAAATTATTTAAATTTTATTCTTGAAAATAGAGTAATAAATTTAATTGCACATCAAATTTTACAAATTAGTAATGTTAATCATAATGATAAAAGAACTGAAAGTCAAACCCCGATTGAAGCTAAAAATCAAACACCAATTCAAAGTGAAATCAACAATGTGGATGTAGACATAGAAACACCGATTGAGAAAGAAACTCCTTTGAATGATAATGAAATGAATGAACAATTTCAAATAAAAAGTGATGTGCTAGATAATCTACATGGTTTGGTTTCGTGGAAATAGATTAGGACACACGTGACCAGATTGTTTAGACAATTTTTTTATAATAATAAATTTGGGTTTCAATGTCAACTAATGTTACAATTAATTAAAATGTCTAAAATGCGAAAAGTGATGAAGAGGTTAGGCATTTATGTGAAATCTAAGAAGAAGGACGAGTCTCTAAAATAAGTTGTATCAACTGTTGCTAGTGCCTTTGACATAATTAGAAATAAAATTCGTTCTAAAGATAGTAATGCGGCATGGCGAGCATTAATAACATCTTTAGTAATCAAAACTACTACTGATAAAAGAATGATTCCAAACATAAGTGGATATCTTAATATTCATTGTAAAACTTTAACAAGAGTTGTAAAGAGAAGAGTTAACTTTGAAAGTGTTCTGATAAACCATTTATGGACCTTCAGTGGCAAACTCCCAAGGTTTGACATGAAACTTACTGGTGATGTCAAAACTTTGATTGAAAATTTTTGGCACTATAATACAAGAGTATCCTCTAAAGTTAGAGATGTTCTTAAATTAAGAGTCAATTCAAAAGTTCATGATCCACATCCAAAACACCTTTTGGATATGACCCAAATTGAATTGTATACAAATTTTGTGGATGATAAGGTGTTAACTATTAGTATTAGTCAAAGGTCTTTTTTAAAATGTAAACCATGGTATGTAAGGATTAACAAGGAAAGAATCACCCGTTGCTGCAAAACTCATGTTCAATTTTGTTATCATTATGATATTTTTTGATCTATACATTCTACCATGCATACTAATGAAATGTTGCAGGAATGTAGTATAAATATACCAACTCAAACTGTAAAGGAGTTGATATCAAGTTTGTTTTGTAACCCACCTAATGAGTAATTTATCTTTTGAATGCATGTGTTTCTGGTGTATGTGATGTATGTGGAAATCTTGCATTATTAGATGAATATTTGCATGAAAATATTTCAATTGATTTTGGACAACAATTAGTTAATGTAAAAATATTTAAAACCATTGAATATCTATTGAAGGATGGAAAGGTTGGAAAACAGTGTGATCTAATAACTGAAAAACTTAGTGTTCATACTTTTATGAATGAATTCAAGAGTAAGGTCGTACCTAAATATGTGAAACACTCTCAAAATTCTAGATGGCTTGATGGAAAATTTTGCATCTGCAAGAATACATTTCCAATTGGTAGTATACTTTCAGTCATTAACTTTGCAGAGAACTAAATGCTTGCACCACAAGATGAGATCCAACCACAATATTATAATTCAGTGAAGTAACAATTTTTGTTCATATTCTCTATAGGCATGCACCTGATAGTAGAAAAGAGGATCAAAAAATATTGAGAGAGTACCATTTCTATATGAGTGATAATAAATGTAGGATTTGAGCAATACAAATCCACAAAACCTGAAGATCACCTACATACAAAAACCTGTTACAAGGAAGTAGAGACAAGAAGAGGGCAAGGATTTGACTACAAAATATGAAGAAGAAAATATCCTCAGGGTGAACCTACAATACTGGGTTACAATTTTTTGGAGGAAGGAATCTGTTTGGAAAAGCGTTTTCGGCAAAATAATATTTATCCACTTTCAATAGAAACTAGCTTCAACTTTCGATCGTAAGTACTAAACTTACGATCAAAAGTCCTCAAACAAAGGACTTTCGATCGTAAGTAACTTTCGATTGAAAGTTACTAAGGGACTTTCGATCAAAAGTCCTTTAGTGATGACTTTCGATCGAAAGTCATGTATTTAGGGTTTGTTTTGACGAAAGTTTATATTCGCTGAAAGTTCCACTGTTTCACTGTCACTTTCAGCGACAGTGAAACAGTGGAACAATGAGACGGCTTTTGAAATATCAAACATGTTTTTGAGGTATTTTTATTGTTTGTTTTTATTATTTTCAATTTTTGATAGATGCATAAATAGTATATATGTATATATACACATGTATATATGCATATATACACATGTATATATGCATATATACACATGTATATATGAATATATACATGTGTATATATGCATATACATGTGTATATATGCATATATACATATATATACACATGTATACATGTGTCTATATATATATATATATACATGTGTATGTATATATATACACACACACACACATGTATATATATATATATACACGTGTATATACAAATGTGTGTATATATATATATATGCATATATATACATGTACATACATGTTGTGTATATATATGCATATATACACATGTATATGTGTATATATATGCACATGTGTATATATAATTATATAGATTTTTCTTTATTTAAAGTTTGTGATATACATACATGTACATGTATTGATTAAATATATAGATTTTTCTTTATTTAAAGTTTGTGATATGTACATGTACATGTATTGATTAAATATATAGATTTTTCATTATTATTATTATTATTATTATTATATATATGTGTGTGTGTGTGTGTGCACGTATATATATATATATATATATATATATATATATATATATATATATATATATATATATATATCTATGTGTGTGTGTGTGTGTGTGTGTGTGTGTGCAAATATGTATGTATATATATACATGCACATGTGTATATATGTGTGTGCATGTATGCACGTGCATGTGTGCATGTGCATGTATATGTATGTATATATATGTACATGTGCATGTGTATGCACATGTGTATATATATACACACACACATGTGCATGTATGTGTGCATGTATGCATGTACATGTATATATGTATGTATACATACATGTACATGCATGTATATAGATAGATTTTTATGTATACATTGTGTATGTACATAAGACCTAGATAAGACTAATTATGTACCTAATAAGACCTAGAGATAAGACTAATTAAGACTAATTAGACCTAATACTTGACTAAGAAGACATAATTAAATATACTTAAAATTAGACCCCTTCAGTAAATTGTGACCCATTAAGACCTAATTTTTAACCTATTACCTGACCTAATATGAGTACTAAGACCCAAATTAGGACCTAATATCTTTAATAAGATGGGCTTTAAAGACATAATTAGACCTAATACTTGACCAATTAACACCTAATAAGACATGTGTAACTAGTCTCAAGTATACCTAATGAGTTTGAGGACCCCTTAAGACCTAATTAGACATTTAATTAGACCTAATTAGACCTTTAATTAAGACTAATTAACACCTAATATCATGAGTAATAGGACCTGCTAGTACACCTAATATGAGCAATATGATCCCTTACGCATAATTAGACTAATTAACCCATGTAACAAGACCTTTAAATTATACCTAATTTTATACTATTTAATTTACCTTTAAATACATGTGAGTAATACATACCTAATGTAAGTAATAGGAATTAATATTGAATAGTAATAATGCCTACTTAGGGACATATTTATGAACTTAATAGGACCCCTTAGACCAAATTAGTCATAATAGCTTGCCCTAATTATCTATACATACAATATGAGTAATAGTCCACCCCTTCTAACCTTTCAACATAATTACATCGAATTTAAAGACTAATTAACACCTAATATACTCGAGTACTACATGACCCTTTAAGACCTAATTAGACTTAATACATGCTTAATTTATGAGCTCTTAAGACCAAAGTAGACCTATTAGTTCACCTAATTAGACCTATTAGTTCACCTAATTAGACCCAATTAGATGTATTACAACCTAATTAGCACCTAAATAGACCCAATTAGACCTATTAGGACCTAATTTAATAGGTCCAATAAAACCAATTATGTCCTAATTAAACCTATTAGGACCTATGACAGGTTATATGACCCCATTAGACCCACTATGAGTAACATGACCCCTTAAGACCTATATTAAAGCACCTAATTAGACCTATTAGTACCTAATTAGACCCAATTAGTTGTTATGACCTAATTAGACCTATTAGGACCTATAATACCTATTATATGATCCCTTTAATACCGAATTAGACCCACTATGAGTGTTATGTCCCCCTTAAGACTTATTAGTGCTTCACCTAATTAGACCCAATTAGATCAATTGGGACCTAATCACACCCCAATTAGACCTAATTATACCTAATTTAACCTATAAACATACAGGTAATTGGACCTATTAGGACCTATGATAGGTTATATGACCCTTTAAGACTCCATTAGACAAGTATTAAAATGTAATTTACATTTAAACATGTAATTTATGTAATTGATTTTACTTTCAAATAATGTAGTGAAATGCATGCATAGTATTTAATTTTATTTTTATTTAAATTAGAAAAACATATGTATGTATATGTAGACTTTATTTGATGTAGTAAATAAAATCTTTCAGGTACATACATATTCTCTCTCTATCAGACATTACTACACATCACACATGGTAGATGCACTGATTCCCCTTGCAGAACTATTTTCACACACTAATAGAGAGATTCAACAACTGCAAGAATCTATAAATAATCCATCTAGCTCTACTGTCTATAAGAGCACATGTCAGTCCATCCTTAATAGCTTGATTAGAATTAGGGATGACATTCATGGTACCACTCCATATGCCCCAGATATTATAGAGTTCATACTTGAGAAGAAGAGACAAGAGGTTGGCTCTGGTCTTTCTCTTAAGGAGGTACAGGCTTTAGTGCCTAAAGCAACCCTGAAAGGGGAATTTTTCCCCTCTTATGCAGATAAAAATTATGTGAAGGGATATCAAGTTACCAAGTGTGTAGATCCTACTATATCAACATTGATATACCCTAGATTTTTAGCGGCCCATGGTCGTTATCCGAATAATGACCAGATTCCACTATACTTTGCACAATAAATTTTTGCTAAGGTTCGTTTAGGTCATGTTATTAATTACACTGATTTGCTAGCACATCTAGGATAGGGGCGTGGTAGGCTTGCTGATAGAGATGCTTATTGTTGAGCTGATCGATAGAGACCAGTACACAAGGCCATTGTTGGTCAGAGGGCACCTGCTATAGCTCCTTCATTGGGCCCTATTGTAGATGATGTTATTCATAGCACCTAGCTTCGAGCTATGATTGATAGTGTGGGGGACATTGCAGCAGCTGCCACATCTATATCTAGGGATCAGGTTGGTCAGTACCTGATGTCTTGATGACACTCCAGATCATCAGGTGGAGCATCCGCTAGCAGGACCGCAAATGACATGTACACTGCAATAGGCATCCCTTCACTTTCTAGCCTAGAGGGACTTACAGGGGAGATGACATGAGTGACATTGACTAGCTTGGATGAGGATCTATTCGATGCATATGCATTTATAATAGTAGAGCATGATATCCCCATATCAGAGGTTAGATCTCGTGTGGGTACTATCAGATACACTTAGTCACATCCTTCTCACCTAGACCATGGCCATAGTGGCAGTGCTCATGAGGATCCACCTACTAACCACTCTATTACTGCACAGGGAGAGGCACAACGTACAAACCCTTAAGTCAGTGCAGGCCATCAGTTCTCTGATGTTGGTCTTGACAATGTTGAGTTCAGCATGACCACTACAGGTTATCTAGATTTGTTGACACATGATGATACGACTTCCATGCCATCTCATATGGTTAGTCCATTGCATTCATCATTAGAGGGGTGTGTGCAATCTACTCATGTTGCAGATGCAGATTTGAGCTTGGACCAAGCACAACAAAATCTTGATACCTTGGTTGATAGGATTGAGGCCAGTGAATCCGATTACTATCAGTTTCCACCACCTACATAGGTATAAATCAGATTATATACATGTATTTAATGTTACAATTTTAAACTTAAATTTATTTTCAAAATGTCAATCAATTGATTTATTTTTTGTCTACCAGGATATGCCTCTTGTTACTCCTTCTTTGGGTACTGATCATGTACGTCATCAGGACTCACTCGATGATGACATCAGTAGTGGACAGGTGAGTTTTTAATTTATTATCTATGTTCCAAACACTTTATAACATGTTTTCTTGTACAATGTTTATATATTTTAATTTATATATCTCTTTCTTTGTAGGGATCTGCACATCCTTCAGAGCATGATAGTCACTCTAGGTGTGACCGCTTAGTGAGGAGACGACATGATGAGTCATAGGCACATTCATATTTGATTAGAGACATATTTCATATTATGTATATATATATATATATACATACATACATATATATATATATATGTATATATATATATATATGTCTATATATATATATATATATATAGTATATATATATATATATATACTATATATATATATATATATATATATATATATATATATACATATATATATATATAGATATATATATATATATATATACATACATACATATATATATACATACATACATATATATATATATACATACATACATAGATATATATATATACATACATACATATATATATATATATACATACATACATATATATATATATACATACATACATATATATATATATACATACATACATATATATATACATATATATATATATATATATACATATATATATATATATATATACATATATATATATATATATATATATATATATATATACATAGATATATATATATATATATATATATATATATATATATATATATATATATATATATATTCACATGTGTTTGATGAACTATATTTCATTTCTAGACTCTACATGATCGATTGATGTGTTTTCAATGTTATATTTTATTTCTAGACGGGCTTTTGATAGAATGTTTGACACATGATTGATTCATATGTTTCATATTTATAGTACTTGATCTACACACATGATTGATGTTTCATGCATGTACATTATATATATATACTTTCACTCTAGATACATGTGCATGTGTGTGATGAACTTGTAAATTTTCAATACTTTCAATTATAGATTACATACACATGTACATGTTTAATTTAAATTTGATGAACTTGATTTCAATAGATTAAACATACATGAATCATGTTTGAATTCAATATAAATTACATACATGAATGATGTTTGATTTTACACATGTTCAAGATTTAAATGTACATTTGATAATAGTTGTGTGCACGTACTTTTAATTTAATGTTGTTGTACTTCAAGTAGATTTTATATTTAAAACATGCACGTCCTAATGTAACACATGCAAATTCAATACATACACGTAAGACATAAATTTGAAGTACATACATGATAATTATAAGATATCCACTTGTAAGACATAAATTTGAGATCTATATATTCTTAATTTTTAATTTAATTCAAGCTCCATTCGCTATGGGCACTAGTAGGAAAGAATGGAGCTAATAAAACCTCTGGTCTCACCCATGAAAAATTTAGTTCAAATCATATTTCATGCGTGATTTAGTCCACATCTTCAGGTTCATCTCTCTCATGAATAACATTTAATATTCTCTCATGGTCATCAGTATCAAGTCTCCACTTACGAATGCCATGTCCCGTCACAAGAACAAGAGATAGGATGGTGGCAATTACAAGATGACTATACTGATAAACCTTATTGTTAGGTTGATAATCAATAAAATGAATCCCTTGTTTAAGTATTTTGGTTTGCTTCAAATATGTTCCTTGCACGACAACTGAACCTGCCCAATGTGTTCCTCAATGTTAAATATATAGATGTGATAAATACTAACCACATAAACAAACTTAAATACAGTACTAGAACCTATGGGAAACATAATTCCATCACTTGTTTCACTCTGTGTTAGCTTCATCCTCTCCTTACAGCAACGTAATAAATAGTAACTAACACCTTCCACATTTCCAGGCTTTGCTACTACTGCAAAAATATGTCCTGCATTTAAAGTGAACTTTTAATTTTAGGAACTTGTAAATATAAATTAAACAAACTTTATTTAAATGAATTGAGAACTTATGAGTCCTTTTTAAAAACATGTACATATAAACACACACGTACCTATTTTGATCAAACCTAAAATATTGTCATAATCTGTAGAAATCAATGGAATGTCGTCAAAGCTTTCATCTTGAATGTCATTTGTGTTTGTAACATCTAGTGGAACCAAATTCCATTCAATAACATATCCACATTTTTGGTTGATACATTCATCATAGTTTTCAAAAGTGCAATCATAACAAAAGCATGAATAATCTCTAGTGTACAATGACCACACATTACTATCCGTACTCATAACTGAATGTAGGGATCTTGTTTTGTCTACTCTCTTGCATCCATGGATTGATCTTCTATCAACACCTAAACAATATAGAGGTCACATGTAAAAATTAAAGACATATATATAAGTTAACTCAAACAATGATCAATAAATTTAAAATTAGTACTTGTTATCTCCCAGAATACTCGGAAGGGTATGAATCGATCTGATCGTGATGATGTGTTATCATGATTTGGCACCATAAAATGCATCTTGCACCACTCAACTACATCATGAGCATTATTTATATGATATCCCTGATAGTCCAGTTGATACTTTCTTAAAGCATGTTTGATACAAGCTCCTGCACCATCATGCTCTCCCTTTCCATGTCCACTCTCAAAGAAACTCCAAATATGTGGTATCTTTTGGTATCAATGATATCTACATAGTGCGTAAAATGGCCTTGTTGATTTAAATTGTGCTGCACATCCATTCGACCAAACAAAATACTTTTCAATTTTGATGCCTTTGTTTTCCAAATATCCAAAAAATGTCTTAAAGCAATGCTCGACAAAATGTATGTCACGCTCTTTATCATCACTTATGTAAAAGTGATATTCTTTCTTTATGACTCATGCTTCATATGTACTTTCAACACCATCCAAATCTAATTTTGCATGTCGATAAGACACATGTACCATGATAGTCACCTGCTTTGTATAGTAGTATTCTGCTTGAAGTTGTTTTTGAGATACAAAGGAGTAGTTCTCTGCAAAATCAACAACCGATAAAATCATTCCAACTGGAAAAGATTATTTTTGTATTTGGAATTGTTCTACCTGCCATTTAGCGAAAAAAACATGTCGTATGTATGGTTGAATCAATTGACAAAAATTCTCCATAAATGTTGCAACAGGTATCTCATCTTCTACATATTCCAACCTTGTTGATTCTTTCCTGACTTTTTTTTCAGACTTTATGTACTTGTATCTCTTGCATTTTATCATCCTCACCATGTCAGTATCTTCAAGTCTTAAAGGAAATTTAGCGAAATCCCCGCATGTTTGACAAGTTCCTCTTATGCAATCTATTTCAGGTATTTCATGATCAATTGATTTGTTACATAAGATTGATGTTATGAATTGACTTGGACGTTTAGGAAATAATTTTGAGAACCACCACTTTCTTCTATCATCTTTCTAAACCCTTGGTAGTAGAGATCAAATTCAATGTGATATCGACAACAACAAGTTTCAAAAGATTTATTTATCTTTACAAAAAATGGTTTTAATCTTTCAAACATTGTTTGTCCAATCTTAATGTCAGGATTTGAGTTACAAAATGAGAGATACAATTCATGTTGTGTGGTGTCCAACCAATGTTTTGTGTGCTAGAAATATTCCTTAGGCCTTGTCCTCTTCTTGATAACATCTCTTGTATTTGGTGAAGGACGAGTATGATCAGTCCAAAATGATGTAACTAAGTTCCTAACTATTTCATTAATTCTATGCAGACCGAGGAGCTCTACACATTAGTGCCCAATTACCTTCCAATGTAGTATCATCCAAATTGATTCTTCTTTTCAAATACTGTGTCATTGTCTTCCTACTGTACCGGATTTGAGATGAAAGTGAAGAAATTTGTCTTCTTTGGGACATGTTTTTATTTAAAATAGATGTCAGTATCACTCTTCTTGAAATGGACCTATCTGTACATCTAGTTGTTTTCCCAATGGAATGCAAACCTTCCTTAACACTGTCAACAATATTTTTTGTACGTTACTTGTTTTTAACTTTTTCAAACTTGCATCTACACCCAATAATTTTAATGGCTCTTTTAACTCATCTTTAAGAAGTGTAATTGATAACAGTTGAGTTTTTTCAAGTGTACCAAGATTCTCAAATTGTTTCATTATTTGCTTAGACTTTTTATTCAATGCCCTCTTTGTAATATTTATGGGTTGTTTAGCATAATCTCTCAATTTTTCCACATCCATTTCAATTAAATGAGCTATGCTTTTACGATTAATTTTTCTCTTCAACTGTTGGAGTAGATTATCATTCATGTATGTTTCTTGCACTTCCACTGCAAATAAAATAAAATAAAAAATCTTAATATCTCATTTTAAGGGGACCTTCATGAAATAAGTATTTACAAGCTCCTGAACATGTTCTACCTATAATAATTTATACATTAATTCAAGAGAGACACATACTTGTTTGACCTTGGGTTGATTCAACTTGGGATGCCCCTTGTCCAACATTTTCATCATCAAAGGCTGCATGTACACGCAACAAAAACAATAACTTAGATTCTTAGGGGAAAGACCCAAAATATATATTCACCAATAAGAGACTAAATCGAGAGAGTCTGTGAGAGAAAGAGAGAGATGTGTACTTATTTGATATTTTGAGACTTGTGCTTGTTGAGCTTGTGATGATCCTTCTCCAACTTCTGAAGGTTGGGCTTGTTGAGCTTGTAATGACCCTTCTCCAACTTCTGAAGGTTGGGCTTGTTGAGCTTGTGATGACCCTTGTCCAACTTCTGAAGGTTGGGCAGCTTGTTGAGCTTGTGATTCTTGAGCATTTCCTACACATGTATGAAGTATAAATTAGTCATAGTTCATTGATCATCTAATTAGTCCTAATTGGTTCTAATAGGTCATATAATTGGTTCTAATTGAGTCTAATTAGATCTAATAGGTCATAATTGAATCTAATAGGTCCTAATTGTTCCTAATTGGTCATAATTATGTCTAGTTGGTCCTAATTAGTCCTAATTGAGTTTAGTAGGTCATGTTAGGTCCTAATTGGTCCATATTAGGTCCTAATTGGTCATAATTGAGTCTAATTGGTCCTAATTGAGTCTAGAATAAGTCATATTAGGTCCTAATTAGTCCTAATTGACTATAATTGGATCTAATAAGTCCTAATTGAGTAGATAATAAGTCATATGTTAGGTCTAATTGGTCCTAATTAGTCCTAATAGGTCAAGTAATAGGTCATGTTAGGTTCTAATTGGTCATAATTGAATGTAATAGGTCCTAATTATTGCTAATTGGTCATAATTGAGTGTAGTTAGTCCTAATTGAGTCTAATAGGTCATGTTAGGTCCTAATTGGTCCCAATTGAGTCTAATTGGTGCTAATTGAGTCTAATAGGTCATATTAGGTCCTAATTAAGTTTAGTAGGTCATGTTAGGTCCTAATAGGTCCTAATTAGGTCTTAATTGGTCATAATTGTGTCTAGTTGGTCCTAATTGAGTCTAGTTAGTCCATATTGGTCCTAATTGTTCCTAATTGGTCATAATTGTGTCTAGTTGGTCCTAATTAGTCCTAATTGAGTTTATTAGGTCATGTTAGGTCCTAATTGGTCCATATTAGGTCCTAATTGGTCATAATTGAGTCTAATTGGTCTTAATTAAGTCTAGAATAAGTCATATTAGGTCCTAATTAGTGCTAACTGACTATAATTGGATCTAATAGGTCCTAATTGAGTAGATAATAAGTCATGTGTTAGGTCCTAATTGGTCCTAATTAGTCCTAATAGGTCAAGTAATAGGTCATGTTAGGTCCTAATTGGTCATAATTGAATGTAATAGGTCCTAATTGTTCCTAATTGGTCCTAATTGAGTGTAGTTAGTCCTAATTGAGTCTAATAGGTCATGTTAGGTCCTAATTGGTCCATATTAGGTCCTAATTGGTCTCAATTGAGTCTAATTGGTCCTAATTGAGTCTAATAGGTCATATTAGGTCCTAATTGAGTTTAGTAGGTCATGTTAGGTCCTAATAGGTCCTAATTAGGTCTTAATTGGTCATAATTGTGTCTAGTTGGTCCTAATTGAGTCTAGTTGGTCCATATTGGTCCTAATTGAGTCTAGTTGGTCATAATTGTGTCTAGTTGGTCCTAATTAGTCCTAATTGAGTTTATTAGGTCATGTTAGGTCCTAATTGGTCTATATTAGATCCTAATTGGTCATAATTGAGTCTAATTGGTCCTAATTGAGTCTAGAATAAGTCATATTAGGTCCTAATTAGTCCTAATTGACTATAATTGGGTCTAATAAGTCCTAATTGAGTAGATAATAAGTCATGTGTTAGGTCCTAATTGGTCCTAACTAGTCCTAATAGGTCAAGTAATAGGTCATGTTAGGTCCTAATTGGTCATAATTGAATGTAATAGGTCCTAATTGTTCCTAATTGTTCCTAATTGTTCCTAATTGTTCCTAATTGGTCATAATTGAGTGTAGTTAGTCCTAATTGAGTCTAATAGGTCATGTTAGGTCCTAATTGGTCCATATTAGGTCCTAATTGGTCCCAATTGAGTCTAATTGGTCCTAATTGAGTCTAATAGGTCATATTAGGTCCTAATTGAGTTTAGTAGGTCATGTTAGGTCCTAATAGGTCCTAATTAGATCTTAATTGGTCATAATTGTGTTTAGTTGGTCCTAATTAAGTCTAGTTGGTCCATATTGGTCCTAATTGAGTCTAGTTGGTCATAATTGTGTCTAGTTGGTCCTAATTAGTCCTAATTGAGTTTATTAGGTCATGTTAGGTCCTAATTGGTCCATATTAGGTCCTAGTTGGTCATAATTGAGTCTAATTGGTCCTAATTGAGTCTAGAATAAGTCATATTAGGTCCTAATTAGTCCTAATTGACTATAATTAGATCTAATAAGTCCTAATTAAGTAGATAATAAGTCATGTGTTAGGTCCTAATTGGTCCTAATTAGTCATAATAGGTCTTAATAGGTCATGTTAGGTCCTAATTGGTCATAATTGAATGTAAGTGGCCCTAATTGAATCTAATTGGTCATAATTGAATCTAATAGGTCCTAATTGGTCCTAATTGTTCCTAATTGTTCATAATTGAGTCTAATAGGTCCTAATTGGTTCTAATTGAGTTTAATTAGATCTAATAGGTCATAATTGAATCTAATTGGTCTGAATTAGGTCCTAATTGGTCATAATTGTATCTAGTTGGTCTTAATTGATTCTAGTTGGTCCATATTAGGTCCTAATTGAGTCTAATTAGTCCTAATTGAGTTTAGTAGGTCATGTTAGGTCCTAATTAGTCCTAATAGGTCCTAATAGGTCATATTAGGTAGTATTAGGTTCATATAGGTTCTAATTAGGTGAACATATAGGTTCTAATAGGTCCTAACAGGTCCTATTAGGTCCTAATTAGTCCTAATAGGTCCTAAGTAGTCCTAATTAGTCCTAATCAGGTCCTAATAGGTCCTATTAGGTCCTAATTAGTCCTATTAGGTCCTATTAGGTCCTATTAGATTCATATAGGTTCTAATTAGGTTCTAATAGGTCCTAATTAGTCATAATTAGGTTATAATAGGTCTTAATTAGTCATAATATGTCCTAATAGGTCATATTAGGTCCTAATTAGTCATAATAGGTCCTAATTAGGTTCTAATAGGTCCTAATAGGTCCTAATTAGTCCTAATAGGTCCTAATTAGTCCTAATAGGTCCTATTAAGTCCTAATTAGTCCTAATTGAGTCTAATTAGGTGCTAATTGGTTCTCATTGATTCTAATTGGGTCCTAATAGTCCTAGAATAGGTCCTAATTAGTCCTAATATGTCCTACTAGTCAAAATAGGTCTACAATTAGGTCTAGTTAAGTCTAATAAACCTGTACAATATCACATTTACATGAACATTAAGACAAGTCTTGACCATCAACTCAAAATATCTATCTAGAGACATCTTAGACATACCTTGATTCCGAAGATGATATCTTTTTTGTGATTCTTCACGTAGTCTTTGTTTAGTCTCTTCTGAATAATGTCGTGTACTTTTGTTTAGCCTTCTCTTTTTATTTCCCATCCCAACTTACAAAATTATTATGTGCAAAAATGTCTTCCTTCTTCCTAAATTTGTGAATGATTTTATTGCTTTCGGATTTATGAAATGAAAAAAATATACATTTATTTATACCCAATTCTTATTACCTGAAAATGCCACCAAAAAGGCCGACATTGGTTTCGATCGAAACTAGCTGACTTTCGATCGAAAGTCCCTTATTATTGACTAAATGTTACATTTTAAAGTCAAGTTTGACTTTCAATAGAAACTAAAGGACTTTCGATCGAAAGTCCTTTAGTATTAACTAAATTTTGCATTTTCTACAAAATTACTTTCGATAGAAAGTACTTTTTATCGAAAGTCATTAATTTTGATCGAAAGTGCCTAAAATGGGAGTTGGTTTCAAGTTTTCAAGAAATTCTGAGAATTTCATGGCTTCGAGCCTCAAGCATGCTGATCAAATGGATGAATAAAAAGAAATCCTTTTGCATACAACAAGTACTCAGAACTAGCTTTCTAACGATTATATATTTGACTATTTTTAAATTTATTATGTGTATGATTTTTTATGTTAAATGAATGTAGGTTTTTTTATCAAATATAAACCTCTGAGTTTGATGTTCAACGAAAAATAGTAAAACAAGGAAAAAAAATTCTAAAAAATAACAGTGCCCTCCATATTTGAGTCTACTTTCTATTAAAAAAATAATAATTGAAATTTGATAAATACACAATAAGTTATAAGCTATGTAGTCAAGGTAGGTCAAAATTTTGGTTTAGTCAACTTCAAACATTAATAAAATATGCAATAATAGTGATAATGTCATCAAACCAATTGCATGCCCTCCGTATGGATGTTACAAAACTAAATTCAAAATAATCGCATCCATATCTATTTTACAAAAAAAAGTTATGCTCTATGAAAACAGTGTTACTATTTGAAAATGACATTTTCAACACCATACAAGTTTTCGTGGGAGAAAGAAAGAAATATTCAAATAAATTTAAAAAAAATTAAAATATATATATTTAGAATCTAGACAGAAAATCCTTAAAAACTCTAATTTACTTCATGCTCCGATTTTGAGTGGTTCAACGACAATATGCATCCGAATCTGAAAGTTTTTCTCAAAATGTAGAGTTCAGTGTCCGTTCAGGGTAAAAAGTGTAACCCACAATTGTGGGTTCACCCCTCAATTAATGAATGAACAAGATATACAATGGATCATCCTTATAAAGGCGTTTGAAATCCTTGAAAGGAAAACCCTAGTGCATGTAATAATTAGTTTAATTATTACATGACTAATGCATGCAAGTTAATATTTAAAACAACTAGTGCATGAGTGTTTAAATATAAACAACTAAAGAAAAAAAGGTGACATCTTAAGAAGGGAGTAAAGTTAATTAACATAATTAATAATTTACTCTAACACCCCCCCTTAAGATGAGCAACAATGCAAGAAGAAAGCAAAGGAAACTACAGTGCTGAAAACATAAAATGGGTCCCAACAACATGGCTTGATGAGGTACCTAACACAACCAAATCTTTGTAAAATAGAGAAATAGAGAAAACCACATGGGAAAAAACCCTACTCCAAAAAGAGATAGAAATATAAGGAAGGAAGGCCTCATCACTGAGACCCCCAAGGACAACTTCCTTCACCCCAAGCATAGAATGCAACTGAAGATATCACGGGGATGCAAAAGGTTTAGTGAAGATGTCAACAACCTTCTCAGTAGTGGGAATATACTCCAAACTTAGAGAGCCATCCTAAATCAAATGCCTGATGAAATGCACATGAAGCTCAATGTGCTTGGTCCTCTAATGCTCAACCAGGTTGTGGGAAATATGTATAGCACTTTGATTGTCACACCAAAGAATAGTGGGACTATTAGGAGGGAAACCAAACTTTGTCATCAACTATCGAAGCCATAAAACCTCCTAACTAGCTTGTACAACTGCTCAATACTCTACCTCTATAGATGATAATGCATGATATGTCTACTTCTTGCAAGATCATGTGATAGGACCGGAACCAAGACAAAAGACAAAGCTAGAAGTAGACTGTCAATCAGTAGTATCACCAGCCCAATCTGAGTATGTGAAACCAACAATGTTAGGATCCCCTGATATATAGTGAATGCGTTAAGAATTAGTACCCTAAATGTACCTCAAGATATGTTTGGTCTCCTACCAATGAATCTCATGAGGATCATGTGAGAATCAAGAGACAAGGCCAACCATAAAGGAAATATCAGGGTGAGTGTGTGTCAGGTACAAAAAACTACCCACTAGCTCTCTGTATAATGTGGGATCCATGGTAGGAGTAGAGAAAGTGGTAGATAAAACAACACCTGACTGAAAAGGTGTGGGAGAAAGCTTGCAATCAAGCATGTTGAACTATTGAAGCATATCAAGAGCATACTTCTCTTGAAGTATGGAAATCCCATTCGAAGACTGAATAACTTGTAGGCCCAAAAAATAGTGCAGAAGTCCAAGATCAATCATCTCAAACTACTCTCTCAATGTGCGCTAAACACTCTGAATCATAGAGGATGAGCTACCTATAATGATGAGATCATCAAAATATAGCACAAGTATCAATAGATCATCCCCATGACACTGAATATACATGGTAGGATTAGAATGACAATGTGTGAAGTGTGAGGCAAGCAAAAAAGAATCCATCTTCTCATACCAAGCCCTAGGGGCTTGTTTGAGACCATATAGATACCTTTGAAGTCTACACACCATAGAAGAGTCCTGCACAAAACCTTGAGGCTTCTCCATGTAGATTTCCTCCTATAGGTCTCCATTCAAAAAGGCACTCTTTACATCCATCTAATATATTGTCCATCCTTGAGAAGCTACAAGTGAAAGTACAAGGCATATAGAATTCATCTTGGCAACATGAGAAAAGGTTTCAGAGTAATCAATACCCTCCACCTGTGAAAAACCCTTCGCCACAAGATGTGCCTTATACCTATCAATAGAACCATCAACAACATAATTGGTATGGTACACCCACTTGAACCAAACCAACTTCCTTCCTTTCAGAAGAGGACAAAGATCCCAAGTGTGATTCTTCATCAAAGAAGAATCATCCTCATCCATAGCCCTATCCCACTCAGGCTAACCTGTCACCTCTAAAAATTATTGTGGATCATCTGAAATAGCATGACTCAGTAAACTAGTGCCAGATGTCTGAGCACAAGTGCGATGAGTATCTGAAGGATCACCTACCAAAGATCTAGCTACATCAACAATATCACAAGCCCACTTGGGCACATGTGGAACATCTGGTAGAGGTGGGGAAGGTGGAGCATCATCTAAATCATCCTCAGAGGAGATAGAATCCTGTAGAGGAGAAGATGAAGAACTAGGTAGTGAAGAAGAAGCTGATGATGGAGGATCCATCTGAGGATAGTGCTCATCAAACTGAACATCTCACCAAAACAAGACTTCTCTAGAATCAAGATCAAACAAATTGTATGCCTTCACATTCTCGTAGTAGCCAACAACTATGAGTGGTCAAATTTTCCTCTCCATGGCTTTCCTCTGAGCATCTGGAATAAACGCCCAAGCCTCACTACCAAAAACTTAGAATGTAGAAACATCAGGCTTGACATGGGTCCAAGCCTCCTTAGGAGTCAAATGTTGCAATGCTTTATGAGGCATCTGATTCTGAATATAGTTGGCACAATTGATAGCCTTAGCCCAAAAGGAAGCACTCATAGCTTGAGACTGTAGCATATAATTGGCCATCTCCCGTAATGTTATGTTCTTTCTCTCTGCAATGTCATTTTGTTGAGGGGTATGAGGAACTGTGAACCGATATTGTAAACCATGCTCAATGAAAAAATCTTTGAAAGACTGATTCACATATTCCCTCCCATTGTTAGTGCATATATGCTTGATAGAAAGACCAGATTATTTCTCTAAAAATGTCTTAAAGATTCAAAATGAATCAAAGATATCAGACTTGTACTTGAAGAAGTACACCCATGTGTGTCTAGAGAAATCATCAATGAAGGTGAGTACATATCTAGCACCAAAAAAATAAGGAGTGGGAAATGACATAAGATCACTGTGTATCAACTCCAAAGGTGCTAGAGTGCGTGAGGATCTACCGAATGGAAAGGGATCTCTATGATGTTTTCCAAGCAAACAACCTCGACAAACACCATTAGTACAAGAGATCTAAGGTAGCCCAATAACTAGCTCCTGTGTACTCATCTGCTATAAATATATGTAGTTGACATGGCCAAAATGTTCATGCCAAAGCTTGCTCATTGTGTCTGCATCAACAACAAGAGAAACACCAGTAGAATTGGAGCTCTCAAAGCCATAAAACCAGTATAAGTGAGTCTCTAAATCAACACTCCCAATAGCAATAACCAAGTCAGGATCATGGAGGTCTCAAATAACCACATCATATGGTGAGAACTCAACTATTTTACCATAGCCAGAATGATAAATCTGCTAAATAGAAAGGAGGTTTGTAGAAATGGCCGGAACCAAAAGAACATCCTGGAGAGAACCACCATCTAATGAAATAGTTCTAGAACCTGTAACTGAAAGTAGTTCTGAGTCACCAACTGCAATTTGTGTAGTAACACTCTGAGCAAGTGAGGTAACCAATCTAGGTGAGTGTGACAAATGGTGCGAAGCACCTAAACCAATGATCCATGAAGAAGTGGAAGATAAAGCTCGAGCAGAAAGAGCATGAACTTTCCCTATTGGAGGACGTAGAGGCTTTAGAGGAGCAAGACTATGCTTCTACATGACTTCTTCTAGTGCCTTAAGTCATTTCCAACACCTGGAAACTAGATTCCCTTCCTTGCCACAAAAATTGCAAGGATCACCTGTGTACTTCATAGTCTTGGAGGAAGACTCACCAAACTTAGAAGCTTTTCCTTTCAGAGTAGATTTCTTTGGATCTGATTTTGGAGGTGGCTTGGAGGAATTCTCACTACCAGCTGAATCTATTTTGGGCTTGGGCTTCTACTTCTACTTTCCCTTGGATGGTTGGGCAACCAATGCTTAGTTCTTTGATCCTATTAGAGACTCCAACTGAGTAAGTTTGGCCTTCTCTCTAGTCAAACAATCACATAACACCTCAAAAGTGGGCATGGTGAATCTAGGTCCCAAAGCATCCATGGTAGAATGAAAGGTAGAAGAGAAAATCTTAAAGTTTCCCCGAAGCTTAAACATAATCAAATAAATGCACTCTTTATCAGTCTTTTGCATTCCACATCCATGTAACAAAGATCTTTGGGGTTTGAACTTCATTAGAAAGTCCTCAATAGAGGGAAAAGAATCAGGTACAAGAGAGGTAAGCTTTGCTTCAATCTGAAGTACTCTGAACTCATTGATGGTACCGAATAATGTCTCAAATTTAGCCCACATCTCTAGAGGGGTATTACACCCATCAAGATGAAACTGCAAGCTGTCAGAAACCTATAAAGAAATCAACCCCATAGCCTACTCCATCTTCTTTCTATGCTACATGACCTCAAAGGGCCTCTGTAATATTGGTTGCACTACATCTAGACAAGACAAGAGCCCTTTTGAACAGAGAAGTCGTGTCATCAGGGTTTTCCATGTGTGATAATTATGTGGGGTCAAAATATATAGACAAGAAAAGGTCTCAGCCATATTTTTAGAAGGGTTTTTTTTTTATAAATGTCTGGTTTAACTGATAGAAACAAGAAAGAAGCACCCCCCCACAATCCAAATATTGAACCCCTAAGGCTAGAATGATATGCTTTATCAAGAAAAGGGCAAAAAATCTTCAGATGCAAATCTTGTGTACCTTGAAAACATTCTGATGAAAATAGAGAGAAATCTAGATGGTGCTCAAGAATATCTTTGTGGCACTTCTTCCGGATAAAAAAATGGAGCTAATTTGAGCAAATTAGCCCCCCTGGGATGCAAAAAAGATAATCTATCTTTGACAGTAGAAAAAAAAAATCTAGATGATAGGAAAATCCATATTAACATGCATGAGAGCATCGAGCTCAAAACCAGCTTTCCGATGATATCTCATTTGTCAAAAAATGATACCTGGAGCTCTTGGTATGCCAAATTTAGTGAAAGGCCCTCTAGAATTGAAAACAATCCCCCAATTTTTTTTTAAAGTGCCAGAGCTAGCCCCTGGCCTTAGCGGCTGGTCACATGAGGGCTCCACTACTACCGCTGGTGGTTAGCCACTGCCACTGGTGGTTAGCGGCGTCGTCAGCACTGGTGGTCCACTAGTGGCGATGGCGCGCTGGCTGAGCGTGGGCGGAGTGCTGGAGGAGAGACATTTTTTGCCAAATTTTTTGAATAAAGCACCTTGGAATGCATGAAATAAATTGCCTCAAGGTGCGTGCACAACTGTACAGCCCTGGGGCAAAACAAAATTGCCTCTCCCTGCAACTTTGTCCAAATTGGATGTGCTTTATATCAAAATAGGAGTTTTTGGGCGTTGCGAGCTCAACAATGAGGTCTGTTTGAGCTCAAAGTGCACCAAAATTGAGGGACCCACTAATTTCAATAAAAAATAATTGGAAAGGCCCTAATTTGAACCAGATGATTTTCTTAGCTCTGATTTCTTTAAACACGAACGAGTTGTAGCAGATTAGGCTCTGATACCATGTAGGATTTGAGAAATAAAAATCCACAAAAACTGAAGATCACTTGCATACGAAAACCTATTACAAGGAAGTAGAGACAAGAAGAGGGCAAGGGTTTGACTAAAAAATATGATTTAGAAAATACCCTCAATTAATGAATGAATAAGATATACAATGGATTTTCCTTATAAAGGAGATCAAAAGCCTTGAAAGGCAAACCCTAGTGCTTGTAATAATTAGTTTAATTATTACATGACTAATGCATGCAAGTTTATATTTAAAACAACTAGTGCATGAGTGTTTAAATATAAACAACTAAAGAAAAAAAGGTGACATCTTAAGAAGGGAGTAAAGTTAATTAACATAATTAATACTTTACTCTAACAATAAATTACACTGATCAGAGTTTGTCTAGTATTTCTTTAAGACCTTTTATGAAAATTTAAGGGAGAGAGACATTCATATAACACAACATCTAATATGGTCATATAATTGCATAGGGAAATTCAAGAATGCTAGAATGTTTTATTGGTTGAGTAGGACACATAAGAAAATAAATATCCAACATATTTGGAGTTTTTTTGAGGCTAGACACGAGAAGGGAGAAAATGACGATGTCGGTGCACGTGTTAAGAGAGCCCTTTTTAGAGAGCAACTCAAATCTGAGGAAAAATGAAAATTTAAAGATGCACGTGCAATTGTTGAATGGTGTAAAACAAGTTTGTCTACAGGATCAAGTCAAAACTCTACAATCAAACATTTTTTCTGGCTAGTTGAAGAGAAGAATATCATTTCAAGATATGATTGTGATACAATCAGCGGATTGGCTAAATGACATTCATTTAGGAGTTCTAATTCTATTACTTGGACTATATGGACAAGGGAGCTTGCATATTTTTATCAAGTTTGTGTTGTGGGTGAATGGGAAGAATGGGAGAATATAGAATGGGTTGAATAATAGCAATAAAAACTAGTGAGATGCAAGATCAAGATGATATAATAAATGAAGACCTGGATCATGTCTTTGCATCAAAAGATTACGATCGTGTTTCAAACCTCATACAACCTAGTAATTTAATTCAATTTATTGTAAAAATTTAAATTAAATATTAGTTACATGTGTATGTCATATAATTTATGATTATATATTTGAATTATAAATATTTAAACAAGTTTTATTTGTGCATGTACCTAATTTTGTTTTGCAGGACATGTGTATGTTGTTGTTGCACCTGAGGATAATGAAGAGCATACAAAGTATTGGTTAGCTTGATGTGTAGAACCTAAGAAAAATTTGATATGCCATCAAGTAAATGATGATGGTTTTCAGTATCCAATTGGGTCTATTTTGGTAGTTGGTACATGGCTACGCAAATACCTAACAAGAAGGAATGGTTTACCAGCTTTTGAAGACTACCAATCAGAAAAGAAGATTATGCACTATTCCCATTTAGTAGTGGCAACAAGTATCAAATTGGAAAGATACAAAGGGGGACCTGCTAATAAAATATTATGGACACTTTCAATGGAAGAGCATGAGGCAATCATAGACACATTGCAGAAAAGAGAGGATGTTGATGGTACATTAGGTTGAATCAAATTTATACATGTAATTTTTTGTTCAATTTGTCTTCTTTTTATATGCTTTTCTATATAAATATCTATCTTCTTTTGAAAGTGTCATATAAATTATAATTTAGAGATAGATTTGAAATAAATTAAAATTGGCTTTAAATGAACTTTACATTTAAATACATGTATTTTCTAACATTTCAACATTTTTTTATGATGCAGGATGTCTGGAAGAATGTAGACATGAACTATTTATGCAGCTCAATGCACACTTGTATTCATCCAATTTTGGTTTTGCAAACAGTTCATGAACTCACTTTTATTCATCCAATTTTGTTTTAAATATCTAAGTTAAATTCATAGTTGTATTCGCCTAATTTTGTTCTAAATATTAATCTATGCTTATTGGCTAGATTATGTTCACTAATATATTATGATAGATTTATTTGTGCATCCATATTCTTTGTTCAAATTAATAGATCTCATTGTTAGATAGATGGTTTTTTATAATTAATCAAAGTCAATATTACTTGTAACATCGATATTGTTCTTGTCAATTACATGAACTAATAGATCTCATTGTCAGAGAGATGGTTTTTTATAGTTAATCAAAGTCAATATTACTTGTAACATCGATATTGTTCTTGTCAATTACATGAATTAATAGATGTCATTGTTAGATAGATAGTTTTTTTTTAAAGTTAATCAAAGTCAATATTACTTGTAACATCTATATTGTTCTTTTCAATTACACATGAATTAATAGATCTTATTGTTAGATAGATGGTTTTTTTATGTAATTGATATCAAATGATCATATTACATAAGCTCATATATATCTACATTCAAACCACTATTTGAAAAAATCATGAAATATGATTAAAAGTTCACGTGAATAAGATAAATAACATAACAAGTCCTAGAATAATATGTATCATAATGTCCATCATATCAACTCATGATATATATAATCACACAATGAAGTCCTACTCTAACAAGTCCAAGCAATATATGATAACAAGTCCTAGTAATGCAAGTCCTACTCTAACAACAAGTAAATATAATATGACAAGAAGTCATCATAACACAAGTCCAAATAACATGATAACAAGTCTTGATAACACACACACACACACATATAACATGTGCCATCATAAAATGTCCATCATATAAAAAGTGAAAATAATGTATGTCACAAGTATAATCTAACTCTAGTCATCTAGCTAATCTGCAGTCCTCTTCACTCCACGTGAAGAGGATTGTGATGCACCATCACATGTTGTGTCTGCTCCTAAGTGCCCTCATCCTCCTATAAATTTTTAAAAGATCTCATCAAAAGGCTATTACAAAATTCACTTAAAAAATAATTAATATAAATTTGAACTTTTAATATTTTACCATGCGTCCATGCTCAATAATGCCCTCAGTGGGGGTATGTGCAAGATCATGAGGGGCCAAACTATGCCCTTAAGTGGCAATGAAAAATCACCAAATTAGGGTTAGTCAACTTGACGTGAAAATTTCAACTAGCTATCAACCTAATATCAAAAAGTTGCAAGAATAGAATCTGTAGAAAATTGAATGTAGTTTCTAAACTACTAGGCCTTTCTTGAAAAAAAGTTAGTATGATTGGTGAAAAGTATAGATTTCAATGCCACAGTACAAAATTTTTTGGAAAAAATAAGTAGGTGTATGTCTAACCACCTTAATCATAATCAAATGATAATATTTTATTATAAGATTTTATATATAAGTAGTAGACTCATGCCCGGATGTGACGCATATTTTTTGTAATTTTATTCCAAAAAATAATTAATTATGAATTTTCTGCTACAACATTTTCAGAATTAAAAAACTCCCATGTCTGACCACCTTAACTCATTCAAAACTTTACAAATTTTTTTTAAAAAAATTCCTTATAGTAGGCGAAGCATAGAATGTGACACATTTTTCAGATTTAAAAATTGTTAAACCGTCTGAAAGTTATAGTCATTTTTCAATCAGTATATAAATTAGCACTTTAGAGGTAACTCAATTAGAAAATAACTAATACTTACTGAATTCAAAATTTGACAGCAATTATATCGATAGAAAGTTGATAATCTCCTTAAGATACCCTTTTCGTTTCATAAATTCAGGTAAAAAAAAGTCGTCAGCTACATGGTCGAAGTTTGGAACTCAAAGAAATAGGGGAAAAACACATTTTTGAGACATTTCAATAGTTGACCATGTAGGTTTGGTGCACAAAGCAATACTGAGCCTAATCGGGTACCTGATATTTTTGTGTACTCAATATTTTTGGTTACCCGAAAATACCGGCAGAATTTTGATTTTTAACTTTTCCCTCCCCTTTCTCCCTCCCATTTCTCCATCCTTCATATATTAGATTAGATTATATATTATATATATTAAATTATATATTATATAATATCAATTAAATATTATATAATATACATTTTATGGGTATATGCACAAAGATGGGGGACCAAAAAGATGCCACTTTTCTTTTTGGTCCCCCATCAGGCATAGTGTGTATGCACTAAAGGTCGTGTGCCCTATAGGGTGCACACTTTATGGCTTGGGTTGCCCAAGCCTTAGGCTTGGGCAATCCAAAACAAAGCGCGTGCACCCTATAGCACGCATGCGCTTTGAAAAAAGTATATAGCTTAAAAGAATGAACATTAGAAATATTTTCCACTTGAACATTTTCCCTTTGTTTTCTTCGAGTCAATGTCCATCAAAATGTTGGTCTCAAAACAAGTTTTGTAGTCACGCGTGCTTCATCATTCTATGTATCTCTAATACCAAGGTAGTAGACTGGAGTATCTCTGGCATTGCTGGTAGCAGAGAACTAGTGTAAGTCTCCTGGGTCAAACCATTGGTTTGGGAATATCCTAAGAATGGGACATACTACTGGAAGTCGATTACTTCTTATCTCTACACCAATTTACATTTTTGAATCTACTGTCATCAAGAGAAGATCGGTTCATCTATATATCAGACAACCCTTTCATTCTCAGATAGGAGAAAAAATTCTCGTTTGAGAACATAATTTTAGGATCTATAATAAACTCAATCCTTGTCATTATAATCATATTTGGACAATCTCACTAATTGAGCTCCTCATTCTTTTACAAGTCATTCATATATATATATATATATATATATATATATATATATATATATATATATATATTCAATTGAGAGAATCAAAACAAGGATAACCAATTCATTACAATATTAATCAGTAAGGAGAAAGGCAAACTTAAATAATATCACAAAAGGCATTAGAAATCCAAATTCTAATTAGGAGTTTTAAGCAAAGTGAGTAAGGTCCTAGATAGGGACATTACAGATCCACACATTGTTCAGTAGATACCTCCAAGAACCCACATACACAAGAGTAGGTTTGAAGTAAGACTAAGATTGTTTATCGGTTCAAAAATATTGCTGTGTTGTATGTTTGATTAACATCCAATGATTGGATGTGAAATTAACAAATTTGATTATATTACCACTGGTTCTATTTCAAATTCTGGAAAAAATGGCTATTTGACATATGTTCATAAATTTTAGTCAACACCATTTTAAAATAACACATCAGTTTATTTTTACACATTGAGAATATCATCAATAGGAATTGAACTGAAATTGACATAGGTCATAGGAAATAAATGCCCCAACTATTTGCTATCTTCTGCATTTTGAGTTTCTTATTACAATCTGGAGAAGAATATTACTCTCCAAATGGTTTTGGATAGTAACATTTGTACTTCCTCTTCACAAATATTTCTTCCCTCATCTTGCTACCTATTGATACCGACAAAGTGAATCTAGGCATTTCTACCATGTAATGGGAGAAAAATGGTTTCTTAATTGATATGTGTCTAAATAATACATGCAAGAACCTTTTCTTTGATATTGCTCACTAACCCTTTACAATAGAAAATGTTTACAAAAACTGGCATGTACTTGCATGAAGACATTATATATTACAGAAATCCCACATAGAAGAAGATAGCAAGCCACTCAAAAACTAGTAACTGATAGCAAGTGGGATAATGCAGATGCTTTAATAAACCACTATCTTCTTTACTCAAGCAACATCTGGTTCATCTACTTGACTGGGGCATGTTTGGGAACAGATAGTCTCCATTTAAACTCAAGTCTCTAGAAGTAGTTATATTTGTCAGTGGAGGAGATACACCCATTGGATCTGCAATAACTTTACGCTCACTGGAATTTCCATTTCTCGTCAATTGGGATACTCTTTCCAAAATTGCATCTACCCTTTTACCAGTTTGGGAAATCAATGGATCTATTTGTGGACCTCCAAGGAGTTAGTCACCTAAACAAGAACCTTGAGATGAATCAGTAACTTCTCTACGAAAGATATCAGTACCTTGAGAAGCTCTCCACTTGTCAGTTGAATTAAAACCTTGGACCATAGATGGCTACCCTTTGTTGTAAAATGAGGAGTGAGATTGCCTTGCTAAAAGTGGCAATGAACTTACATTTGAGGGATAATGCCCAACATGAGTAACCTGGTTTCCCAAGTCTCGTAAATGCAAGGCCATTGACGAATAGGCATTTCTAATAGAAATATTTGTGGTGCTAGAATGAAGGGCATGACCAAATTCTTTGACTACTAATGAACCAATTTGAGGCTTCATTTCACATTGCTCTGTGGATAATTCCACAAAGCTTGTTACTTCTCTATCTAAATTTTTTGTGTCAGTGTACATGTGCACTAAAGAGCTTCTGTCACTACTTGAGCTACTAGCAGATGGTGAGTACTCATCATCATCATTTGACATAGGCTCACACATATCTTACTTATTTCCTTTACCACTTTCCCCTTCCTAGCTCTTCCTCCTTATCTGTAACTTCTATCATGGATCCAAGAATCTCTTCCCACTCTTTCCCATTAACTGTGGGCTTTGTCTCTTCGTCCTGAGTAATTGACATACCTTGGATGGCACCAAGATAACCATTTTCTTCTGAAATGTCCTTTTCTCTCACATTAATCTCTCTATTGAGAAGATTTTCTATATTTTCCTCTATATATTGAGTAGATGTAGCTACAATCCCATGTTCATCAAGAATATTCCTTGCACCATTGAGTAATATATCATGCAATTCCTTAATAGTTTCATTCTTAATAGAATTCATAACTAGATTTTCCATAGCCAATTTTCTTCTTGATCGTTGCAATATTTTCTCCTCAATTGAACATTTTGTAATTAGTTGATATATAATCATAGTTTTCTCTTGGCCAATCCTGTGGGCTTGTGATTGAGCTTGTATATCCACAAAAGGGTTGAAATCTAGATTTGGTGGACTTCCTAGGACTTCCTAGGACCCCTTTGACCCCTTTAGACACACTTGAGGGTTCAAATGTGTCAAAAGGGGTCATGGGGACTTTCTAGGGGTCCTAGTATGACTTATCACGCGTTAGAACCCCTAGGAAGTCCCCATGACCCCTATTGACACATTGGAATTCTCAACTGTGTCCTAAGGGGTCCTACAACCCCTTCAGACACACATGAACATTCAAATGTGTCAAAAGGGGCCATGGGGACTTCCTAGGGGTCCTAGTATGCCTTATCACACGTTAGGACCCCTAGGAAGTCCCCATGACCCCTATCGACACATTGGAATGCTCAAGTGTGTCTTAAGGGGTCCTACGACCCCTTTGGACACACTTGAGCATTCAAATGTGTCAAAAGGGGTCATGGGGACTTCCTAGGGGTCCTTGTACACCTTATCACGCGTTAGGACCCCTAGGAAGTCCCCATGACCCCTATGGACACATTGGAATACTCAAGTGTGTCTTAAGGGGTCCTACGACCCCTTCAGACACACTTGAGCATTCAAATGTGTCTTAAGGGGTCCTACGACCCCTTCAGACACACTTGAGCATTCAAATGTGTCAAAAGGGGTCATGGGGACTTCCTAAGGGTCCTAGTACACCTTATCACACATTAGGACACCTAGGAAGTCCCCATGACCCCTTTCGACACATTGGAACCCTCAAGCATGTCCTAAGGGCTCCTACGACCCCTTCAGACACACTTGAGGGTTCAAATGTGTCAAAAGGGGTCATGGGGACTTCCTAGGGGTCCTAGTATGCCTTATCACGCACTAGGACCCCCAGGAAGTCCCCATGACCCCTATGGACACATTGGAATGCTCAAGTGTGTCTTAAGGGTTCCTACGACCCCTTCAAACACAATTGAGCATTTAAATGTGTCAAAAGGGGTCATGGGGACTTCCTAGGGGTCTTAGTATGCCTTATCATGCGTTAGGAACCCTAAGAAGTCCCCATGATCCCTTTCGACACATTGGAATGCTCAAGTGTGTCATAAGGGGTCCTACGACCCCTTCAAACACACTTGAGGGTTCAAATGTGTCAAAAGGGGTCATGGGGACTTCCTAGAGGTCCCAGTATGCCTTATCACATGTTAGGACCCCTAGGAAGTCCCCATGACCCCTATCAACACATTGGAATGCTCAAGTGTGTCTTAAGGGGTCCTACAACCCCTTCAGACACACTTTAGCATTCAAATGTGTCAAAAGGGGTCATGGGGACTTCCTAGGGGTCCTAGTATGCCTTATCACACGTTAGGACTCCTAGGAACTCCCCATGACCCCTTTCAACACATTGGAACCCTCAAGTGTGTCCTAAGGGGTCATACAACCCCTTAAGACACACTTGAGGGTTCAAATGTGTCAAAAGGGATCATGGGGACTTCCTAGGGGTCCTAGTACACCTTATCACATGTTAGGACCCCTAGGAAGTCCCCATGACCCCTATCGACACATTGGAATGCTCAAGTGTGTCTTAAGGGGTCCTACAGCCCCTTTGGACACACTTGAGGGTTCAAATGTATCAAAAGGGGTTATGGGGACTTCCTAGGGGTCCTAGTACACCTTATCACATGTTAGGAACCCTAGGAAATCCCCATGACCCCTATCGACACATTGGTATGCTCAAGTGTGTCTTAAGGGGTCCTACGACCCCTTCAGACACACTTGAAGGTTCAAATGTGTCAAAAGGGGTCATGGGGACTTCCTAGGGGTCCTAGTACGCCTTATCACGTGTTAGGACCCCTAGGAAGTCCCCATGACCCCTTTCGATACATTGGAACCCTCAAGTGTGTCCTAAGGGATCCTACGACCCCTTTGGACACACTTGAGAATTCAAATGTGTTAAAAGGGGTCATGGGGACTTCCTAGGGGTCCTAGTACACCTTATCATGCGTTAAGACCCCTAGGAAGTCCCCGTGACCCCTATCAACACATTGGAATGCTCAAGTGTGTCTTAAGGGGTCCTATGACCCCTTCGGACACACTTGAGCATTCAAATGTGTCAAAAGGAGTCATGGGGACTTCCTAAGTGTCCTAGTACGCCTTATCATGCGTTAGGACCCCTAGGAAGTCCCCATGACCCCTATGAACACATTGGAATGCTCAAATGTGTCTTAAGGGGTCCTACGACCCCTTCAGACACACTTGAGTGTTCACATGTGTCAAAAGGGGTCATGGGGACTTCTTAGGGGTCGTAGTATGCCTTATCATGTGTTAGGACCCCTACAAAGTCCCCATGACCCCTTTCGATACATTGGAACCCTCAAGTGTTTCCTAAGGGGTCCTACGACCCCTTCAAACACACTTGAGCATTCAAATGTGTCATAAGGGGTCATGGGGATTTCCTAGGGGTCCTAGTATGCATTATCACGTGTTAGGACCTCTATGAAGTCCCCATGACCCCTTTCGACACATTGGAACCCTCAAGTGTGTCCTAAGGGGTCCTACAACCCCTTCGGACACACTTGAGGGTTCAAATGTGTCAAAAGGGGTCATGGGGACTTCCTAGGGGTCCTAGTACACCTTATCACGCATTAGGACCCCTAGGAAGTCCCCATGACCCCTTTCGACACATTGGAACCCTCAAGTGTGTCCTAAGGGGTCCTACGACCCCTTTAGACACACTTGAGGGTTCAAATGTGTCAAAAGGGGTCATGGGGACTTCCTAGGGGTTCTAGTACACCTTATCACATGTTAGGACCCCTAGGAAGTCTCCATGACCCCTTTTGATACATTGGAACCCTCAAGTGTGTCCTAAGGGGTCGTATGACCCATTCATACACACTTGAGCATTCAAATGTGTCAAAAGGGGTCATGAGGACTTCTTAGGGGTCAAAATCTCTCTCTCTCTCTCTCCTATTATAGTATGTATATACAATACATTAGTATATATATAATACATTAGTATATATATTATATACATTAGTATATATATTATACATTAGTATATATATTATATAATACATTAGTATACATATTATATACATTAGTATACATATTATATACATTAGTATATATATAATACATATTTAAACCTCTTTTTATATATAAAAGTTCAAATTTTTCATTTACTCCCGCCATTTTTTAATGTACCCAAAAATATCAGGTACTTGATAAAATCAGGTACCTGATTATGGATTGGTGTAACTTGCACCCGAAAATATCGGGTACCTGATAAAATCTCATTTGGTCGGATAATTGCACCAGTCAATTTAAGAATGCCAGAATGTTTTATTGGTTGTGTAGAATGCATGTGGAGAGAGGTGTACCTCATATTTGGAGTTTTTTTGAGTCAGGGCATGGGAAATGGGAGCATGATGGAGCAGGTGTGTGTGTGAAGAGAGCTCTAGTTAAGGAGCAATTGAGGATTTCAGGTGTTCTACTTCTTGATGCTTGTTCTATTGTTGATTGGTGTACTTTAGCATTGTCATGGGGGGGACTCTTGATTCTACAGTGCGTAGATTCTTTTGGTTGGTTGAGGAGGGAACTATAAGAGATAAATTGGATTGTCAAATAGTGAAAGACTCTTCAAAAATGCATTCATTTTGAAGCTCCAATAGTAGTACATTGACCATTTGAACATGAGAGTTGGCTTGTTTTTGCCCCATGTGTTTTCAGTATGATTGGGATCATTGTGAGTCAAGTGAGTGGGTGGATACATGGGTTCCACAGTATCTAACTCCTTTATCTTTGACACTCTCTATAAGAAATGATGACATGGACACTTTAGTTGAGTATGACCATCTTTCAGATCTTCTACAGCCAGGAGATGTTTTTTCATTGGTTGCATCGTAGGGGAATGATGAGAGGTCAAATTATTGGTTAGCACATTGTGTACGAGGTAAACAGAAGCTTGTACAACTGATGATAGATGGTGATGGGTTCACATATCCTACTAGTTCAGTTGTTTTTGCAGGAACATGGCTGTGAACATACATGATTAGAAAGAATGAAATTCTTGCATTTGAAGACTATGAGAAGCACAAAACTATTCTCATGTATTCACACCTTGTTATAGCAATAGATGTCAAGTTGTCAAAGCATCAAGGAAGACCAAAGACAAAAGAACTTTGGACTATTAGTACTACTGATCATGAAGCACTATTGGAGACCCTGAAGCAAAGAGATGACCCTTTAGGAACACTTGACTAGGTAATAAGTTAACTTAGTGCAATGTTTTCTAAGTTCGTTAAGCTTAATTCAATACATTAATTTCACCTTTCTTAGATTGTATTTTGATTCAGTAAAATTGGTTTTGTATGTGGATTGTAACTTGTGTAGGAGCACCTATGAAGACACCTACGGTCACCATGGATCCAATCAGAGATAGAAGGACAAAAGGATCCTTAATGGTTAATTGAGATCTTTTGAAGCCTATAATGGCAATTTGTAAGAATCAATTTGATTTAAAAGTTAAATGTCGTAGAAGTCTTGATAAGGAATTATGACCAAAATCATGTATGGGTGGCCAATAGTGTCAACAAGGGATCTAAGTATACATTTTCTCAGAAAAATGCAATGAAAACACATAATTTTTTTATTATTTACTTATGTCATTTGCATGGTTTGAATTCTTACATGTTTGATTGTTGTTTCTAATGCTTTAAGGATATTATTTTTTATCATTTCAAACAATGTTTGATGCTTTGAAAGTTCATTTGAATCAAATGGATAATAAATGATAGATGTAAATGATTCATTGTGCAATGAGGGTCAGTTGAAAGTAGCACCACAGTGTATCTTTCAAACCGTCCGTCCTAGCATCAAACCGTCTACTCCATCAGCTCCGGTTGGCCAGGTAAACACTAGTGACAACCTTATTCTACCCACGGAGTCACTCAAACACTCCCAACCACGCTCGACCCAAGTGACGCCAAGGTGCACTAAGCACGATTGGGCAGAAATATTCTGAGGCTCATATCACAAACCTCGTGAGAGGTATTGACAAACTATTAGGGGCTATGGGATTGTGTTTCTGAGGTTTACAATAACCTCTCTCAGTTTTGGGTGATTCGACTTCATTTTCATTTGGCAAGGCGATCTCAGTCGATGCCAAAACTTGTAATGATGGTTAGCTGAAAGTAGCTCTGAAGTGTATCTTTCAAGCCGTCCATCCTAACATTGAACTATCTACTCCATCAGCTCTAGTTGGCTGAGTAAACGCTAGTGACAACCCCGCTCCGCCCACGGAGTCACTGGAACGCTTGCAACCACGCTCGACTGAAGTGACCCCAAGGTGCACTAAGCATGATTAGGTAGCGATCTTCCGAGGCTCATATCTTAGATCTCGTGAGAGGTATCAACAAACCATCAGTGGTTACGTGATCATGTTTCTAAGGTCTAATATAACCTCTCTTTGTTTTGGGCGATTTGACTTCGTTTTCATTTGGCAAGGCGATCTCAGTTGATGCCAAAACTTGCAGTGAGGGTGAGTTGAAAGTAGCTTTGAAGTGTATCTTTCAAACCATCTATCCTAGCATTGAACCGTCTACTCTATCAGCTCTGGTTGGCCGGGTAAACACCAGTGACAACCCCATTTTGCCCATGGAGTCACTGGAATGCTCGTGACCACGCTTGACCCAAGTGACCCCAAGGTGCACTAAGCATGATTGGGCAGTGATCTTCCGAGGCTTGTATCTTAGACATCATGAGAAGTATCAAAAAACTATTAGGGGCTACAAGATCATGATTCTGAGGTCTACAATAACCTCTCTCAATTTTGGGTGATTTGACTTCATTTGCATTTGGCAAGACGATCTCAGTCGATGCCAAAACTTGTAGTGATGGTCAGTTGAAAGTAGCTCTGAAGTGTATCTTTCAAACCGTCCATCCTAGCATCAAACCATCTACTCCATCAGCTCTAATTGGCCGAGTAAACGCTAGTGACAACCCCGTTCCACCCACGGAGTCACTAGAATGCTTGCAACCACACTCGACCCAAGTGACCCCAAGGTGCACTAAGCATGATTAGGAAGTGATCTTCTGAGGCTTGTATCTCGAACCTCGTGAGAGGTATCAACAAATCATTAGGGGCTATGGGATCATGTTTCTGATGTCTATAATAAATTCTCTCAATTTTGGGCGATTTGACTTCGTTTGCATTTGGAAAGGCGATCTCAGTCGATGCCAAAACTTGTAGTGAGGGTCAGTTGAAAGTAGCTCTGAAGTGTATCTTTCAAACCATCCATCCTGGGATTGAACCATCTACTCCATCGGCTCTGGTTGGCCGGGTAAACGCCAGTGACAACCACATTTCTCCCATGGAGTCACTGGAATGCCCGCGACCACGCTTGACCCAAGTGACCCCAAGGTGCACTAAGAATGATTGGGCAGCAATCTTTCGAGGCTCGTATCTTGGACCTCATGAGAGGTATTGATAAACTGTTAGAGGATATAGGATCATGATTCCGAGGTCTACAATAACCTCTCTTGATTTTGGGCGATTTGACTTCATTTGTATTTGGCAAGGCGATCTCAGTCGATGCCAAAACTTGTAGTAAGGGTTAGTTGAAAGTAGCTCTGAAGTGTATCTTTGAAACCATCCATCCTAGCATTGAATCATATGCTCCATTGGCTTTGGTTGTCCGGGTAAACACTAGTGACAACCCCATTCCATCCATAGAGTCATTGGAATGCTCGTGGCCACGCTTGACCCAAGTGACCGCAAGATGCACTAAGCACGATTGGGCAGTGATCTTCCGAGGCTCGTATCTCAGACCTCATGAGAGATATCAACAAACTATTAGGGGCTACAAGATTGTGATTCTGAGGTCTACAATAACCTCTCTTGATTTTGGGCAATTCGACTTCGTTTGCATTTGGCAAGGTGATCTCAGTTGATGCCAAAACTTGCAATGAGGGTCAGTTGAAAGTAGCTCTACAGTGTATCTTTCAAACCGTCCGTCCTGGCATCGAATCATCTGCTCCATTACTTCGGTTGGTCAAGTAAATTCTAGTGACAACCATGTTCCACCCACAGAGTCATTGGAATGCTCACGACCACGCTTGACCCAGGTGACCCCAAGGTGCACTAAGCACGATTGGGCAGTGATCTTCCGAGGCTTGTATCTCAGACCTCGTGAGAGGTATCAAAAAACCATTAGGGGCTACGAGATCATGTTTCTGAGGTCTACAATAACCTCTCTCAGTTTTGGGCGATTCGACTTCATTTGCATTTGGCAAGGCGATCTCAGTCGATGCCAAAAATTGCAGTGAGGGTTAGTTGAAAGTAGCTCCGTAGTGTATCTTTCAAACCATCTATCCTGGCATCAAACCGTATGCTCCATTGGCTATGGTTGGCTGTATTAACGTCAATGACAACCCCGTTCCACCCACGGAGTCACTGGAACACTCACGACCACGCTCGACCCAAGTGACCCAAGGTATGTGACTGAGGACAACAAATCCATTACATCTATTAATTTATTACACCTGTGTAAATTATTACATCTAGCTAATTTATTATATCTATTATAAAAAAATCAAGCAAATTGACATATAATTTCAACAAGATATAATTTAAATCATAATGATAATCATAGTCAAGATATATAACTTCACCATTTAATTCCATAAACATGAGTAATAAATATGTATACAAAAGATGACACAAATATAACATAAAAATGAACATGTTCTATATATAGAAAGTATCAAATGTATCAAAAGTATCTCCATATACAAATATGGCACATGCCATTTCAAAATGTCTACAAAATCAATGTTTCAAAGTGTACAATGTGGCATATATGCCATCTCAAAATGTGCCAAGTGGCATCTCTAAATGACCACAAAACTAAAACCACATCCTATGCCATAGGGGGATCATCAAAATGTAGCCTCTTTGAAGAAGTGTTTGGCTCTGATTGATCCTGCATCAAAAATGAGTTCAAACCCAAGTTAGATTGCTTAATTTATATGATTTGTACACACACACACACACACATATATAATTCATAATTCAAACACTAATTTAATTAAAATTATAATTGAATACAAACATTTGTACCTAGCCTCTCAGTCACCTACCACGACCAGGTGTCCTAACATAAGTCTTTGGTAGCGAAGGGACAATGCCACCATAACCAAATCAGACCTATAAATATATATTTGCAATAATGAGATTAGTAGAGTGGTGCAACATAGAGTAATAAATCTACAAAATAGGATGATAGCATAATAAAATTACAAATTGATTGAACTAAAATTAAAACTTACATCCGTTGATCCCTCATCTGGAATAGTGGGTTGGGTCAACAAAGATATGAAAGATTCTCATGGGCCCTCCCTCACATTGGGAGTAACCTATGAGAGTAAAAAGATTGTCAATTATATATAAATGTACTTCATCATAATAACCCTGGTTACAAAATATAAATAACAATATGTAAAAGTTTATGTACAATCGAGCTATCACTCCGAATCGAGATGCCTATCAACCTAGGCTCCCGAACCTGTGTTGGGACATCATCAAGAGCCACACCCTATACAATAAAGTACAAGTAAAATATTTATTACTACACACAAGTGGCATACATATGCATGCATAATTAATCTTAAACAATTAATTACCTTTCCTTTGTCGGCACATGAAGAAGGAACCCCCTCATGCCCCCCACTAACATCAGTTGTAGCCTACAAGAGTACAATAAGATGACAATATATTAGTAAATGTATGAATTTTATTGCTCTAATTGATAGATATTTAAGCATGTACACCAAATGATATAAAAAAAACTAATGGGTACATAATTTTTAATATACCGTATAGGTGTCAAGGCCAAATGAAATGGTTGAAAGTGTGGAGTCATCCACCTGTCTCAACTCCGCCTCTGTCATCGACTGAACATAAATGGAAAAAATATATATACATAAGTGTATGGAATCATTAAAACTAATCTAAATAAATAAATTATTTTTAAATTAAATAAGTCATGTGACAAATTTATTTATAATGTTTACTCTTACCGTATCAACAGGAGTCCATGGCTCTGCGTACCCCTCCTGAGCACTATCATGAGATGTAGATGCTCCATGAGGTGTTGTAGCCTCTGAAACTGCGTCTCCTAGATCCTCCTCATCAATAACATACTGATATGTATCATCATCAGTAAGCGGTCTGAGGCACATATTCTTGCATATAATGCAAATATGGGGCACGCACATGTGAACTCCAGCCAGATATCGATGCGCCAACATCATCCACACCAGGAGGTAACAATGGCTTGGTTTGCGTGATAAACTGATCACTCAACAAATGAATGGCCCTAATACTCTATGAGACAACCTCTACAATGATATCGGGATGCTGCACTAGAGGAGGGGGTGCGACATTAGTGGGGGGGACAAAGGTAGTGGCCTTTTTGCGTTGGGCAAATGGCCTAGTTTGAGGAGCTCCTCCGCCTATGCCCATGTTGGGCCTCATGCTCCAATAATTAACATTGTGACCAAGCACAAACTTAGCATACAATTTTTTTATGAAATAGAAAGGGAGCTCTAAATTGCTATGGGGTGGTTTATCAAAAACCATCCACCAGTGATCCCAAAAGTGTGTGCGCATTGCTTCATTTGTGCACCATTTTATTGATAAATTGGGCTTTTTGGGGTCAACTTTTAATCCAGTTTTAGGATTAACAAAAAGGGAGGCTATATCTTCCTTAGTTATATTAAGGGGCGCAACCCCATCATGGTCAAGCCTGACATCAAATTGGGCGTGCATATCATCACACTAATGAAGAGTAGCATTATGTTGCTGTGTAAGGGTGTCAATGTTTTTAACAATGGTATTTAGGGTGGCAAGCATAGGAGCTAACATAGGTATATTCTGATATGCATTTTTGAAGCCCCGTATAGTGTTCAAGTTCTCCTGTATCAAATCCTCTAAAGATTGAGGGTTTTGAAGTGGTTCTGGATTGTTTTGGGGATCGTTATTTGGTGGGGGAGGGTTATTATCTTCATTGTTGTCAGCCATGCCTGATTAAATAATAAACAAATATAAATTTCAAATTGATTTCATATATTATTAAAAAACTTAATACAAAACCTTATTTTAACCCAAAAAAACTACATTTAACATGAAAATGAAAGAAATTAATCAAGATATAGTAAGAATTTACTTACCAACTGCGGAGTCAAATTTGTTGTTGGCGCAATCAGGTACCCAAAAATATCATGTATATGATACTTGGAGTTGTTTTCCAAACCCAAAATGTGAGGAGAAATGAGGAAAATGGCTCGCGGGTTTTGATTTATGCCACAAGTTTCGGGTACCCGATATTCTCGGGTACCCAAAAAAATTGGGTACTCGATAAGGCTTATGCTTTGGTGTCAGGTTTGCCTAGGTGTACTGACACACATGCCTACTAAAAAGTCAACATACATTTTCATGCACTTTTGGACGACTGAAAAGTGGATTTTTTTACATCGCCACTTTTTGGCCCCTCGTGATCTTGCACATACCCTAGGACATGAAGGTCCTCTCTTAGCTACATCAGAAGTGGATGCACTCAAGTCCTGTAAAAACAAACATTACAAAAGTTTAATAATTCATGTATAAAATATTTAGATACATAATGTTAACATTAATTTAAACATTTAAAATTTTACCATGTGTCTATGCTCAGTAATGCCCTTAGTGGTACATGGAGGTCCTCTCTCAGCTACATCAAAAGTGGATGCAGTCAAGTCCTATAAAAACAAACAGTACAAAATTTTAATAAGTCAGGTGTAAAAGATCTAGATACACAATGGACATTGAAAAATTACTTTTAATCATGACCTCAAAGGACAATGTCGATGACTGCATTTGGATTAATCATGTAGCCATGCTAAGACTCATGGTGGTGTCGACTTGAACAACATATATAAAGTGTGAATCAAACTTATACTATTTACATAAATTATAAAGTATATATAACTTGACTATAAATTTATGGAATAAAAGCATGTACATTACCTATGTGTGACACGTAGCTAATGTCACCAATGAGTTAGGACATAAATATGATTGCACAACATGAGACAATCCAAAAGCCTACAATTGTAAAAAATAAGTACAAATCAAAGTTGTACATAAATTAGTAAGATATAAACACTTAAAATTAATGAATGAAAAACATATTATAGGTATATGCGACTGACTCTTAGTGACTGGTGGGGCAGAGAATGAAGAATTTCCAATCTCAATGTTACATGAGAGACCCTAAAAATCGTAAAAAAAAATGTCAAACACATTATCAATTAAAGTTTATTTTATTTAAAGTTTAAATGTATCAAGATCAAAGTGCATACTATGAACGGGGCACCGAGATCTCGAGGTGTGGATGTCATATGATGACGAGTACTAATGAATGATGGAGGGTCAACCCTCCTCTGTTCACCAAAAATCCACATGTTATGGTTCATAATTGTATAAATATGAAATTTAATATTGCACTATAAATTATAATTAAATTTACCTATGCGGGATGATCATTGTCTGCATTGAAAAAATCAACAAATGATGTGATATCATCTCCAACATCGCCATGTGCACCGCCATCATCGTTGGCATATCCACCATGGGCAATATGGGCAGCATCAAGATCAGTCTTGGGATCCCTACATATATCCCCACAACTTGTGCAAACATGTGCTATGTTGGGGGCAACCCTCACCTAGGTCAAGTGCTGTAACAAATTTCTTGTAAGCGCACTCAATGAACCAAGAGCTGACTGGACTGTTCGATGATGGATAGGTGCAGGAACTATTGGAGAAGGAAGAGGAACAAGGGGCTCATTAAGCAAATGATTCTAGTTGTATCACTCAGTTTGGCCCCTGACCTGTCTTGTGGCATGCCCTGACCAACCCCCTAGAATGCTCTCATGTCAAAGTAATTGGGTTTCCTACCCAATTCAAATTTAGCCCATAATTTTTTCAAAAAATAAAGGGGGACCTCGTGATTAGCGTGTGGTGGATGGTCAAATACCATCCACCACCGCTCCAAAAAATGCTCTGCTATACCAAGGTGCCGACACCATCTAATAGAAAAACATGGCTTCTTGTCAAGTATCTCCTCACCCATTTTAGGGTTTTAAAAATAATGTGTCATATCACTTTTTATAATTTTTTAATTATTGACCCCTTTATAAGAGAGTTCATCAGCATTATATGCATGCATAGTCTCCCTCCATGACTCAAAACTATCAAGCTCAGAGTCTAATGTATGTACATAATCTACCATGCCTTGCATGCTATCTACAAGGTGTAGTAGCTGGGGAGATGGATGTGGATCATGCCTAATAGTATTTACATCTCTCATTATGGCCTCTACATTTCTCCTAATATTGTCTTTCAACTCTATAGGTGGAGGTGGAGGTGGAGGTGAAGGTGGTGGTGGTGGTGCTTGCTGACCTAAAAGCTCATCAATATTAAAATCATCCATTTTTATAATCTGTGCATGTATATAAAAACATGAAAATTTACAATTAACACACAAATTACATTTTACCTTACAAAGAAAGACTTAAATAATTAATTACTCGACATAAAATTTAAAAATAAAATAGAGAGAGGAGGGAGAAAGAGGTGAGAGAAATAATTAATTATTTGACATAAATTAAAATTAACAAATAATTTAAACATTTTACCTTACACAGAGAGAGAGATGCCACATTTTGCTTTGGGTGCCCGATACGAAACGGGCACTCGATTTTTAAGAAACAGGTGCTTGTTTCTTGTGCCAATTTTTTTTGGCCATGGACTTCTGCGGAATTGGCACCCAACTTTGTGCATCGACCCAAAGGTGAGACCAACATTATTTCCATAAATTTTGTCATCTCACGAGGATGTCCTATAAGACATCTATCTAAAATGGAGGCCAAAAAAGAATATATATATATATATATATAATTAATTTTCTTAATATTTTAATTTTACATTTATTTTATTTTATTTTTCATTTTTCTATCTAAATAGAGGGAAGATATATATCATTATATATTTATTATGTATTATATTTCTTACAAAATGATTATTAAAATTGTATTGCAAGAATTATTATATAAATATAATAATTAAAATATAATAAATTAGAATATTAAAATAGTATAGCAATAATATATTTATTCTTATATATATATATATATATATATATATATATATATGGGAAGATATATATCATTATATATTTATTATGTATTATATTTCTTACAAAATGATTATTGAAATTGTATTGCAAGAATTATTATATAAATATAATAATTAAAATATAATAAATTAGAATATTAAAATAGTATAGCAATAATATATTTATTCTTATATTAAGATTTATATCATCTGAAATATTTAAAATGTAAATAAATAATATTATAAATATTAACTAAATATTTAGATTATATTGATTACAATCTAATATAATATAACTAAAAATAAAGATGTTTTAAAAAGTTAGTCTACCATATAATATATAAATCACTTAAAATCTATATTTTATAATTTCAAAAATTATTTTTTCTAAATAATGATTATAAGTTTAAAATTTAAATATAAAAAATAAGATGTGAATAATTGAATTTTATAAATTAGAATAGAAAATTTATATTAAGGAAGAAAATAAATAATGTAACTTCAATTTAAAATTTAAACGTTTATATAATTTAAAATAAAATACTTAATAATTCCGATTGATATCTCTCACATTTTTCTTAATAGACTCATATATGACATCTCCTATATTTAGAGGAGTTTATCTTTTAGTTAAAACTAAAGCACTTGGCATTTTATAGAATGGATTGAAGTCTTTAATTTGAGAAGGTTTGTCATTTGGAAAGGAAAATATTCTAATACTTTTTAAAAATAGAAATATATAAATATTTTACATTATTTATAACTTGGGGCTATTATACATTTTAAAATAAAATAATAATATTTAATTAAAAAGATATCAAAGATATGATGGTTAAATCACTAATTAAACTAGTAAAAAAATTGATAGATATTTAGATTATTTAGGACTTATGATAAATATATTTTTAAAATTAAAAAGAATAATAATATTTAATTAGAAATTTCATAGAGGCACATTGGTTAATTTATCAATTCTTCAAAATGTCAGAAAAGATATATATTTGAATAAGTAATTTTTTAATGTATTAAATTGAATTAATTTTTTCAACTACAAAAATGACCTTTTTCAAAGCAAATTTGAATCTATTTATACATTTGAATTCATAATGTAATTTAATTTATAATTTGGAGCTTGTGTCTTAATATTTCCACCCAAGTCTAAAAAGGGTAATGTCAATGAACATCCTTTAGGAGATTACTATATGAGGAGTTGTTGCAACCAAGTATATGTTAGGAAACAAGAAGTAGAAAAGTCAATTTTCATATGCTAATCTTTAAAGAAGTGTAAAAAAAAGTTCAAATATGATCTAGAACAATTACATAAAATGGAGAAATGCATAAATCAACAACATGGGTAATAGAATACATTATGCCATTTTTTTTGTGGGGACAACCCTTTTCAAAAAGAAACTGCATGCTCTAAAACTTGCTCAAAGTATTATTCAAATCAAATATAAGATTAAAACACACTTGGAAAGAAAGCCTTCACAAGAATTTTACCAACATATGATTGAGGATTAATTTTAGTAGCATTTCAATACTTGCAAATTCAACATTCATAACAGTCTTTGATAACTCAATTTGTGGCTTACAATGCAATGTGCTTAAACCCCCACAAAGATAGCGCTTAGTTTTCATCCAATTTCTAATGCCACATTGGAGATTCGTACCTTATGTTAAGCCCTTAAATCTATTCAAAGATGTTGATGAAGTTTGAACACACCCAAATAAGAACATCAAATACTTATCACAATCCTTATGATTTCATATGTTGATGGAATGCTCCTTATGTAATAATTTAGTGACATGTGAATGAGTTAATGGATTCAATTGGATTAAGTTTGTCCTCTTATATAATTCCTTAGCATCAATTTTTGAATATTTTATGTTTAACATTGTGGTTAATAACTAATTAGAGTTAAATTTAGCCTTAATAATTTTAATACAATCTATTTTTTATTTTTAAACTATATTTACAATTAACATTTATTTTAATTTTTATATCTTTTTATGGAGCTACAAATAATCATTAAAAATTATAAGAATTCATTTAACTTTATAATCATTTGTAATTATAATTTATTCATTAATAACCAAAATTAACTCGCTCATTCTAACGAAATGAAAAGCCATAATTAAATCGCTCATACTAATGAAATGAGCAATGATGTAATTATTCCTAACTTTTAAATTAAAACTAATCATTTATACAACTTCTGTAAAAGTAATTAAATTATTTATTGATAGTACAAGCACTCAATTATGAAGCCTTTATGATCTTATCCTCTTGGCCTATAAACCTATTTTGTACATGCTTATTTATAGTCATAAGGTTGTATGTGAAACTAAAGAAAAACATGTGTGGGTATAAGGAAAATAACATCCAACATATTTTCATTTAAGACTCCAAAAGGTGAGAAACAAGTACATAAAGAGAAGTTAGGATATATCAATAGCAATTGAGTCTAACCAACAAATATTTGTAAATTTATACATATCAATGAAAGTGACATGTTCTATGCAATTTCTAAGGTACTCGCTTGGCATTCCCTCTACCAAATCTACCTTACCAATCAGTACAATTATAAATGACATGGAAAATATTCTAGCTGCAATCTCTCTCTCTCTCTCTCTACACACACACACACACACCTCTATCTCTATTTCTCTATCCCTCTTTATCTCTCTATATCAACCATTGCCCCCCTCTCCTTCCTCTACTTGTCACTCCCTTTCCCTTCCCATATATCTCTATCTTATACACACACACACACACACACACACCTCTATCTCCATTTCTCTATCCCTCTTTATCTCTCTATATCAACCATTGCCCCCCTCTCCTTCCTCTACTTGTCACTCCCTTTCCCTTCCCATATATCTCTATCTTTATCTCTCTTTCTATTTTCATATATCTCTATCTTCCTCTTCTCTAATTCTCTCTATCTCCTCCCCCCCTCTATCTATCTATCAATCAATCAATCTATCTATCTATCTAATCTATCTATCTATCTATTTGTCTGTCTATCTGTCTATCTATATAACTTCTTATATCTATATCTTTCATTCACTCTAACTCGACCCACCTTATTGTTTGAACATCTTTCTATCTCTATTTCAACCGTTCTCCTTGTATTTGTCCCTCTATCTCTATCTCTCTATCTCTCTACCTCTATATCTTTCTATCTCTTCACATATCTATCTACTTATTTATCTCTCCCTCTTCATCCATCTCTCTTTGTCCTCTCTGTTGCTCTTCCCCTTAGATATCTACCTCTTTCTATTACTATTTCTTCATTTCTCTCTATTGCAAAAATAATATGAACCTTTTGGTAATGGAGCCTAATTATCTTCCTTATTTACAAGTCCTTTCAATTGATTCCATACTACACAAATATATACAAAAGATTGACCAAAATCTTGCTCAATCCATTTGACCTCCCATACCTATTTAGTGTATCCATTCCACACCAAGATATGATCATTAACAAGTCCAAAGAAACCCAACTCATTTCAGTCACGTTTATTTGACCACCTTCTCCTTCAACATTAAAAAATGGAGGGTACGTCAAATCACTATTTAAGTTTTGCTGGATATTCCCATCTCTGTGAAGAAAAGTTCACGTGATAATTAAAATACATCTCCAATTATATTCCCATCTCTGTGAACAAAAGTTCACGTGATTAAAGTACATCTCCAATTATATTCCCATATGTATGAAGAAAAGTACACGTGATCTATTCCTGACGACTCCATATATCTAACATATTTTCTCAGACAGTTCAACTAAAATATTCCAAAATATCATACACAGTTTAAAATAAATTCTGCAACTCTCTGCCTGCCTTTGCTGGATGCTCCAAAATTTCACGTTCTCTTTTGCGTTCTCATTTTTCTATTCCAAGATTCCACCAACCATGATCTATCTACTTTGTCTTTTGCCTTCTCATTTGCATACGAATCTTTGGCAATAATATTCCACAATTCCAATGCCAATATTCCAAAATATCATTCAGAGTTTCTGCCTGGGTTTTATCTATTTAAACTCCGAATCATCTCATCTACTTTGGCTTTTACGTTTGTAATTTGCAAGCGAATCTTTGGCAATAATATTCTCATTCATACGCTATTTAACCTCATTGAAAATACAATCTCATTTATTCACACCAATCTCATTCTGAGCTAAAGAAAATATCACTTTGCTCGACATCTTGTCTACTTTGGTTTTTACGTTCTCATTTTGCAAGCGAATCTGTGGTAATAATATACTTGTTCATACGCTATTTAACCTCATTGAAAATACATTCTCAATTCATTCACACCAATCTCATTCCGAGCTAAAGAAAATATCGCTTTGCTCAATATTATCTATGCATCTTGTCTACTTTGGTTTTTACGTTCTCATTTGCAAGTGAATCTTTGGCAATAATATTCTCGAATCTTTGGCAATGATATTCTCATTCATACACTAATTAAGCTCATTGAAAATACATTCTCATTCATTCACAGCAATTTCATTCTGAGCTTAAGAAAATGGCTTTGCTGGGTATTCCCATGTCTGTGAACAAAAGTTCACGCTACTTGACGGTGCCGGGGCAGAACGGCATTGCCAACATCTCTAATGGCGGCGCTCCTGTTTTGAGCTCCACTGATTTTGTCAAGCGAGAAAGACAATCCATGAAAATGGCCGCCACAGTGGCGTCTCCGTCAATAGACAGAGAAAGGGTCGTTAAATACCCAAAACATCCAGCGTGGGAGAGTGTAAAACAGGAACGTTGGGAGGGAAAGCTTGAAATTGAAGGCCAAATTCCAGATTGGCTGGTGAGTGGCTCAAAATGTCGAACTATTTGTTGTTATAGCTAATTTGTTACATTCTAAATTTCTAAATGTAGATCAGATTTTAACGATGTGTTCTATTTGTTTCTAAGTTGAATGATGAATCCAATTATTAACTTTTTTTTATCTCAATTAACTTTTTTTATCTAAAAAGGGTGGTTGTTGGTCTATTAGATGATTTTTGAGGGTAAATTAATTTGTAAAATCCAATAAGTACTAATGGAAACATATCCAATAATGTTCTTCCTTCATAATGCTTTTAGTTCATATTTGTTAGGCATTTTCCTAATTAGTTATTAAAATGAAAAATCACTATTTCTTTATTTTATATTGCTCATGAAGACATTCTATATGGTTTGTATGTAGAATGGTACGTACTTACGAAATGGACCAGGAATGTATGACATAGGCGATGAAGATTCTAAGAGTTTTTTTGATGGGTACCTTATAATTCCTTTTTTATTTTTTATAGTATATATTGATATTAATCTAATTATATAATCTTAGAAAAAATAAGTTATTGGTGTCTCGATGACTAAGTTATTCTTTAAATATTTGATATCTAATGTTGTCTTTCATTGCTTTTCTTGTGATAAGATATGCAACTTTAGTTCGCCTTCACTTTAAGGATGGAGGCTTGATCGCAGGGCATGCACAATTACAATCAGAAGCATACAAAGCTGCTATAAAGAATAATAAAGTTTGTTATCGTGAATTTTCGCCACTTCCAAAACCATCAAATATATTGTCAACTATTAGGAACATGGTGGGAGTGCTAACTGGTGATACAATTACAGATAATGCAATTATATCAATCTCTAGGTAATTGCTCCTCTTCTTCAACAATATTGTGAATACAAAAATAAATAAGTATGATATCTTTTTCACTTGTGGTTTATATCATGTGATACTTTTCATCATCAATATTTGGGATCATACTACCTGATCCATCGTCAAGGTGGAAGAAATAGTTAGAGAGAATGAATCATCTAATATGACTGGAAACGTTGATGATGAAAAGTATCACACTACATAAATTAGAAGTGAAAATTTTTTTTAGCATTGTGGATTGTGGAAATTACACAACTCTAATAAATATGATTGCAAATGCTTACCGTAAATTATTTGTATCATACAGGTTAGGTGATGGGAGAGTCATTTGCGTGACTGAAACTTTGAAAGGAAGTATACAAATCAACCCCAACACATTGGAAACCATTGGCCCCTTTAAGTACACAGACAACCTAGGGGTAGTTATTTTACATTTTTATATATTCTTGTGTTGTAGACCTCCTAGGTTCAAGTAGATTTTAAACATTATTATATGTCATGAGATGGTGTATAGATTCTAAATTTGATTTTTTTTTCATATAATAAGCACACTACCACATTATTGTTTTGTTTCTAAATTATGAAAGATTTAGAATAATTATTTATTTTACTATAAAATGCTCTAATTAAAATATTTGGTTTATTATTTTTAGGGTTATAATCAATCGGGGCACCCTATTGTGTCTGATAGAGAATTAATTTCAGTGCTTCCAAATTTCATTAACCCCGGTTACAATGTTATTCGAATGCTTCCAGGAACTAATAAAAAAAATTGATTAGAAAAGTAAGTCCATTTCTTTAAACATAAACAAGTGTCATGTTATGGTTAATATGTCAAATTTTTTTTTATGTGAGCAACTACTCTCTAATTAAACAATTGACATATTATAATTATTTTTAGTTTATTTTCACCATGTTACCTTTTGTTATTTTAATGAACCCATTGTATTCATATGGTCTACCCTCTCTCAAACCCAAGTTGGATCAAAATAAGAACTCAGATAGGTTTTATAATGATTATATTGAGTAAAACCTAATGAACAATTGAAATTGAAATAAACACATGTAATAATATTCTAGTACAAATAATCCAGGTGAATTGTAGAAGCGGTGCTTCTATAGGATGGGTGCATTCATTCACAACAACCGATAATTACATAATTGTTCCTGAAATGCCAATGAAATATCATCCAAAGAATGTTTTAAGTGGGGAGGTCTTACAATGGCATCAAGATTCCAAGGCATTTATGCATGTAGTTTCTAAAGAAACGGGAGATATGGTATGTACATTTATTATTTGAACAATGATGTAAATAAATATATTTATAAAAGCTTAATTGAATAAATTTATCACAAATTAGGCTAATTGAATAAATCTATCACAGGTTGCTTCCGTTGAGGTTCCTCAATTTATGACTTTCCACTTCATCAATGCTTATGAAGAAAAAGATGAGGCTAGTGACAAGCTGGTATCAATCATAGTTGATTGTTGTGAATATTATGGCAGTGTTGAAATAATGGAAAGCTTAAGCCTACAAGAGTTAAGATCATTTTCTGGAAATGATAGTCTTCCAAATTCAAGGTGATTTTCTTTTTTATTATACCTATTTATTGTTAAAACTATCCTCATTTTTCAATGATGGTATAATCCATTAGGTAGTTTGATAATAGTATACAACCAAGAATTTTACAAAATTATTGTTATTTTATTCTATATTTAATGAGGTAATATACAAACTAAGAAAGTGAATTCTTTTGTCTAAATAGAGTAGGACGCTTTACTATACCCCTCAATGGTAGTCCAAGAGGAACATTGGAGACTGCAATTCCTCCAAAGGAGCATGGTAGAGGGATAGACATGTGCACTGTTAATCCAAAAAATACAGGAAAAATGTATCGTTATGCATATGGATGTGGAGCAAAGCGCCCTTGCCATTATGTCAATTCTCTCACAAAGGTTACATCATTTTCCCTTTATCTCTTAAAATCAATAATATGAAGAGATAAAGTCAATAATATGAATATATGCAGATGATATTGTTTTAATAAATTATGTAGATTGACTTGAAAGAGAAATCAACAAAATCTTGGTACGATGAAGGGAGCATTCCTTCCGAACCCTTCTTTATAGCTCATCCTGGAGAAAATGCAGAAGATGATGGTAAGATTTTTTTGAGAGCTTAAGTCAAGAATTGATTACATTCATAACTATTAATAATTCTTAATTTATATTAAGTTGAGCTATTTGTGTTGCAGGAGTGGTGATCTCTATAGTGGCCAGTAAAGATGGTGGTGGGTTTGTTGTAGTTTTAGATGGATCTACCTTCACTGAAATTGCTCGTGCAAAACTTCCTTATGGACTCCCACATGGCCTACATGGTTGTTGGATTCCTTCTCTCTAAACATGATAATTGTGTTTTATTAAATGTATGTTACACATTTTTTTTATACAAAATGCTAAGCGTCTAAGGCTTTTCTATGTAAGAAACCATTGATCGGATAAGTATCTCATGCCCAACTTCAGACAGCCAAAAATTTTCCCATGGCTGAAAAATACATTTCAACATATTTCCACCTCCTTCTAATCAGAAGGATAAAATCAATACTGTGATAATTTTTGTGGTGTAGTTTTCCCATCCTTTTTCCTTCGTCTTCTACAAAGCAACTGATAGTCATCCAGGTAGATGACTGTGGCGTAAGAAATGACTGATGGGTTTTAAAAAGTGAAGTTTTAGAGACTGTATCTAAATGTGATGGACTTGTGGATCGTGTGGAACCTGCAAAAGAATAATAGACGCACTCACTAAAACCCCATCTCAACTAGGTGCAGAAATAGTGGTTGCTACCAAAGATAAATCCTTATAAGAGGAAGTCCCTTTAAAGAGTGGATAAAGACTGGATATACAGTGGAGAAGGCAATATTTAGCTTTGGTGGAGGAGTGGAACTATTTTGTAGCTTAATTAATTACAAGTTTGTAGCTTAATTAATTACAAGTTTGTAGCTTAATTAATTAATGTTGAAAAGAAGAGCAATGTTAGTCTCACAATCCTCCAATGTACTTAATGTCACACTGTTGAAATTTTATGAGAAGATAAGGTTTCAAGTTCTAAATATATTGTAGTTAGTGAGTTACTTTATTACTACCATTTGTATATTTAAAATAAAACTTTCAAGTTTTCTCTATGGGTGGGGATTTCAATTTTCTACAATATTTTTGTAGAAATAAATGTCACAACGCATAAAATCATCCACATCTTTTGCAAAATGAGGAGTAATCAACAAAACACAATATTCAAAATTAAATTCTAGGGGTTCCCATGTAATGGAACTGTTGATCATTTTAGTGCATGACCCATTTTCAAAATCGTATTCTAATAAGGAGGCCCATATTGTTATCAACAAGGTTTTCTTTTAACACGTATGGGATATATCTGAGCCAATATTGCCCCATCGATGTTTAGATAACCAAATTCAACAATACAATGCTAATTTCAAAATTCTCCAATGCATTGTATGGCATGTTCATGGGAAACAAATGCAACAAAACTATTTTTTTGGGTAAAGGAGAATTATATACAGAGTCAATATTTCAACAATGGATCACTATGCATTTATATTTTGAAATGCTCAAATAGGGATAAGTTTTTATTCTTGGAATCAACTGATTTTTTTTCTTGTATTTCCTTGCTTGTCAATTGTGGCTCTGCAACCCATTGATAGGCACCTAAACTTATTGTTGTATTCAAAACACAAAAGTTAAAAATTCATTAAACTAAGGATTTTAATTTAATTATTTTCATTGCAACTCTTGATCTCACTTATTTTTATACAAACTACATAGCTTTGTATTTAAAAAATATATAAATTATTATATGATATATGTGTAACTTTTAAAAATTTATATACTACCTATCTCACATCTATGTATATTTATATATGAGATAGGTGGTATATAAATTTTTTAAAATTATGCATATATACTATAGAATTCTCTTTGTTTAACTTAATTTTTTTATATTTTACTAATTAAACATTATTCTTCAAAAGAGGTGCAATGGAAAGCTTCAGATGAAGGATAGATCAAGGTGGATTTTGATGGAGATGCTAAAGGAAATCTAGGAACATCAAGTGTGGGGTGTGTGGCAAGGGATGCGAATGGTAATATTATTGCTATTGAGAAGAAACCATTAGGAGTAGGGACTAATAATTAAGCAGAAAAATAAGCGGCCTTATTAAGGGTTGATTTGGCATAGAGGTTTCATGTTGAGAATTTGCATTTGGAGGGTGATTCTCAGATAATTGTAAATGTCATTGTGACTAGAAAATCAAAATGTGTGGTGGTTATAGAAGGTGGTTGGTATTATAAGGAAAAAAATGATCCTTTTTCAAAATTTCAAAATCTCACATATCTACCAAGAGGGAAACACATTTGTTGACTCATTGTCTAAATTGGCAAGTGACCTAGAAGCTATATAACGGTTGGAGGATGGTGACATCATGGAGATTGATTTGAAGTGATGGGATGAGATATTTTGAGTTGGCAAACACATTGAAGGATGTAGTAGGACAAAGTTGCAATTAATACACAGGAAGGTTGAGGTTGGAGAGTGTATGAAAAGAAAGGAAGAAATGGAAGCAAATTTCACCTTTGGTCCAACGAAGCAACAAATGGCATTCAAAAGGCCTCTCATAGAGGAATGGTTGAAGAATATTTTTTCCTCAACCCATCATTTTTCATCAACATTGTGTGGGATCTGCTAGGGGTTGAATATGCAGTCTCAGATTTCAAGTGGAGGACCAATGCAGACATGGATTCACTATTTTGTGCATGGGGTTTGCATTTTGGGTCCAAAGAAGATCTGTGAAGTTCATTGTTGAGAGATGTGTGTGGCTCGAGTGGAGAGTGGGGCTCGATGAAATCCTGAATTTCGTAGTGCCTGGACAAGGGTTTGTTTCTACTCAAGGAGATTTTGGTTGGGTTTTCCAGGGTTCCACCCATATGTGCACCCATTTATCTTCCATCGAAGCTTGGGTGTCACAACCGCAATTCCCATAACCCTAATTAGCGGAAATTAAATTACTTTTCTTGCCACGTAATTTTTAATCAAATTGAGGACTATTTTTCTTAGCGGGAATACTGCACTTGAAAGGAGGATTCATTATAAATGTTTTGGTAGTGGACTTGAGTTCGGTTTTGTAAAAAATAGAATAGGCTTTTTTCCATTTGACACGTATGAAATCCGTTTTGGTGGTGCGGAAATGGTGGAGGAGTTACAGGTTTTTCCTTAAGTAGCTTCTGATTCTGAAATGAAAGCAGAGAGATCTGGGGGCAAGAGGAGTTAATAGCGGTGAACGGGAAGCAGCGTTGGAGAGGGATTCATTTTGCAGAAGCTGGAGGTGCTTCATCATCTATCGAATACTCCAAATTTTAATCAGGCTCCAACTTTCTTAAAACTTGGCAAGCAGGGTATAGACTGTAATGCTTGTTATGTTATTTTTACTTCTAGCAAATGAAGTTAATGTGATGGCAAGACTCTGTTTCCGAAAGACTGGATTTAGTTTTTATCAAATGTTTTGTTGTAATGCTTAGGAACGAAAATGAAAATCTGTAAACTGTTAAAGACTTTCGGATATGGTGTTCACTTATACCCATCAGTACCTGTATCAGTGAAGTAAACCTTCAAAATAAGTACACAGAATCACGCAAAAAACTCTTGTTTAAAATCTCTGAAATCAATTATACAGCATGGACATCAAACGTTCACGACCTGCAGCGGAAGATGATGAGGAAAGAAACCCTAATAAATTAGCCAAGAATTTCCAGTGCAGTCCTTCAGTATTTGTTGTGGCCTATGTTTATATTCATTGCCTCATTCTCAAAGATCCCAATTTCCGCTTAACCTCTCACAACATTCACCGGCTCGCCATCACCAGTGTCATGTTTTCTACCAAGTTTCTCGGTGATCTGCATTACAGCAGCGAGTATTTTTTTTGCACAATTCAACTCTCTCTGTCAATGCTTCCAACACTGCATTGACAAACACAATTCCACCGATCTGACTTAAGCTTAGAACGGTAAAATGCAAAGATTATTCAGTTTGTAAACTTATGTAAACTTTTATGATAGTGCATGAAAACAGAGGAGTCCATAATATATTACCTTAACAGATCCTATGAAAACAAGCTAATAGTGTAAGCTTAAAAGTTTCTACTCTTTCTCTATCACCAAGAAAGCAAGTGGGAATTCTGAAATATCCCCAAATAGTGATATATAATATCTTCCTCAGATTGAAGGTTATCGGTCTTTACAGTATGCCCTCCCACTGGCAGCAATCACTTTCCTTCTTCCACGAGTTCTGTAGGCAAAAAGGGTCGTTTAGGCCATCTTTGAACTGGAGAAGAGCTTTCTTTTCCCTGTCAAATACATCCGCTGCAGAAGCAGAGAAGAAACCAGGGAATAACAGTAAACATAAATAATTTGGCCATGTTTGGGTTTTGGCAGGGTTATCAGAGGGCAATATTTATACAAGATGTAGGGTCTCTGTCCTCTTAAAAAGTGTCATAGAACAAAACAAGTAGACCCAGATATAGAAGATTAATTTTTATAACAAATTAAAATAAATTACATTAATCTAAAGTTTGAAAGCAGACCGAAGGAAGTATTCACTGAGTTCCTTCACAATTTTATTTTGAAGTGATATGTTTCATGCTAAAACTGAAAGAGCTCGTTCCGCCAATATTCACCGTAAAGAAAATACTCATTTCCTCTTACCATTTCATTGAATCGCTCTTGGAATGTCTCAGTGTCTGTGGCAGATACTCTAACTAGTTCTACTTTGGTGTTTCTCTGTGCAAAGCAATTGTCTTCCATTGCAGTTAATACTGTTGAGCAGCCATATACTCTGATCTTTTCTACACTGATCAAATTCCAGTAACATTCTGGCAAAATCTGCAATACTTCACGCTTCATTATTGTTAGTGTTTTCAGTTAAGGCAGTGCTCCCTAATTGAATTGAATAGAAGACTTTTAACAATGTCTTTACCAGTGCTTTGTGGAATCACAGAACTTCATTGTTAAATGTTTTATTCTACTACAGATAGTTTTATGAATTCATGAGTAAGCACCATACTCCAGGACTGTTGTGCTGTTTGTATGTACTTTATATTTTTTGTGATAGAATAAGATATCCGGGGAAAGGGTGCCGAATATGGGATTTCAGAGAAGGGTAAAAGTAGATTCATATTTTTACCTGCCAGTTGAATTCTGGTATTTATATGCTTAGGCCTAAGCTTGAAAACACATAAATGAACTTGTGTTGGTTAATGTACTATCTCTCTGCCATATCTGTGTTTGATTTACTTTATGTGCGAAAAAGTAGGCAATCACAGCTTGCACCAGATTCTTTTTCGATCCACTTGTGTCGCTTGATAAGTCACTTGTGTAGGGTCGGTGAGCTTGTCATTTCAGGATGAGCCCCGGGGGAGCTAACCACTCCGTGGTTGGGTGGTTAAAATGCCTGAGCCACATTTCCATCTCATACTATGCAGATGAACGACTGGTTGTTCGATGGCATAGGGGACTTGACATGCAGATGGACTATCTGACAGTCCGATGGCGTGTATTGGATATCTTATGCATTTCGACCTTTGGGTCCTGTATTCATTTTATGTAATCTATTTTAGCACTCAGTTAATGATCGACAGTATGGTCGACATAACTCTTGTATTAGTTTATCTTGTTATGTAATTCGACAGTTGGTCGAACTTTTATTTATCTCGACAAGATAGGTCGATGTTATATGTATTGTGTTGTTTTTCTCTGAACATGGTAAAATATGTAAATGAAATTGTATATTGAAGTCTGTGTTTATTTTAGACTTGTTAATCTTTTCGACTATGCGATATTCTCATGGTTTTCTTGCTTTTATATCTCTGGTCAGAGTTTTCGGACATTACATTGGGGAACATATTGGAAAGCAGGAAAGAAGAAAGGAGGGCATGGGCCCTACTGGTGGATTCTATATATGATTGGGAGCTCGAGCTGGTGACAGGAATTCCAGAGAGCCAGATGAACCCTGAATTGAACATTTCAACTGTGTTTGACAAGTGCGCGAGAAGAAATGGAATGAAAAAGACATGAGAGGTAGAGAGCTGGGCAAGGTCATGGTTGTGGAGGTTCCAAAAGAGAAAGAGGAAGACAATGTGGGGCAACTTGGCTAGGGAGAATTTGTAGGTTCGTTCGACACCCTGTAGAAACCGTGCTTGAGGATGTGGTCTGTATGCAAGTGCTTGTGGTGGCAATTGTAATGTCCCGCTAGGGAACTCAGGAGAAGCTGTACATGCTAGTTTTTTGAAAACATATTATGTTATAAATGGTTAGTGGGCAATATCAAAGAAAAGGTTCTTGCATGTATTATTTAAATATATATCAATAAGGAAACTATTTTTTTTTCTTAATCAACACATTACCATAGCCTAATAAACAAATTAGGATACATAACGTACAAGAGCTTCATCAACACATTAGTACTAGGAAATCCTATTAGATATGAGTTTTTTAGTCATTTCACATCGAAAATAGAAATGCACTACACCATCTACAAATACATCAATTCTATCAAAAAATACTAGATATGCATGTCCTTATGTACAAATATATCATATATGAAAAATAAAATCACATCATGTATGAAAATATCAATGATAAAAAAATCCTATATGTACCAACTAATACATTTGGTTCTTATATTTGTGTTCTATAATGTATAGCTCCAACCACTATTACTCTCGAAGACACCTACATTGCAATAGGGTACACAATATCAGTTTTAGAAAAATAATACTAACTAAATGTAGAAATAAAAAATGTTGAAGTAAGATAAACTCCAAAGCATAGTAGTGGAATCTCATATGTCCATCATATTTATAAACCCTCCATCCCCAAGCCACGAGAAGACTAAGTTTATTGACCAAAATTGTTAAAGTACCAGTCACTACATATTTGTTAAGTTTATCTCTAGATTTTCATTATCAATTACTACATTTTCATTCCCAATCTCTATATTTTCATTCTCAATCTCCACATTTTAATTCCCAATCTCTATATTATCATTTTCAATCTCTAAATTCTCATTTTCATTGTCTAAATTATACTCAATATTTTCAAATTCAATATCATCTTCACTTGAAATAGCATTTACGAGTGGACCTTGGACCTCACCTTCACTAATATTCAACATACCTTGTCTCGTCTTCCTATGGATTTCACTATCTCTTTGCCTGTATGCTTCAATTTTATCTTTTGTAAGCTTTCTCTTTCATTTATGCTTTCGCCAATTGTTTCTCTGCATTATACCATCAAAAAGTTGACCAAATATAATTTCCAATCAAGAAATTTGAGAAAAAGATGCTTCAAAAAGTGTTATTCTATCTGTTACAGACTAAAAACCTTTGAAAGTCACATAAAAAAGAATGTAGGGTCCGTTGGAATCAACAAAATGGCTCACTGCCCTATGTTTTTCCACAAGTATCAGATGTCAGATACATATATGATATCAAATATATATCCAATATTGGATCTACTGAGAGTATGCAAATTTCCTAATACAAAGAAGTGGCAAGAAGTGATGCCAGTATTTTTACTATTGGCACCAACTTTTTTGCCTTCAATATCCTATATCAGATACCTTTGATATGCGTTACTCTTATATATATATATATATATATATATATATATATATATATATATATATATATATATATATATATATATATATATATATATATATATATATATATATATATTGCATTATATGAGAGAGAGAGAGAGAGAGACGGGGGAGAGGGAGAGAATATGATGAGAGGGATCTAGAGAAATATTATTAAATTATATATATATATATATATTTAATATAATGTAATATGTGTATTGTATAATATAATATAATCTAATCTAATCTAATATATATTATATTATAATATATTTTATATAAATATAATATAGTACATAGTATATACTATATATAATATGATACATTAATATATATATATATATATATATATATATATATATATATATATATATATATATATATAAAATTGCTTCAAATATCTGATATCATCATATATGTATCAAATATTGGATATGTATTCGATATTGGATACCTCTGACACAAATCACCAATCCAAAGATTTACCTCAGGATTGCTTTGAGTTTTGGCTTGGGAATACATAATTTGGAAAGTCAACCCAAAAAATGTGTTTTAAAAATCTCCCTACATTTCCAGACTTTGACCTTATAGTTGACACTATTTTTATCCCAAATTGATGAAACAAAGAGGATGTCTGAAGTAGATTCTCAGCTTTCCACTGATATAAATTTTGTGAAGTTTTGAGTTTAATAAATAATTATTATTTATTTTCTAATTGGATTACATCTAAAGTCCTGATTGATAGGATGATTGAAAAATGTCCATAACTTTCAAACGGTATAACATTTTTCAATTATGAAGTATACGTTACATTCTATGCTTTACATACTATGAGAGAAAAATTAAAATATATTAAGTTTTGACCAAGTTAAGGTGGTCAACCATAGCAGTTTTTTTACTCTAAAAAAGTTATAGTAAAAAAATTATAGTTAATTATTAATTTGGAAAAAAATTATACAAAAATATGCATCACATTCGTACACGAGTCTTCTACTTATATGTATAATCTTATTAAAAAATGTCATCATTCGACTGTGATTAAGGTGGTCAGGCATACACCTACTTATCTTTTTTCTTGAAACTTACATACCACTGCATTGAAATTTCAAATTTTCACCAAATAGAATTTTCACCAAATAGATTCATTGGTAGAATTTGACAAATATGTGACTACATGACTAAAACTTTTATTCACGTAACTAAAATTTTTGGACATGTAACTAAAAATGATCAAATTCTAGTAATTTTTTGTAATTCACAAGTATAAATGACTAAATAATTAGTCATTAATAATTAGTCGCACAAACAAAAATGACTAAATGAATGATTATTACTCTTTTATAATAACATTATATAATATCATATATTATAGACCTATATATAACTTAGAAGTTTCATTTCACCAGTAATCCTTATTTTCCAATAGACTTATTATGTAAGCAATCCATGTACACCCATCTCATACTAGAAATATGGATTTTAGGCGATTTCAAAATTGATTGATAAACAACATTTAGAGATAAAATCACAAGGAATAGTTACCATCAAACAAATTTTCAGTCATTGTTTACTGTTTCGAAGAGGTTTCTCATCTCACATCGAAAATGAATTTGACTCACATATAATATTAGATGTCATGACAAGCACTTGGACTCGACAACAAAGGCATTTCAAAGCTATGTTTCAAACCATTCTACAAATTGAGTTTCATCCCTAATTTTTGAATCAGGTAGATGTAAATTGCCATCTTTCTTATGTCATCACAAGATCATATATGGCATGGATGAAATTTGGGAATAGTGTACCAAAAGCCTCGAGAATAATGCCAAAAATAGGGGCACCTGTAATCTCCCCTCTCTAAGGCCGTGTATTTAGCGGTAGTTAGTCTATCTTGGGGTCCTCCATAGGCTAATGCACATGATTAGGGGAACTTTGGAGGATTTAATTAATTAAATGCAAATTAATTCTAAGTTAATTAATATTTAAGTTATTATTTTAATTATTATAAATAAAAAAGAAAACCATTATTATTTTCTTAAATTAAACTTATGACAACTCTCGTGCATTTTCATTTTGGCAGTAATTAGAGGTAGACAACAGTCATGCATTTTCATTTAGGTGGTAATTAGAGGTAGAGGAAGGCAAGAAGACAATTTTCAGAGGAAAAACATGAGATTCTAGAAAAAAAAATCATGGACTACACTCATATTCTTCATTTGGGCCTGTCCGGTAAGGTTCTGCACATCACAAGAAACTCCATTGACTGGGGTGACTTCCATCGACACATCCTGCGAAGGGGATTCGATGAGTTTTCCCTCCTGGAATTTCTGCAAAGCGAGTGCTCAGAAAGTGGTGAGTACATACTTGCAAGCACCCCATTTCTCCTCATTTGGTGAACCAAATAATTTTTTTAGAGGAATAAAATAGGCATAACAGATTATTTTCTTACCTTCTCTGATTCTATTTCCCACTAATTTTTACTTTTTTGTGTATTCTATGCGGAGTTGATATCTATAGCTTAGGCCCTAAATCTGAAGGCTTTCACAATAAGAAGAAATTCTCATTTAATCATTTAGCAGTCGCATGCTAGCTATTTGGTTAGGGGAATTTATAGATGATAAGTCCCTACTATCGCTAACCCTGAATCATCCACTATGTGATGAATGAGCCAATTGTTAGTACAAAAATTGTACAATTAGGTGGGGGAGGGGAGTCGTAGTTGGGTAACGAGGGGCCTTACCCCTAGAATAGTAGGGCAACTAGTAGTTCTTCTCGATGACTTGCTTTAAAATCTAGGGAGAACCAATTGATTTCACATCTTTATACAAATTACAACATAGTACTTTTGGATTGTGGAATGATCGTGTCTCTTTTTGTGCAAACTGATACTAAATTTTTTATGTGGTAAATATGAATTACTTTTTAGAGAACATATAGTACTTTAACTAGCATTTGGAATTGAAATCTATTTGTATCAACTTACCCATTAGAAGATTTGCAGAATGAACTTTGATTTCAAAAGGGAAACTATCAATAGCAAACACTCCTACTATCTTCAATAATGGCATGCAAAGATCAATAAAGTGATCCCCTGAAGTGGTGTCAATAATAAAGTCTAGAGACTTGGATGAAACCTACAACAAACATATCAAACAAAAAAAAACAATCTCATTCTAATTCCTAAGTCATTTGCTATAGAGACTTCATTAACAATCAAAACATATTTGGAAATTTGAACACTTGACCTCCATCTACTCTTTGTAGGATGATGCGATAAATTTATCTACTCCAAGAATATTCAATGCTTCATCCTTCTTTGATATAGATGTACTCAAAATTGTTACATTTAACCCAAAAGCTTTTCCAAAATTGACTTCCATATGGCCTAGCCCACCAAGCCCAATCATTCCAAGAGATTTGCCTGCTTGGTTTATTTGATGGTGAATCATGGGGATATAAACAGTAATTACCAGCACACAATAGAGGAGATGCTAAAGCCAGAAGTAGGTTTTTTTTGGTCTATTAAAGTAGTACCTGTACATTTTAAACAACAGCATCACAAGCCTTTGAAACAGAAACACCAAGCATCAGAAGCTGAAAAGATAATTAAGATCATTTAACATATGCACGTGGTGCAAAGCATTAGCACTAAATTACTTAATAATGCCAGGAAGATGACACCATAATATTGCAAAATGACATTTGTTCAAGGAAGCACACAAACTCAAAAAAAAAAAAAGATACAAAATTCATGCATTTGGACAGAAATTACCTATATTCATGTCTTACATTTTAAAATCAATCGAATGAAAAATGAATTAGATTCTAGAAAGATTTTCGTTGATATAAAATCTATAGGGCGATTTGCAGTAAATCCATAATACGGTGCTCTTGAAACATAGAAGTATCGACATGTACAATGATATACACATGGATGTTCAGCTCATGGCTAAACACCAATGTAAAGAAAGTGCTTCAGAAGTAGCATAAAAATAGAGGGATGACAGGAGAGTGATATAAAAATGAGAAATAGATGTTAGTGGAGTCAACAAACCTATACAGAAAGAACATGTTACAAATTGAAATCTAAGATACGTATGAAATTGGAATGACCTGAAAACTAGTCAGACAAACCCATTAATTAAAGAAAGCCAAATAAATGTTTTCCAAATGATTTCAATTAAGGTATAGAAGCTATCAGATCTGGCTATTTTAAAGCTCATTCATAGACATTGCAATTGTCCTAGTAGTTCAATCCATGCGGAAAATAATCAAACTTTTCTGACCATTTTGAGTTGATAAAGCATCCATTGTTTATGGCTCTAACTACAAGGCTGCAATCAGTCGAGGGGAATTTCAATACAAGTGGCACATGATGGCTGCTTTTGCCCATGCAATTGGTATCAGAAAAGATATAGTGAACACACAAGATGAAAAAAATAGTAAAAGACGCTAATACATCATTGGAATCCAGAAATTTGATGGTTTAAGTGTACTGACAAGGAGTTAATCGAGTAATTTGTACATCATCTTGGGCTTCATGTAAAGCAAAGACTATTTAAGATAGCCATAACCAAACAAGATAGAATGTGTATGAGACATCAAACTTGGCATTTCAAAAAGGTTGTACCTCTTGTTCCAAAGTTCAAGAGTTCGGTCATGTCTAGAGCATAGTAACACAAATATTTCTCAAGATTGGCTCATCAAACCATAAGAAAAAATGAATTCTCAATCAATTGAAAATAAACAAAAAAAATTAAATGAAAATTGATGCAAGATTATAACTTAGAGACTCCTAAAAGTAGATGACTTATGGTTGCAGACAGAGGAGAAACTTGCATACAACAAATCAAAGAGGGAACTAAATCCAAAAATGGGGTGTAGCGAGGATGTTTATTGCAGCAGAAGTATATGCAAGCAAAAATGAGGGTTACAGAAAGGGAAATGTTTCAAAAAGACAATTGAAGATCACTGGTGAATGGATTCCAGTTATGCATTAGATATTAATGTAATATTCCAGTTCACTTGCTCCCAGATATTAAATATATTAAAATTCCATAAATCTTTAATCATGGAAACTGTTAAAATATTAATGAATTTTCAATATGCAATGCCTTTGGAGACTGATCACAGGAAAAAAAACATTTCATGGGTTGTCTTTTGTCTTTTAGAATTCACTGTTAACTGGTTGTTGATTACATCCTTTCTTCAACTCTCTAACAAACTATTTCTAATTCAACTACACAATCTACTATTCTTAACTCTAAACTGAAAATGGTTCAATTTCAAATGTGTGCATCCATATAATAAAATAAAGCAATCATAAAGAATAATTTTTTATTTTTTATTTATTCTTCATCACCCTATAAGAATTAACTAACATTGGTTTCACTTTCAAATGTAGAGTTTAAACAACTAAACAATTATATAGAATATTTAGACTACTTAAATTTTAAATTCAATCTTCATCAATCAGTAATATTAATTAATTATTTGCCATATTAATATAAATATGATCTCAATATAAATATAATATTATTGTTGCCACAACTGGAGAATGGTCCAATGTACAATTTTATTTCTTTCAAAATGGCCACTATGGTAGTATTTTCAAAGTTTTTACTACATGATTACTGCTACATTCTAATAATAATTTCTTAAGAGACTATTCCATAACTTCTAGCCCATTCCAGCAACTACAGAATAACTTTTTTAGTTCCTGCCAAGGCAGAGAACTATTGCAGAGGCTAAGAGCTTAACATGTTATTAATCTTCATCCCCTCAACCAATCGCATTGCTTAATTTCCTTCTTCCCGCATATATCTTTAATATTTGTGAAGGAAAGATAAACAACTTTTATGGGCCACCTGCCCAATTCGAATGCTGGAGCATTTTCTGTGGACAGAACGGAGGCTTCCACGGTTTACAATGCGAGAGGAGTGAGCACAGTTTACAATGCGAGAGAAGGACTGAAAACCAAAGCAAAGGTATTGGGTTTTTCTCTATGTTACCCCGAGTTTCCGAGACGGGGGACGGGGGACGGGGAAACAAATTTCTAGGACGATTTTTTTTTTAGCCAGAGCAGGGGACGGCTATATTATATATATATTCATGCATTTTAGAATTACATAACTTTGTCACATTCATCATAGCAACATAATTTAAAATTATCAATTCCATTCATCAAATCAGCATAGAACATAGCATCAAATCTAATCATCATCTAAGAATACTAAAGTCTAAGAATAGGAACATAGGAGAAGAATTGAATTTATTGTGCCAAATCATTACTAGACAGATAGCAACCACCTTGTCTGGGCAGTAATCAGCTACAACAGTGTATTTCTGGGCACTTATTGCTGCTATCAGAGCATTATCAAAGTTGGAAACAATCTGAGTATTCAACCCAGTGGCATTCATTTCCAGGCCTGCAATATGAATATCAAATAGAAGTATAATTTACAATCATTTTCAGGTCTAGTTTGTTGAACAGAAGTTTGAATTTTCAGTCATAGTTGGATGCTAAGTTTGTAATGATTTCCAAAAAAATAAACTTTCAACATATGTTATGTTAAACATAACATATTTTATTATTTTAATGACTTCTAATGCGTGTGGCCCACGAATGGGCAAAAAATCACCAATAATTACTATTTTTTTAAATTAAATCTTATTTTGAATCGGAAACTTCAAGCAGTCCCCAGGACGGATGGGAAACGGCTACGCAGTCCCTAGGATGGTCAACGCCAGGTGGAAACGCGTTGACCATTTCCGAAGTTTCGGGGACGGGTTTCCAATTTTCCTGCCTAGGTAGGGAAACAATGAATAAATTCTTTCTTGCATCTAATATTTTCATTTGACATGCCACCATCTCAGAACATTAGTTTGCAGATGAAGAAATAATGGGACTGCTTACAAACTTCTCACATGCACTCAAAAATATGGGCCACTAGGAAGAAATTACCTGCCTTCCAAAAGAAGACAATTGTTTCGTCTGTAGTCAGGAACTCATTTGCTACAATTATCTGTGGGCAAACAGGATGTGGTAAAAGCACACAGGTAAGAGAAATTTGTACATGAATATTTGGTTATCTGTCTCACATAGTTTCTTTTATCCATGGTGATTTCCTCTTTACAAAATAGCTTGAAAGCATCACTGAGCATTACATGCAATAAAGATAGATGACAATAAGATAATCTGGATTAACAAAGGAAATTCCGTTGGTTTCTTATAATTCTGCACACTTAGTTTAGTTTTTTCTCAAACTATCATCATCTTCTATCTTGTTCTATACAATACTCCCAAATTGAAACATCTACATACAACAATTCTCACATACAAAATTGTGTAGCTTCCATCAAAACTTCTCTGCAAAAGTACTTTGTAAGGACTGGTAGGGGATCATCTTGCTTTTAACACCTTTACAAAATTTTGATCATTCTCACCTCATCTAGAGCTTTGTTACTGGTTTTCACTCTAGTGGGAGTTAGATGGCCATCCTTGCAGATATTCAACCATCTAGGAAGTGTCCTCCATCCACTCTTTTGAATTTTCAATGGGATTCCTCAAGATCTCCTTACAATATGTGAGAAGTTTAACAAAACAAAGATTCTACAATTCTCTACCCAACTTATGCAAAACAAACGTCAATATCATATTTTCAACCATCACTTTGCAAGTGTAGGTGGCGTGATTCTGAGGAGTGCTTGCAGTTGAAAAGAAGCTACTACAAGGTTAGCCTCAATGATGATCTTCTCTGTCCTCTTCTAGGTCAATCTTCTTTGTTCACAACTTGCCCAACATAGTGGTCACCTTTTGCATAGTTTTGTAATGAAACATGACCTATTTTAAGGTGTAGTCCTGTATTTTTCAACTAAACCTTCCGTCAGGGTATAAATTTTTTTAAAATCCCATATTGTAGTGGCTTCAAGGCCAGAAAAGGAGATTCTAAAGCACTGAAAGAGACTCAAATTTTCTGTGGTAATCATTGATTAGATCATTTCCAAGCCATTCATCATTTGTACTGTCAGTAAAAGTTGTTGAAAAATCCTTCAACATGAGCTTGTTGTGTATGCTAAATTTAAATATTGTTTATGGGAAGAGTTTATTGGTTATCTATTTATGAATCCCTTTTATTCTGGATGCTTTATTCTTTTACTAGCTTCTTTGCTATTTTCATTTTAAAATTAAACTATGATGAAATTTCAAAAATTATTGCAATTGGGAACCAAAACCATAATTTCTGTCTATGGCATCTCCACATAAAGGCTGTGTTTGAGCTAATATTTGGAGAGTTCGTGGCAAGTTTCCAGCGCATTTGTTAACCGCCTCTTTCAAGACTAAGCACAACTATAAGATAGGTTATTTTCCTGAAATGGCTTTTTTGGATAAAGTTATTTTGCATTTTATAGTCATTGTTTCTGGAATGGCTTTTCTAGATAAAGTTGCCATCATTTTTCAGAGTTGTTGCAGCACTTTGGAAGGGATGTTTGATTATATTAATTTCCTGTTTTGGTGGAGTGACCAGCTTTTACAAGGTTTATATTTAGGTGCCATCGTAGGGAGGGTTTGATACCTTGCAGGCTGTTGTTCTACACTTGTTTCCAGCTCCCATAGACCAGCTTTCATCACAGCCAACCACCTTACATCTTTGGAGTTATTTTTGCTGCACTCTTTGGATCTGATTGTAGCCTTACAAAACTACCAGTGGCATTTCAGGGTTTCGGGGGTTTGTTCTTCATCCTGCTACAATCTGCAACTTGCAATCGGTTTCAAGGGATGTGTCAACCTTTTACACAACTATGCCTTCATCCCCAGCCGCCCTAACTCCCAGCCATGACCATACAACAACCCTTGCAAACATTCACATGAACATATCCACATTCATTTCTCTCTTCCCACTTTCATATTCAAGACTGAAAAGGGTGAGAAGTAGCTACAATTGTGTCATTCTGAACTTCTCTTTATTTGACACCACCTTATTACTTTTAATATTTTAAAACAATATTTTAGATTTTGGTAGAGCATAACCGTTCTTCCAAATTTTGGCAGGAACTTAACTGCCCTACAGCCCTTGTTCTATGAGGAAAGTTTCATACCATATTGCACAAGGAATTTTTTTGCTTCAAGGGATGACATAGGGCTATGAAATTGCAACAGTCGGGCACCTTAATGAGACCTTCCACGTAGCCACACCTAAGGAATGGTTAAGCCTATCCTTGATTAGTTTCAAAAATTCTTCACATCTGTAGAGAGGAATGTCTGGTACCCTTTCCTAGACCGAAGAGGTAAGTGCACTTGTATAAGCTGGGGCTATGTTTAGAAACTGTTCATCTAAACTTGGTTGGCAAGTTGATGGACAACACACAAAATTGTAGAAATGTAACTGTATAATAATGAAATAAAGGCAGTTAATCTAATGAATACTAATGATATATAACGCAATTTAAATTATAGCTTGTGAAAAATGAGATTTACTTATGGAAAGGTAGCAATCTCTGCATAAAGATGTTTGGTTACAAATCTACTGTGCGCCCCTTTCATTTAAAACAGCTCAAGATATACAACATGTACATTATGAACAAAGTGAATCAAAGGAGGAGATGGAGTGAAGTTTCATGGGAATCCAAAAGTTGTCCCTTCTAGACTAGATAGACTGGGTTGGTGGATGAGAACAAACAAATTTGGTGGTTATACCCTTGGGCTTAAAACTATATTATGTGATCATTGAGCCTTTCAGAGTAATTTTGCAGGGTAACAAATTTATCCAAATAGAGCACCCTTTATAAATTGGGTAACAAATTTATCCAAAGGGTAACTCTTGAGCTTTTTAACAATTTTTTGAATGCAGATTTTTGCAGCTGCAGTCACATAGTTATACCCCTTATCTACTAGCATTTTCAGGTTGTTTTAAGCTTTGGGGATCATTGGTACTTGACTCAGATGTTTGAAGGGACTTTAACATTGATCATGTGAGCGACATTAGGACTAACAATATATATAATGGCTGAGGTTATGAAGACAACTAAAAATCATCCTAAATCAGTCACCCGTTGTGCTTGGTTCCTTCCAATGCTAAGCATGCGTCAAGTTGGTCTTCGGGGATTGCTTGATCAAGGTCAGACTTGTATTTCTTATCAATAAAACTTGAAGAAAATCTCTAATGTGAATCCGAGAGTGTTGTTCAGTATAATACTACTTAGTCGTCAAAGAAATTGTTGATTATTTTTTGATATAGAAGATCAGAAAAATCTGCTGAAGTATAAATAGTGATATTTAGCTCATAAGGTAGCAGGGACATTACATCACTCTCATAGGAAGGCATACCTAGTATTTGTCAATTAGATTTTGTTACTAAGGAAAGGCCACAAGTGTTTCTCACAAAGAAATCTAAGGATAGTCGACCAAAATAAATATTATTTTCAACATTCATTAAACTTAGATCAACAAATATATATATATATATATATATATATATATATATATATATATATATATATATATAATCATGACATATAAATGGAAGTTAAAATAAAAGTGCATGACATTAAAGTTTGTAAAATACAAAACATAGTATGTATATATATAGATATAGATATAATTTGTTAAAAATATATGCAAGTTAAAATAAAATTCATGACATATACATGGAAATTAAAATAAAAGTGCATGACATTAAAGTTTGTAGACTACAAATTAAAAATATATGCAAGTTAAAATAAAAGTACATATTTAATCATGACATATACATGGAAGTTAAAACTAGCTAATATATAATCTATATTTAAAATATGTCGAGATGCATCGAGGTGTTGAATTTTTTTCAATTTTAATTTTTTCTATTAAAGGTGAATGATGAAAAAATTCAACGTCTCGATGCATCTAGCGTATTTTAAATATAGAGTATATATTAGCTAGTAGCAGTCGCAACACGTGTAACACGTTGAATTTAAATTTAAATGATTAGGGTTAGCATTTAGGGTTACATTTTATATCATGGTTAGGGTTACCATTAGGGGTACATTTGTGTCATGGTTAGGGTTAGCATTAGGTTAATATTTTGGTTTAGATTTATTAGTTTATTTATGTTAGCATTTATTTGGTTGGGATTGAATTATAATTAGGTTAAGAGTAAAGATTTAGGTTTGCTGAGGGCTATGGTTTGGGTTAGAATTGGGGTCAAGGTTAGGATTAAGGTTAAGATTAGCATTATAATTAGGATTTGGTTTAGGTTTACGATTATGGTTAGGGTTAGGGTTTAGACTTATGGTTAGGGTTAAGTTTAGGGTTATATGGCTTGAAAAAGATATGATTAGAGTTTAGTGTATATATCACGATTAGGGTTAGTGTTTAGGGTATGGATAGGGCAAGGCTTAGAATTATTGTTAGGGTTAGGATATTGGTATGAAGTGTGATCATGATTAGGGTTAGTTAAATGCTTAGGATTAGGATTAGGGTTTAGAGTAGGATTTAGATTAGGGTTAGCTTAGGGTTAAGGTTAGGTTTTGGATTAGGATTGTGGTTATAGTTAAGGTTTAGAGTAAAGGTTACTGTTTGAATTATGGTTAGGGTAAGGATTAGGGTCTAGGGTTTGGATTAGAGTTTAGGTTTTAAGGTTATGATTATGGTTAGGGTAAGGATTTATATTGTAGATAGTATTATGGTTAGGTTGGGGTTTTGATTATGGTTAGGGTTTGTGTTAAGATTAGGGTTAGCTTTAGGATTATTGTTAAAATTATGGTTAGGGTAAGGTTTACATCATGGTTAGTGTTATGGTTAGGGTTGGGGTTTTGATTAGGGATAGGATTAGGAGTTAGGACTTACGTTATGATTATCATTATGGTTAGGTTTAACATCATGTTCAGTATTATGGTTTGAGCTAGTGCTTTGATTAGGGTTAGGCTTAGGATAAAGGATTAGGCTCATGCCATGATTATGGTCATGGTTTTATTTAGGGATTAAGTTAGGATTAGGGTTTAGCAATCAAGATTAGGATTGGGGTTTATCATTTAGAATAAGGGTTTACCATTTAGGATTAGGGTTTAGTATTTAGGATTACCATTAAGATTAGTATTTAGTTATCCATTTTAAGATAAGGGTTTAACATTTAGGATTTGGTAAATATGGTTAGGATTAGAATTAGGGTATACTTTTACATCATGATTATTATTATACACTACTACATTTGGGGCCAAATTTTGATAGACACTTCTGACGAGTAAATTTTTTTTAATGAATTTGTTATTTTTTAAAAAATAGGCCCCGATGGTGTCAGTATTCTGATGGGTTTTAAATTGACCATCAGAATTTTGATAGTTTTGGGTATACATAAATAAAAAGTGAAGCGCCAAATCATTTTTATTTCGATTGGCATAGAAAAGGAGTGGGAGAAAACGAGCGAAAGCTGGGCGCGAGAGAAGGTATGTGATTTCTTCATCTTTCGAGCCTCTGGCATCATATTTGACCACAAATTTCAAATGCATTGCTTTTTATTTGAATCATGAATGCTCTCTTAAATGACCGCATTCTACTGGTGTCATGCCCTAGCTAGTGCTTTATCTCTATTATTTGATGTTATTGGTGTCGTGCCCTAGCCCGTGCTTTAACTCCATTATTTGATGTTATTGGTGCTTTTGCTCAAGGATATCCATTTTTTTGAAATGTTGACTGTGGTTATCAAATAGACAGCCTGTGAGCTTCTAGCTAGGCACCATTTGTATTGATAGCTTAGGGTATCAAATGTATTGTATCATTGATAGTAGAAACTTTGTTAAAATGAAATAGGACAAAGAACGATTTTGATTTAGTGCTTTAACTCCATTATTTGATGTTATTGGTGCTTGTGCTTAAGGATATCCATTTTTTTAAAATGTTGACTATGGTTATCAAATGGACAGCCCGTGAGCTTCTAGCTAGGCGCCATTTGTATTGATAGCTTAGGGCATCAAATGTATTGTTATATCATTGATAGTTGAGACTTTTTTAAAAGGAAATAGGACAAAGAATGATTTTGATTTAGTTTCTCTATTTTGATCCCTAAGTGGCTTACAACCCTAGAGAAGTATATGCAGATTTATGAATGCAGTTGCAGGATACATAGCAGTTGATAATTCACAAGAAATCCATGCATCCAATTTGAATAGAAATTAATACAAAGAAATAGGGTCCTCTAATGGCCCAGTCATCTAGACCTTGACTGTCCCCTCAACTAGTGACCCTTCAAAACTGGGTTATCATGCAATCAATGAGCGATCCTTCATTCTCCTGGTCTGCCCTGCATCCAAACATATTGGAAATACATAATACAATGATAACAAGCCTTTCACAATCCCCCTTCCCTCAAGGAACACTATCAACATCCAGGCCTTGGCTGTCCCCTCAACCAGTGACCCTTCAAAATTGGGTTATCATGCAATAAGTGAGTGATCCTTCATTCTCCTGGTCTGCCATGCATCCAAACATATTGGAAATACACAATACAATGATAAAAAGTCTTTTACAATCCCCCTTCCCTCAAGGAACACTATCAACATCTAGACCTTGACTGTCCACTCAACCAGTGACCCTTCAAAATCGGGTTATCATGCAATCAGTGAGTGATCCTTCATTCTCCTGGTCTGCCCTACATCCAAACATATTGGAAATACACAATACAATGATAACAAGTCTTTCACAATCTCCCTTCCCTCAAGGAACACTATCAACATCTGGACCTTAACTGTCCCCTCAACCAGTGACCCTTCAAAACTGGGTTATCATGCAATCAGTGAGTGATCCTTCATTCTCCCGTTCTACCTTGCATCCAAACATATTGGAAATACACAATATAATTATAACAAGTCTTTTACAATCCCCCTTCCCTCAATGAACATTATCAACATCTAGACCTTGACTGTCCCCTCAACCAATGACCCTTCAAAACTGGGTTGTCATGCAATCAGTGAGTGATCCTTCATTCTCCTAGTCTGCCCTACATCCAAACATATTGGAAATACACAATATAATGATAAAAATTCTTTCACAATCCCCCTTCCCTCAAGGAAAACTATCAACATCTGGACCTTGACTGTCCCCTCAACCAGTGACCCTTCAAAATCGGGTTATCATGCAATCTGTGAGTGATCCTTCATTCTCATGTTCTGCCTTGCATCCAAATATATTGGAAATACACAATACAATGATAACAAGTCTTTTACAATCCCCCTTCCATCAACAAACACTATCAACATCCAGATCTTGACTGTCCCCTCAATCAGTGACCCTTCAAAACTGGGTTATCATGCAATTAGTGAGTGATCCTTCATTCACCTGGTCTTCCCTGCATCCAAACATATTGGAAATGCATAATACAATGATAAAAAGTCTTTCACAATCCCCCTTCCCTCAAGGAACACTATCAACAAGTGATCCTTCTTATTATCAGCCATATATAATGTTTCATTGAAGTCACAGCCAAGAATGAAGGTCACCTTACCCATACCATTCATGGATTCTGAAATGTTGTTCCAAACTCCTGAAAACTTTTATGTTGCTTCTTGATTCCCCTCCCTAATTAAGACCCCCCTCATCCTCAACATGGTCTTCATCACCTATAGTCTCAATTTCACGGATAGGGGACATGTAAATATCTTTAAATACTTCTTCTACCACAATGTCCTCCTGCCCCATCTTCTTGATCTTCCTGGCTAAAGCAGATGAATCCACACACAATAACCCAAAATGAAGGGTTTTGTATCCTTTAATGAATCTCAGTCACTGGTAACACATGGGCTATCAACCAGTAGTCTCCAAAGCATTCAATAAGTGAATATGAATGTTTGAAAACTTTCCTCTCAACTTCCCCAACCACTCCAAATCGGTTAGAGGGATATTTTTAGAATCTTCACTATTCCTGTCCTTACCAACAATTCTTAAACATACTTTATCTGATATGATAATAACATGCTAAACTGAACCAATGGCATGTTCTTCATGTGGTACAAGGAAGATTTGGCTATCAAATCTTCTTTCGTGCAAGCTGAGCGCGAGAGAAATTATGTGATTTCTTCATCTTTGATTGGTATCTTTGACGAGCAATGTCTTTTGAGCCTCTGGCATCATATTCAACCACAAATTTCAAATGCATTGCATTTTATTTGATCATGAATGCTCACTGAAATGACCGCATTCTACTGGTGTCGTTCCCTAGCCCGTGCTTTATCTCCATTATTTGATGTTATTGGTACTTGTGCTCGAGGATATCGATTCACTATTTTGAAATGTTTGGATTCGCATTTTTTGATATTATAATTCATCATATCAGATAAAGTATGTTTAAGAAGTTTTAGTGTCTAAACACTCAACTAATCCCTTTGATCGATTAGGAGTGGTTGGGGAAGTTGAGAGGAAAGTTTTCAAACATTCATATTCACTTATTGAATGCTTTGGAGACTACTGGTTTGACTGTCCATGCGTTAATGTTTAGAAGAGATCAATAAAGTATTTAAAGACATTCTTACATGTTTGGAGAGGTTTGAGAGACACTTATCATGACTATACCCTCACAAACAATGGCGTAGACTAGTTTTACTAAGTTTCCTTTCTTTATTTTGAGGTTTCCTTTCTCTGTCATAGGGGTACAATCAGAGGGTTCATTGACAAAATGATCCTTTGAATGGTTACTATAAATATGAATGATTTGATATAGCATATTTATCATTTTACTTGAAGTTTGGAATAGCTTGTGCAAGGGTGAAAGTACTTTTGATCATTTTGGTCGTGACTGTTCCTCTACACAGTCAAGAAATGTAACTGTCTAATGATTATATGTAATGTTGAATGGATTAAATGCTTTATTCTTGGTAGAAGTGAATGGAAGGAATAGTGTTGGTGTTAGGTTTCATTTATTATTGAATTCAATGGTTTCCAAGATATGTTGAGGAGTTTGGTCCTTGTTTAATGTTAACTTTTCCTACACAATCCACTCATACAACAGTGAAATGCTATGTGATTGACAATTTCATACAACCGGTCCTTTGGGGTGCATTAAATAGAATAGAATTTTCAGCATATTATTATCATTCTATTTCTTTGTTGTAAAGATGCCATTGGTTCAGTTTTGTAAAAAAAATTAGTGTTAAATTTTTTCATGTTAAATTTTTTTTTTCTATTTTTTCCATTTGATAACCACAGTCAACATTTCAAAATAGTGAATAACATCAAATAATGGAGATAAAACATGGGCTAGGGCACGACACCAGTAGATTAAAAGAAATAGAATGATAATAATATGCTAAAAATTCTATTCTGTTTAATACACGCCAAAGGACCAGTCCCAACAATTCTTAAACATACTTTATTTTGTTTAAGAATTGTTGGGAGTAGTTTTCAAACATTCATATTCACTTATTGAATGCTTTGGAGACTAGTGGTTTGACTTATTCACTTATTCACTTATTAAAATGTAGTTTTGTTTTGGTTAATGTTTAGAAGAGATCAATAAAGTATTTAAAGACAATCTTACATGTTTGGAGAGGTTTGAGAGGCACTTATCATGACTGTTTAGACCATTAGTATACCAATATATGACTATCCAAATCATAAAAATGCCTCACCCTTAGGGCCAAACATTAGTAAATTTTTCCCTAAATTTCAATGAGAAAAGGTCGAATTGTCTACAACAATTGGTTGAATAGGCGACTAAAACTATCGTCGATCTTTTTTCATCGAATTATCTACGTGGTGATTAATAGTCAAAATTTTGACTAGACTAGTGGTCGAATTATCCAATGCAACAATCCCTTGGAAGTGGAAGAATAAAACCACCACCTCGGCTGGGTCAATTGGTGTGAAGGTCGAAATTGAGACATTCACTAGGAAATTTTAGAGTCAAACTACCCACGGTGGTTCGTGGAAAAGATCATCGAATGCATAGCATTCTGGTTGAAAATAGCATTGAACTATCCACGGTTGTTCGTGGAAAAAACTGTTGAACTTATAGCATTCTAGTCAAAAATAATAGTGTTGAAAGGTCGAAATTGAGACCAATATAAAATTTTGTTTAAAAAAAAATTGTGGTGCACCATTTCAATATATTCCTAGTTTTAGTTGAATATATTGGTTGTCTATAATTAGCATTGCAGTGTCAAATGCAGCATGAATTCATAATATGTGTGGGATTTATGGTAACTAAAATATAGCATAAATTACAGTCCAATGAGATGAGATCAAGAGATAAAAATATTAGGGCTTCTTCTATTATAGATATTCAAGTTAAATCCTCAGAAGAAATGACAAAGTGTTGAAATTGGGAAAGATAACACATCCAACTCTCTGGGTATGACATACCCCAACAAACTTGGACTACTGAAAATCCCAATTGAATTGACTAGAAGAGACACCTATCAGTCATGGTATTTAAGCTGGTCATGATGCAAGAGGAACTAACCAATCAAAAAAGAAATTTTACTCAAGTAGATTGGTAAAGGATATGCACAGATCATAAGGAAAGAAGCATCATATAAAATATTCATCACACGTTGTGGTGAAGTGCAAGACATATCTGCATGAGGACCAACATTATGAAATAAAGTGGATAAACAACTAGAATCCTACATGTCCTTAAGGTGCCTCCATGAACTAAAAATAGTAAGTTAGAAACAGGAGGAAACACAGATACCAGAAGTAGAGACAACCAAGGTCCTATTTCAGTTGTGATCAACTAAGTCATAGAACTATAGGATGCGACATAAGATAGGATAGTAGAGTGAGAGCAACAAAGTCAATTCCACTAACACCACCTCTTCACTGTCTCAAGACAATACAAAACATTCATGGGCTAATGTTAAAAGCCAATGAAGTACTACACTCTCAGACCAAACATTAAATCCTTCAGATTCATCAAAGAATTCTAATGAGTAATATCACAGAACTAATTAAAGGAAACTAAACAAAAACAACTGCTTAAGTTGTAACTTGAAAGCACTCTAATACTCCAAATTACTCAAAAGCAGACCATCATGTTAACTATACAACTAGTATTTTCTGCCTATTTTGTAATCAATGCATCCATAACATGAGTAACTTAAACCTCATCATTCCTATCAACCAACCTTGGCTGCCAAAAAATTACCACTAGCAACACTAACTCCAACATCATGCCAATGATCATTGTCACCATGACGACGAAGACTTGGTATTGGTGGCCCAAGAGAAAGTTTGGCTTCAAATTTTCCCTTTGTCTGAAGACCTACAAGATCGTGTATAATTGGATTAAATGTGTTAACTTTGTGTTGGCACTATAACATACCAAAAAAGAGGTGTTAAGAAGAGAACATACCACAAAAATGTGTTAGCCCAGGGGCATCATGTATTGTCCATACAAGCATTGCATGAAATTGAAATTGTCTTTGACCTATTGGTCTAGAGATGTCATACATAGTAACCCCATTCCATAACACCATCAACTTGTCGATAAGGGGCTCAATATATACATTGATATCTTTAACTTGGTACTTACCTAGTTGAATAAACAAAAACATTACATAATTATCATGACCATTTTGATGGATTATTAATAATAAATTAATTTAGATGACCATTAAATCAAAAAATACCTAGAACAATCAGTGCCAACATTATGTGCTCCCTCTTTATGGACAACCAAGGAGGTATGTTATTTTTGGTAACAAAAATAGGCCACACTGAGTAAGTAGATCTCATCTCTCCAAAAGGATTGACACCGTCTGCTACCAATGAAAGCTTGAGATTACGAGGTTCTTCTTTAAAGTGTGGCCATTTTTCCTCTATTTCCTTAAATGCCAAACCATGCGCAGGCATTCACATAATGTCATCTTGACTTCTATTGTGTGCATGGTAATCCATAAATTGTGCCAAGCTATTGCACCTGAATAATCGTTGCAGACGTGGAATAATGGGAATATGCCAAAGAACCTTGCAAGGCACCTTTTTTGTTATTCGATTTGATTGATATCTACTAATATGACAAATAGGGCATTCTGTTGCAAATTCATGCTGTTTATGATATATAATATGATCGTTTAGACATGCATGTATTGTTTGATACTCCATTCCAATATCTTTCATAATGGTAGATAATTCTCGGTACGAGCGAGGTAGAATGTTTGATGATGGTAACAAACACTCACCTATCAACCTACGACCAAAAATATAATTTGTTAATTTAAATAATATTAATTGCTACACGATTCACCTAATGTTAATTGTAAGGGAATTACAACTAAAATAATGAAAAAAGATGACATACCTTAACATACGTGTCATTGCTACGTTGGATAAACCATTCATAACCTTCAAGTTCACCAACAACAATACAGCGACAAGAACAGTTGTTTCGGAGCCTTCATATAGGGGCTCGTGTGCCTTCTCAAGTATAGGTACATCAAGCTCTGCATCAACATCATCATCATCATCATCATCTTGATCATCATGATCATCTTGATCATCATGATCTTCTTCATCATCATGGTCTTCTTCCATGGTATCATTACCTTCTACTTCTATATTCACACCTCCATGTTCCCTCATTTGGAAATCCACATTCTCCGGATTGTCATGGTCCATAACATGAAACTCAGGGACGTTGACCTATATGAAAATGATGACCTTATATTAACCATGACCATGATGTCATCATCAAATCATGTCTTATGTATTTTATAAATTATTAAAATACATACCAATGGACGAAATTTGTTTCCCCCTTCAATGTGACCATGTTGCCTACAATGTTCCTCAGCTATTTTGATTAGATATCTTTGAGTCTTTAAGCCCTTACAAATTTTGCAAGGACAATAACATTTTCCATCACCTTTTCTTTTTAAGTTAGATCACAGTCTAGCAATTGTCTCCCTATTTTTTTGTGCGTTGATATCATTAGGTCCATGGTCTTTCTTGAATGGAATGACTCGTTGGTGGAAGAAGGATGATTTGTTTGCAACTTGCAGATAGAAATCGTTACTGAACAACCATTTTCTCAACTATAATTTTCTCAACGCAAAGGGACATTTATCATACCAAATTACAATAGCAATAGAGGGTGTATAGATAGAAAAATAGTTGTAAAGAGTAGATTTAAATAAATAAAATCAGGTAAATAACTAGGGAAACTGAATAACATTGTAGGACTCCTTACCTCCATATATAGGCTGCTCTTAAGTAATGAAAACACAAAGAAAGCTCTCCTAATCATATGAATACAAGCATGGATTTTTTTATTTCATTGTTAACTTGAGCACCCTATTTCAAATAGAACATTATCATAAAGTCTCGTAGGCCTTAAATTTTTATATTTTTTTAATGACATTAACATGGTAACTTTCCAAAGTTAAGCACCTCCAATAATAATGCAAAGTTATTGGCTAATTCTTTTAACCAAAACCAAATCCAAATCCAAGTGTAAGTCAAAAATCAGCTTGCCAAGTACTCATCAAATCAATATATCTTTTTATTTGAATGTCAATTTTTACTGTTTAAAAAAACTATACATGCACACCTATGATTCTCTATCAGAAAAATATGAATAATAGTCTTACGTTCTCAATTATCTCCACCAGAGTGAATGGTCACATGTTTGTTGGTTTCAATATAACACTATGAAGCTACCTTTATAATAGCTATTTATAAACGCTACAAAGCTACCTTTATAATAGGTATTTATAATATTATGTGTCATGGAGTCTCTTTATCATGTAAAAATTAACTCTCCATATTGCTAGCTGTTGAAATGTCAATGTTTGTGTGTGTGCATTTACAATCACACATTGCTCATCATGTATAATACCAAAAACCTAATGTTTGAACTAACTTACCAAAAAAAATTAATAATATATGCCTCAAATCAACATTAAATTTCACACAATTCTACGTTCCTCAATTCTTACCTTTAAAAATTAAAATTTATGAGTGGGTTGTGAAATGAATGTCTCATCATTGATGTTCCTAAAATACGGTAGCAAGAACTTTGATATCCAATCACTTAATAGCATAATAATGTATAAACCTGTACAAAGAAGGTAGATGAAAATTCTTATATTGCATCATTGGTATTAGTACTGTGGAAGGTACAAGAATTGGTTTTGGATTGCACCGAGACCTTTATAGTGCAATATGAACTGCTAATATGAAAATCTCACAACTAGATACAGCTGCCCCAGGCAAGGCAGTTTGCATAATTGGACAAGTTGAAAGGTGCCATGAAGAACCTATAATATAAAGTTGTGATTCTCTAGTTGGGACAGTCATCACACTATTTAGAAGAAATATGAAGAAATATGAATATGAAGAAATAGTACTACTATCTAGGATATTTTTGTACCATTCTTTGGCAATTTCTTTTAAGGAATTCACAAACAATTTTATCAAGGCATACTCATTGTCTATCTCATATTCATGTGGAATGGATATGGGATAGTCATCACACTATTCCAATCCATTGATCCGGCCAATCCATTCATACTTCTACACAAACAAATTAACTCACCAAAATGTTGTCACTCTGGGACAGTCATTATAGGGACAATGACCAATCTTTCAATCAAATGCACCTTATGTTTGATGTGTGGTGGTAACTTTCTCTATTGTTTAAATCAACTACACATGAATATGAGATAGACAATGAGGATGCACAAACAAGAATGATTCATATGTTTCAAGGTACATTAGGAACAATAGATTCCAAGTGGAGATGCATTAGGAACCTTATTGTCGTTCACTGAGATGTAACACTGAGGGAATGATGATAGTTGGTTGGAATGGTTATGTTAGGAAGTTATGGGATGGTTATGTTCCTCAACCGTGTATCTATCCTCCACCCAATGATTTTGAGACCAAGTGTCATGTAATAAACCTTTTATTTATCATTGTATCTTTGGTTTGACTATTTAAAATGTGGCTAGATCTGATGGTCGACACAAGATCAATGGCCAGGGGCAAGATGGCCAAACCCAACTTGCAACGATACTATATTTTCCATTTCACTAAGCAACATCTTGTGGCAGATTTTAGGCCATGCAACTATCTGCCTATTCTAACATGACCAATTAAAGATTACCACCTGTTTGGTCCCATGCCACATCCCTGCTACTACCATAGCTCACCTTGGATGTGTATGTAATTGCTGATGTTTACCATTGTAGCCATCTTGCAAATCAAGAGAAGATCAACTGGGTTCATTATTTGCGAACACAAATTCTTTATAGAACTGGTAATTGGCCTTTGTGGAGACAATAAAATCACTTAAGCTGTGGGCAACTGCCTATATGAAGTCAATGTACATTTAGACAAAAAGCACAAAGGTGAATTTGCAGGCTAAAGCTAAGAATAGGTATTTCACATAAGTTTGAATGAGTCAGATCTCAGATCATGTAGTGCACTGTGAGAGGATCATTATTGATGTAGAATGATGGTCCTTTTTCCTTGTGAACTTTCAACCATCGACATATCATTCAATCCATCTTGTGCAAGGACAATAGATGGAGCATATGTGTGAGAAAATTATATTAAATGGGAGGACTGAAGTTTAGTATGGCCTGTGATCTGGAAATTGATAAAGAATTTTTATGAGACTCATTTGAGTTATATGATTATATGGCAAGGCTTTGTTTTCTTCATTTTATTTAGAAAAATAAAATTCAATTTGGCACGCTGCCTTATTAGGTTTAAAAATCAAAGCTAGTATAAAGTACAAATGACAGTTCTTGTGTGCTTATGTGAGAAATCAGAAAACTGTTTGGACAAATAACTTTATACTGAAAATCTTAACCATGACTAGGAGTAGCTTTTAGAATAAGATTCGCTTAACTTCCTAGTATTATTATGTTCTTGTATACACTCTTATTGTTTTGGTAATGCCTGCATTTCTAAAGCTCTAGTATTCTTTTGCATTTAAACTTTAAGCATTCTGAGCATTTTTATGCTGTTGTATATCTGTTATTGTAAGATGGTGAATGCATTTTCACAATGATTGAATTTTGTATTTTGTAACTTATTTTCTACTTTGTTGATGGATCTATTGAAGTGTGTAAACATTGTGAATGAGAAATGAATTTGTACTCTGTAGTACATTGATCTATTCAGGCTAGTGATTTTCTCTTTTTTGCCAGTTCCCTTGTTGATTCTTTAATGCAAGCCATTAGAATTTGAACTCCCTAAGAATGAACATTGATTTTTTATATTATAGTGTAGGCATGACTCAAATTGTTTGATAGAAAATCTATGTGAAGGAACATAATATGTTTCATTTAGTTCCATGGATTTTAAAGAAGTATAATTGTTAACACCTCATTGTTATTTGTATAACATAGGATAAGAGATGATATCCAGCAGCATATATGTTAATCTCCCTGAATCTTTTTCCTTTTCCATAGGGTTTGAATTTCCTATCAAACACTCACAACCCAAGTTTTCACATGAATGGTATGGGGAATAATGTTGTATATAGAAGCATTCGTACTCATAGAGGAAGTGGCCATGCTAGCACATCCACAAACATAGAGGAATATCATACATAGGAAGAAATTCTTGAGTGGTTGCATATGGCATTCAACAATTTTGATAGTGCTAATGGCTTACGAGGGAATAGAGGATTGAAGAGCAGCTACTATGGCAAGAGAAATCTACAAAGAAATGGAAATAGGTGATGGTAATGTTTTAGACATGAGTGATTGAATCAGTTGCATTGTATCTAAGCACATCCATGTAAAAGTTTAACTGTAAATAATTGTTTTCACTTGTCTGTATCTAATTCAAGTGAAGGCAATCCAATGAACGTGTAACAGTAACATTAAAAGAACACTGTTATGGATAAAATCATATATCATTTTACTATTATATTGAAGAGCATACTTAGGATCCGCAATCATGCATTTTAACAGGTTCTTCTATACTTCCCCAGTTTCCATTTAGTTTCCAAAAGAATTGTATAAACCTTGGTACTATTGTGTTAAGAATCCTGACACAGAACTGCTTCTTTAGAGATTCCAAGTTCGTATTTCATGGAATCAATACAAATTTTCTGTATGCAATATTTGAATGCCAAGAAACTTGCTCTAGTGCATGAATTGTTTCTGTTATTTGATTTGATGAAGTAAGATTACAAATTAGTTTTGTGGAGCTTAAAGTCTAAAACTAGGACTCCTTAACTTACAAAATGCTAATAATTCAAAGCAATAATGCTTGTTAAGCTGGGGTAACATGAAATTTGGAGGCTCCCAATTCATGCCTTTATTTATAGAAGTATTCACTTCAATGTGAATGGGATTAGTAAGCTTGCTATTCCCATCCTCTAGATGAAGACAAAGTAAAACTTATCCTTCTGAAGTGTTAAATTTTGAAAAGCTCTAATTACTATTTTTGAATGACGAAAAAAGGCATTTTATACTATTTTTGAACAAAGTGTTGCATCAATCTAATTGCCTTTTGAAGAAAGCTAGAAGAGCTGGCATCAATTTCTGTTCATGATTGCGGAAGAATTTAATTTCTCTATAGACACATGAATTTAGTTTTGACATATTGGAAATCCCAAACTCAGTGAACATTTATTCTCATTGGTATATATTAGCCATAGCTATCATACTTTTAAGACTTTCCAATTCATTAATGTAAGCCTTGTGACATTGTTTTTACGTGGTTCTAATAAATTCTATTTATTCATAATTATGAATGAGACCTGATTCAGCCACAGTCCAAAAATGGATTAGCCTCAAAGCATTGAGGTTATTGACTGAAAATGGTTCATGGATCACTCACATGTCATTCAAGTGAGAAATTTATGCAGTATTTGCACTGTGCAACTAAATAAAATTGTTAATTTTCTTAAAACTAAAATGCCTTATTACTTGTTATTGTGATTTTTGACTCAAATGCCATTGCAAAGTATTTGTTGAGAAAACCTAGATTTTGATTAAAAGATGTGAAATGGTAACACAACTTAAATAAAACTAACCAGAAGTAAATGCATGTAACGTCAAGATTACAGTCCATGAAAACATCTAAATTTATCAAGATCACAATTTTTTCAAGTGTTACAAAACATACATAATGTAGAACCAACACAAGAATATTGAGAGATCTTAATGACTTGCAAAAGCAAAAAACTTACGAAAACAAAAAAGATAAATTTGACAACACAACAAAATAATGTTAAAACTACTAAATCATTCAATTGCAATTAGTATTGCAACAAATACCAGAAGCCAACCTTATATTGAAGCAGTCTACTTTTTTTGTAACAAAAACTAGTAAAAACATACACCAGTCTGTTCTCACTATTTTGTAACAGAGACTCCCTATGACCATTCATAACATAACCATTCCAACTAACAAGGAACATAACCATCCCATAACTTCCTAACATAACCATTCCAACTAACTATCATCATTCCCTCAATGTTAAAAGAATTAGCCTCATAACCAACTATCATCGTTCCCTTCCTAACATAACCATTCCATAACTGAGATGTAACAAAACCCTCACCGTTCTGTAACAGTCAATCAATGCTACATTGTTTCTGCATTTCAAGAGTTAGTAGGCTATTATACAGGTTAGAATAACACATCCCATGAAGCCAGGGCCCTTGGATTTTCATGGGATGGTCATATTATGAAAAGAACCTAGACTGTTGCAAGAAAAACTTATAATCTGTCAACTGATACCAGGCATCTAATTTTCAGCCCAGTGTGTTTCAATCTTGTTCAAACAAATAATGAATGAAAAGGAACTTCTATTACATCTCAGTGAACGACAATAAGGTTCCTAATGCATCTCCACTTGGAATCTATTGTTTCTATGGAATAGTTTGCTTAAACAAGCACTGGTGTTTTGGAGCTATATGCAGTCCCTGTTATTATAGAAACCCATAATTTACATTTGTGGGTTCTGCTAGACTACTATGTATTTGTTGTGACTATTGTTCATTGTGCAGTTAAATGTTTTGTTAAGACACAGTTTGCCACTAGTTAGAAACTTACACTTTGGATAACGCACCCCAAATTCATACTCATGCATTTTTAAGTTTGATTGTGTAGTATTATTTACATTTTTTCCACAGAGTTCCATTCTTTGACAGACCGTGTTTGAAGGTATTCTGATTGGCTTTGTTATGGGAGTCAACCCTTAACTTGTATCTCCTCCACGGGAATCCAATGCTATTGGAAGGGGACCAAGTTAAGGTAATGTATGCAAGTAATTAGAAGGCTCAGAATTTGGGGAGACCGATTTAATGCTTCAAGGCCGAAGCCCTAAATTGGATACATTTCATATATGTAACTAACAAAATGATAAATGCTATAATGGAATGAGTTGGGAACCTGTTAACTTTAGGATTGGAATCCATCGAAGATATCAAGCAACATTACCAGAGATGAGTACAAGAAAATGACAATGCAGTGCACGGTAATGAAATATAGCAAACACAGATTAACATGCCTCAAACTCCACGGAAGATAGTAATGAAATGAGCTATTAACCTCGACTTTAGGTGCGCACTTCAGGAATAAGCTTCACTCCGCTCCTTAGCTTAGCAACGACAATCCTAATTTGCACGCTCACTGCAACCATTAAAAGTGAAAATGAGAATTGAAATGTTCTTTTTAAGTAATATGCCCGTATTCGTTGAAAATTTGACTGTCATCGTATTGGTCAAAATTTCAATGAACATGGGCATGGTTTTTTAAAAAAACAAATTTTTCCTTCTATACCCTGACCAACCTAAACCATTTTCATTAACGGTCGAAAAATGATGTCAAATGTACTAGTGAAACTCTCACTGCTGCTCCCTAGCTATCAATTCCCTTAAGGAACACATAGTTCCAACCAGTGTTCTCTTTACTTTCTCAAATCTCTGCAAGTCAAGAACATTAGAGTTGTATAATACATTGTTAGTATACTCTTTCCATGGGTCCTAGGCCTTTGGGTCCATGGAAACTAAATAGATTACAAAATACTCTTCAAAACAAAGGAAAAACTTAGTAAATTCAGTCTAACTCATTGTAGATGAAGGAACAGTCATGCTAATAGTTCCTCTAAGTCTTCCAAAAAATTTATTGAACTCCCCTAAAGTCCTATTGGATCCCCAAATTTCTTAATCCAATCAACTTACATCAAGATCATGAGAAACTTCAAAGGATTAAAAACATTACTTGGAACAGTCACTAGTTTTACCAGTCAAAATGTAAGGAACAAAATTTTAAAGTGCTCACAATACATTCAACGATGAAATGAATTCTTGGAGATTGCTTACTATTACATCCTTGAATTTAGAAACCAAAAAAATAAGTAAAGAAGCCTTTCAACAATGCATAACACAATAGACTTGCAGATTTAAACTTCTATTTTTATTGAATCTCTCTTCCTGTCGTACACTCTAGGCTTAAGTCTACCGTACAATGACTTCCAAAGGTTACATATAACTCCATCACAACTTCCCCAACCATGAATAACATAGGTGAAGAACTTGATGGTTTCATGTTTTAATCTTTAAGAACTTGATCAAGAACATAGGTTTTAATGAAATATCAATTTGATTTGCAAAGTTTGTGTTCTTTACAAATTTGAAAGGCTCTAATACTTACTAGGGCGAATGTGGATGTTCAACCTTATGCTTTTACTACTAAGTCTCTATTTTTTGGGCATACTAATTATAAGTACTTGACATATATCACAAATGTTGCTAATTAAGGTTGGCGGGATGATTACGCCTATCCTAAAAAAAGATTGTCACATCATTATGCTTTCAAATCAATTACCTATCGACATATCCCTTCTGAGGGAGAGAAGCCAAACACATAAAGAACATGCACATAAACATGACAGCTGAAAAACTTAAATGGAATACACCAAGAAGTACCAAATGATGAATGCTCAATTGTTGTAATGGCAAAGCATCAGAACCGTCCATTTCTAGAACTTGATTTTCTAGTCTAAATGATTTTTCTATAGTCGTAATGATTTTTCTAAAACTTGATTTTGTAGTCTTAATGATTTTTCTATAGTCTTAATGATTTTTCTTTCATCCTAATGTTTGTTGCTCTTGATAAATTAGGCCTTGAATTTGAATTTTTGTTTACTATTTTATTTCAGCTTGATATTTCATTTATTTTTCATATACATGGAGACTACACATGCTAATAAAAAAATGAGCTATTTGATTAAGGTTAACTATTCATGATTGTAAATAGTCAATATTTCTGATGGTACTCCTTGGTGTATTCCATTTTAAAATAATCATGTTTCTATGGCTATGATAAATTTCCCTTTGTGTTGAGAAAATTAGAGTTGAAAAATTGGTTGCAAACAAATCATCCTTCTTCCACCAACATTCTAGTCAATGTACAAGTAATGAGTCATTCCATTCAAGAAAGACCATGTCTCACAATATCAACCCAAAACAAAATAAGGAGTATGCAGAATTTAGTGATTGTATCTTCCATTAGAGCCACTTCATATGCACAGGTGATGAACATGTATATTTGCCTGAGCGCTATTGGGAGCTTACCCAGTAACACATGTACTATTGTGAAAATCACCACAAATCTATTTGTTGCTGGGTGTAGCTCCCAGTATTGCTTGGTCAAATATGCATGTTTTTCACATGTGCATATACCTTCTATGATCAACTCTTATATGCACAGGTGATGAACATTCAAATTTTCCTAAGCAGTACTTTGAGTATTCCTCCAACACATGTACTATTGTGAAAATCATCACAAGTCCATTTGCTGGAGGAAATCTCATAGTACACATATTTGGAGGTCTGAAGGAAACAAGAGAATTTGAAGAGTCATAAAGTCTTAAGATTGTACTTAATAAAGCCAAGCTTCATTCAATAGTACATTCAAACATGAAACAAACCATTCTTAAACCAGATTAAACTAGTAAACCAAAGGACATACTAATTATAAGTAAACTAGTAAACCAAAGGACATGCTTTTACTACTAAGTCTCTGTTTGTTGGGCATACTGATTATAAGTACTTGACATATATCATAAATGTTGCTAATTAAGGTTGGCGGGATGATTATGCCTATCCTGAAAAAAGACTGTCAAATCATTATGCTTTCAAATCAATTACCTATCGGAGTATCCCTTGCGAGGGAGAGAAGCCAAACACATAAAGAACATGCACATAAACATGACAATTGAAAAAATTAAATGGAATACACCAAGAAGTACCAAATGATGAATTCTCAACTGTTGTAATGGCAAGGCATCATAACCGTCCATTTCTAGAACTTGATTTTCTAGTCTAAATGATTTTTCTATAGTCGTAATGATTTTTCTAGAATTTGATTTTCTAGTCTTAATGATTTTTCTATAGTCCTTATGATTTTTCTATAGTCTTAATGATTTTTCTTTCATCTTAATGTTTTATTTCTCTTGATTAATTGGGCCTTGAATTTGAATTTTTGTTCACTGTTTTATTTCAGCTTGATATTTCATTCATTTTTTATATACACAGAAACTACACATGCTGATAAAAAAATGAGCTATTTGATTATTCACTGTTCATGATTGTAAATGGTCAATATTTATGATGGTACTCCTTGGTGTATTCCATTTTAAAATAATCATATTTCTATGACTATGTTTCTTTTCCATTTCTACAATATGGACATGTACTTTGCTTTGAGCACTGTGCTTTATGTTGTGGGCTACAAGGCAGAGCCATTAGGCCTCTGTGACAGTCTGAAGCTATTTAGCCTATTGATACCCTTGGTATTTTGGACCACCCCTTGGAGGACAGGAACACCATAGAGATGCTCAATATTATTACCTTGGCTCATTTGAAGGTGGTTGTTTTGTGTTTCCTTGATGTTTTAGGGTCCTGTGGTTATAGTATTGCACAACAGGCAACTCTGTTTCACAGCATAAAACATGTGTTTTCCAATAAGCCTCTTATTGTAGTTTGTAATAAGATTGATTTGCAACCACTAGAGACTACAATCTTGAGGAAGTGGTATATTTTGGCAAATTAAGAGTGGAAAGAAGATGATATTTTTGAGATCATGGATGGACACAATGTTGCAAACTTTATTGATCCAGATATCTTGCAGAGGCTTGAAGAACTAGAGAGGGAAGAAGGGCTTAGGATGGCAGCTGAGGGTGACGAGGATGATGAGATGGGGGAAGTGGAGTTGAATCCTAATGAAAAGGAAGCTCTAGCTATAATTAGGAAGAAGAAGAAGATGCTTATCATCGAACACAAATTGAAGAAGAGTACTGCAAAGAGCACGCCTACCGTACCAAGGAAGTTTGACAAGAACAAGGAATATGGCTTAAACATAATGGGAAGACATCTTTCTAGCCTGGGCTTGGATTCTTTGATAATTACCTTGATAATAAATGAAGCAGATGAGAGCTGAGCAATTAGCTTCCCAAGAAAAATCTCGTAAATGAACTGTGTGTACCCCAATTCATGTGCCTTCTGCACATATCTAAATGACATATTTGAAACAACAAGGGTAAGGCATAAAGAATTTAATTTTGTATCGCTAGACAGATCTGTATGTTTTATCCACAACAACCAAACTTCATAAAACATACAGACCTGTCTAGTGATCATATTGTGCTGAAGGTGGTTCCTACTTATCTTTACACAACTGTTGCAGTACAGTAGAGCATTAGGCACTACCTTCAGCACAATATGATCACTAGATAGGTCTGTATGTTTTATGAAGTTTGGTCTTTATGGATAAAATATACAGATTTGTCTAGTGATGCAAAATTAACTTCTTTAAGCCTTACCCTTGTTGTTTCAAATATATCATTTGGGTACACACAAAGGGCACAGGAATTGGGGTACGCATAGTTCATTTATGGGATTTTTCTCAGGCTAGAAAGATGTCTTCCCAAACACGTAAAAACATGCACATAAACATGATAGATGAGAAACATAAATGTAGATTTCACAATAGCTGAGAAACATAATTGTAGGCATCATGGTCACAATTTTTTGGAGACAACACAATTGAGTTGTATACCCAAGCAATGGAGAGAAACTTCTGCACCACCAATTCCAAATTGAATACATTTGTTGGAGGACCTTGTATTCATGAGCAACAGATGTAGTCAACTTGGAATCAGAGGTGCAGGAGCTAGTTGCTCTCCATCGTCTGGGTATACAACATAATTGAGTTGTATACCCAAATGATGCAAAGCAACTACTACTCCTTTGGTTCCAGAGGAGTAGTGGTTGCTTTGCATCGTCTGGGTATACCACTCAATTATGTTGTCTCCAAAAACTTGTGACCATGATGCCTATATTTATGTTTCTCAGCTATTGTGTCCCAGGACCCCTTATGACCCTTTACAACCCTTTAAGACCCCTAAGAATACACATCTTAGAGGTCTTAAAATGTCATAAAGGGTCATACGAGGCTCCTAGGAGGGGCCAGATGAGCTTCCACCTTCACGTGGTTGGCCCTGTTAAGTAGAGAATGTTAAACTATTCTCGAAACAAAGAGAAGCTCAATAATTTAAGGTCTCAGTCCACGGAGATGGTGAAAAATGAAAGGAATCAATGATGGAGAGTTTTTAGATACTGAGAAGACGTATATGCAGTGGAGGCCAGAAGGGATTTTTGCGGAGATTTGCTAGATGTGGAGATTTGCTAGAGAGGGTTTCTAGATTGAGTACCAGTGCAGAGATGATGATTCAGTACTATGTCTATAAAACCTTCACAAATATCCCTTTTTTGGCCTCCACTCATACCTCTTCTCAGAATCTAGAAACTTTGGATACTGTTTCTCATCCATGCACGAAATGTGCTAGTGATCATATAAAATTACTTTTGCGAGACTGGGATCAATTATGAGAAGGTAAAAAATAAGATAATTTTATTATATCTTTCATTTCTTTTATCCATTCATATTTTTTGCCTCCTCTTATATTGGATACTGTGCAGTGTACATAAAGGCAAGGCGGTGATTATTCTCAACGATCGACAGGTATAAGTCTTCCAGCCCTTACCTAGTAGCTAGGACTAAAGATAGTAGAGCTCAAGAGACCATCATAGTTGGTCTCTGTCCTTGGTCCATATGCTGACAAAACATTTTACATTTCATTAACTCATCAAATGCGGTGATTTGAAAGAATTTAATGGATGATATTTTCATGTATAACATATATTATTTTAGTTTGACGGTGAACAAATTTATCTACTTCACACACTTATATACGTTGAGTATAGCCATAAAAAAGCATCCCCTCTCCGTCCTTGGGAGGACATGCTTCTTTATGGTTGTGCTCATAGTATACAAGTGCACAGAGTTGATAAATTTGTGCAACGTTAACTTAAATAATATACATTATCATGAAAATATTCTATTAAATTCTTTCAAATCCCCTCATTTGATGAGCTAACAAAATGTAAAATGTTTTGTCAGTATATGGACCAAAGACAGAGAGCAACTATGATGGTCTCTTGAGCTTTGTTATTTTTACTATGCTAATCCATCATTTTTTCGATAGGTTGCAATCCATTTTTTACAAAAGAGCTATTCATCCAACAAATTCTCATGTCGATACTTAATTTCCTCATGTCAGATATCTGACAGGTAACCGTCGGTAGAACCCCAATCGTCGGATAGATTGGTCCGACGGGACTGCTATACCTCCTACAAGTAGTTCTATCAGACATCTACTGAATATGCATCGCCTTTTCGACCGACGAAATGTCGTAAGAAGCATTTTTTTGACAGATCAGTCCCATAGTAAAATTGTGATTTATGTGGCCTATTCCGACGGGTAGTGATGTTGGAATACCGACGATTATCACTTTCATCGCCATTTCCAACGTAAAAATGCTGACGAACAGATGTGTCGAAAGGTTGACAAATTATCATGGAAAATTTGACAAATGGCCATTGAAATTTGGCCTCAAATGTATTAATGATAGTTAGGGTTAGGATTTGTATTAGGATTAATATTTAGGGTTAGGGTTAGAATCATATTTTAGGGTTAGTTTTAGGATTTAGCTTTACAATTAGGGTTATAATTAAGGTTTGGAATTTAGGATTATGGTTAGAGTGAGGGTTTAGATCATGGTTGGTATTATAGTTATGGTTTGGAGTAGGGATTCAGATTAGGATTATCGTCAAGGTTAAGATTTACATCATGGTTAGTATTATGGTTAGGGTTGGGGTTTAAGGTTTTGATTAGGGATTAGGATTAGGATTATCATTAGGGTTAGGGTTTACATAATGGTTACTATTAAGATCAAGGTTAGGATAAAGCTTTAATTTCATGACATGGTTAGTGTTATGGTTGTATTTAGGGTTCATGTTAGGATTAGGGTTTAGTATTTAGAGTTCATGTTAGGATTAGCATTTAGCATTTAGGGGTTAGCATTCAGGTCCATGGTTTAGCATTTAGGATGAAATTTTACCATTTAGGTTTATGGTTTATCTTAGATTTAGAATTTAGGGTTTAGCAATTAATTTTAGGATTAGGGTTTAACATTTAGGATCCATAGTTATAGTTAGGATTAGGGTTAGGGTATGGGTTTAAATCATGCAAAGTATTATGGTTATGGTTTATATTAGGGTTATCATTTAGGGTTAGGGTTAGTATTAAGGATTAGCATTTATAATTAGGGTTTAACATTTATGAATAAAGTTAGGATTAAGATTTATCAATTAGGATTATAGTTAGGTATATGATTTAGGGTTAGTTTTAGTATTAGGAGTGGAGTTAAGGTATACACCATGGTTAGGGATAGGGATATGGTTAGAATTAGGATTGGGATTATGGTTAGGGTTACAATTTATATCATTATATAGAGACCCTATTTTTTAAAATTATACTTATATATAATATATTATTAATAAATTTTAATTGAACTTAAGCTTATATAGTTATTATTAAAATGATTGAGTACATTTTCAATTATAAAATGGGGAAAAAAAAAAATGAATTTAGATGTCTAAGAAAAATTACTATTCTATTTTGCACTTTTTCATCAAATTAATTCAAATTCTAAATTAAAAGAGTTTTTTTTTAAAGTTAAATAAATCAACAATTAATTTGAATAAATTCAAAGCTTAAAGTAATATGAATGGATCCTTTCTAATTTTTTTTCAAAAAAAATAAAATAAAAATTCTATTCTAATTTTCATTTTTTAAAAGTGAATCATTAACAATTTTAAAATAAATTAAAATTAAAATCTATGTATTAATAGATTCTTTCTATTTTTTTTAAATACTTAAACAATATTTCTCAAATCATTTCAAAATTTTGATTAAATTATTTTTTTTTAAAAATAGTTTAATGATAAGCCTAAGTTTTGTTTCATTTGATTTTACATTTTGATGACAATGATTTTTTATATTAACAACCTAAAAAATAATATACTTAAATATTTATGTATGCTTCTATCTTATTTGCAATAAATAAATGGGAAAAATCTACAGCTAATTGTGGCATCTTAGGAAGAAAAACTTTCAATTGATTTTAAGTTGTGAAGATAATGATTTATTACAATTCCCTTTCTATATTATTTTTAGCTTTTTTAGCATGCAAATTATTTTATATTTTAAATTCACCCTAAATTCTAATTATATAATATTCTAAAATGTTAGTTCTTTTCAACTAATTGAAAATTCTTGATTTTTTCAATATTGAAAAAACTAATATCTAAATATAAATGGAACCTTTCTATTATTCTATATTCTATTTTCTCTTATATAATGCAAATCATATTTTAAAATTAATTTTTAAAAAAAAAAAATTGAATAGAATCTTTTTATAATTTTTTATTTTTTCATACAAATAATTTTTTATTTTAAATCTTTCTATACTTTTTTCCTTTATTTAGTTTGGTTACATTATGTCTTTTAAGAGATTTTTTTGCATGTTGAAATTACAATATTTATATAGTCATAAGTAAATATTGACACCAATAATTTGACTATATAGATATACATTTAAATTCTAAGTTCACATATGCAAGTTTTGAATGCTACCTTTACCATTTTATGAGCATCAACAACATCCACCCATCTTTTCAATTCATTAATCTCCCTATCTTGGGCACAATCAGGTACTAACAACCTTTTCAATAATGTTTCAGAAGTGGAAGAGAGCATTACAACCATTGGCATAATATATTTCTATATTAGTAATTTGACATTGTATATTTCTATATTAAAACTGACAAGCAAAGGTTGGTCTCTAGATCTCACCGTAATCAGATTGCCATTTCCAACAACATCCTTCACAAATAAAAAATTCTCTATTTTCTTTGTATTATCCATGTCATAAAAAAAACCAAAACACGTCTCAACCATCGTAGATGATCTCAAAGCACGCTCCTTCCTCTACGGGTGTCATCAAAATATGTGCCTTGATCACACAACAAATCTCTAAGAAGATTTTCCTATAGAGAGGGTAAGTCATGTTTTCTCACCTGAGAAAAGAAACATCATCTCTGGAATTGGGAACACTTGGTGTTAAACAAGTGAGTAACTAGAGTTGACTTGCCTGATCCACCGAGTCCTAGAATACCCACAACCTTGATTCCGCTTATTTCACTTGGATTCAAAACCTCCCTTTCGAAATCCTCTGCTACTTGACACAGTCCTGCTAGGTATTCACTCACATCCAATTCTTCTCTTCTTACCTCTTTTAATATAATCTCCACAATTTCTTCTAAACACTCTCCAAGACCACTGAAATGATTCCAGAACTTGTTATAAACTTGAAGTTCATGCAAATAGCTCTACATGAATATATATTTTAGATCATGTAAATACTTACTCTTCGTCTGTGCTGATAACCACACCAGAAATGCAAGACTTTATTGAGGGTGCTTATCCATCTGTCCAATATTTGTATGGTAACCTTGTCCTTTTCTTTGTGTTCTTGAAAGGTGCAAACATATGCTCCCTTGTCAACATGAGGACTCCTACACAGAATTGAAATAATTGGCATAATAATAGTAATATGGTTTTCCTACAGAGATGCATCTCTAACTGTTGTTCCTACCCAGATCATCTATTTACATTTTAAAGGGAGGGCCAAATGACTCTTCCACTTCTAAAAATTACATAATCGGTAGTTAAATGTGTATTCAATAATATAACGTTAGAGCTCTCCAATCAATTGTTCATTTATTGACCATTCACCTTCACCTTTTAATGGAAAGCAGTAAAGATCTGTTTTAAATATATTTCACTGGATAAATAGATTCACAGTGTATGTGTCGAGATGTAAAATAAGAAAGTTCCAAAAAATGTTAGTGGTTCGTATTACGCTTTTAGTGGTCCTGCAAATTTTAATACGAATTTTTTAGTCCACAAATTTTGGCTTTTTTTTACATGTAAATTCTTAAGCTGACATTGGAATTTGAAAGGTTTTTTTTTCTTACACCATTTTTTTAGATGACGGGTTCTATATGGGTTTGATGCCACTATAGATTTACGTCTGGCATAATAAAAGTACATGACATTAAAGTTTGTAAAATACAAATTTCATAGTTTATATATATATATATATATCTGTGTGTGTGTGTAGGTACGTACGTACATACGTACGTACGTACATACATACATACATACATACATACATACATACATACATACATAAATATATATATATATATATATATATATGTATGTATATATATATATATATGTATATATCTCTATGTATGTATATATATATATATATATAATTTGCTAAAAATATATATGTAAGTTAAAATAAAATTTATTACATATACATGCAAGCTAAAATAAAAACACATTACTTTAAAATTTGTAAAATTTTATATATATATATATATATATATATATATATATATATATATATATATATATAATTTGTTAAAAATACATGCAAGTTAAAAAAAAAAATTATATATACATGTAAAATGTAATTGCATAACATTAAAGTTTGTAAAATATAAAACATATAGTAAAATTAAAGATCAAAGATTACTTTTTGCTATTTTATTTAACATAATTCTCAGTTTAAAAAAGAAAATATAACTATAATAGTTGTTTGCAATTACATAAATATTATATTGAAAGATTTCATCAAAAGTTTTATGTTCAAGCAATGCTTCTGCTTGTCTCGCCTCTCTCCATCCCAGCTGCAAGTAAACTTTCCTTTCCTTTATCTTCAAGTACTTCTATTGGAAATTCATCATTTCCATCATCTATTGAGCCACCATAGTCCCACATTCTATGAGGACTTAATTTATAATCATTTGAAGCTCAAGATAAAAGTCAAAGATTTGAATGAACATACACAAGGTCTTCTGCTTTTTTGCTACTTGGCCTATTTTGCTTCATAGAATGGATGAAGGCATACTCGCTCCAATTTCTTTCACACGTAGAAGCACTAGAAACCTATTTATGTAAAATAAAAGCAAAAAATATTAGTACTTTTAAAATAAATTAATAGTCATATAAATTTAATATGCAACTATCATATGACTAAGCATGTGAAATTTACCTAAGATAACACACGAATTGCAATATTTGTTAGTTTTAGTGTTTTCCCTCCATAGTTCTGCCAAAATACTTTGGGTTCCATATTCAATTGATCAAATGGAACATCTTTATGAGAAAAATTATCTACTCCATCAATATATTTTGACATTTCCTCCTTGATTTGAGTGTGATCCTCCCTAATTGGATAAAATCTATCCATATAAGTTTTCCATCCAATGGAAACCTCATCTGTCCAACCATGGTATTTTGTGAAACCATTTAGAATTAAGTAAAAATCCAAGAGAGTGAAGAGGACTATGAAGCATCTTCCATCTTTGTAAATTACATTCCCAAAAAATATCATGTGTCTCTTGATCAAATTGTTATGAGTCATTTTTCCAGATTCTTCTCCAGATATATTTATTCATTTTTTTCATTTCTACACTCTAGTAAATATCCTATATATTTCAGGTCCTAGGATCTCTTCCATGTATGGGATGGATTTTCTTTGGTTGTTCTTATTGTTTCAGCAGCCTTAGATCTTTTTTGAGCATTGTATACATCATTTTATAAGCATTATTTTATGCAAACGCACTGAGATAAAGTGTCATTCTATTGCATGCTTGGGATCTTGCACATGTTCGTGTTTTTTGTATTAGCACTCCATTATAAAGTGTCATGGGAGGTTTTATGTTTGTATTTGTTTTCCATCTACCTTTGTCACATGAGTGATCCTTCCATGACATTATCCTCGAGATGTCTTTATATGTGTTTGTACTTTCTTTGCACCTTTGATGTTCCTGATTCTTCATGATGCAATTCTTATTGGCTAGTCTTTTCAATGTACCTGTCACCTCTCCCTTGTCAACATTATGGGGGAGTTTCTATTGTTGGTTCTTCTGATTTCTTGGTTAGATAGAGTGAGCTATGTATTTAGTATTTGTTCCTATGTACTAGTCGAATGCAGTGGTTGGGTACCTATGAATTTCAGTGAGATGAATAATTTACTGTATGGACACTCTTTCATTCCTATTTTTTTGGAGGCACTCTTCCATCTTTGATTGATCAGATCTTCAAGCTTTGGTGTTTTATATCATTTGTATCTTTGAGTACAATTATTTTCATTTGTTTGCCTCCTGATTTGAGTAGTGTCATTTGAGGGAGCTCATGTAGATTACAATCTTCTCTACCTAGTCATGTTCTATTTCAGTGGAGGTTCTTCATATCAGTAGTTACTTTTTGATAGAGTTTGAAGCTTCTTTCTTCAGTGGTGTTCTGCATGTTCATCCTTTGTTCCTATTTTCTGGAACATTCCCTAGTTTTGGAGGCTTCTTCAGTCCTTCAACTATTCTTCGTGTTTTTCTCTATTTCTCTGCTTTATAGAAACTCTCTTTTTTACTTGGGTACCTGATCAGGATTTTGTTGTCGGAACCCATTTTCTTTCAGTAGTAGTTCTAGGTTTTTAGCTACTCCCTAAGTTTATCTTAAGGGAAGGTGTTAGAGTAATAAGTTGATTTGCTTATTAATTAAATCATATTGATTTAATTATTAATCCACTTATTACCTCTTTCTTTACTTAAGGTAAACTTTAGGCATATAATGATTAATTCTTTTATTAATTATTATTATGCAACCTAGGTTTCATTTTAGGGTTTTGATCTTCTTTTGTAAGGATTGATATCTCTTGTGAACATAAGACATTTATTTATTATTGAATTGCAACTTTTGTTTTTGTAGATCAAGAATGTCTCATCTTTCATGGATCCTTGCATTCAGGCCTCCATAGCTTCTGCTTCTCTTTCTGTAACAGGTGTTTGTGTGCAAGTGTTCTTGGGAGTTGTGGGTTGTTTTCTCATCAACTCCAATAATGCGAAGCAGGAAAGAAATGTTGAAGTGGATGTAATGTCTAAAATTGGTGTCAAGTTGAAAGAGTAAGAGAAAGAGAATGTCATTCAAGACTTCACGACTATCAAAGGGAATTGGTTCAACTGGGATTTGTGAAGCAAATATGAAAATATTCAAACAATAGTTGAAAAGAGATGAAGAATGGAGGATTTCCTCCACCATATAGTGCTTGAAGGCATTTCAAATTTTAACTTGTAGGGCGAGGCAAATCCTACCACCCCATTTAAATTTGTTAAGGTTTATTAATGGTATGGGAATAATTTATTGTTGTGATGTCTAATGATGACGAAGGACTCGAGATCACCATAATTTGGTGGTGTGTGGCATTAATATCACATGCAAGAAGGGATCGTGCTAGAATTTGGGAGAGCTTTGGAAATAAAAATAAATAGAAGTGTCTAAAATGTTGAATGCCATGTATAGAAAGTGCAAAGCAAGGTTTTAAATGGGATAGAGACAAGTAGATTTTAAGTGATAGGAGTTGGTAATTGTTGGCAGTCCGTAGAGTATAATGGAGGCAAATTTTACACTCAAAACCTTACAAGCAACAGTAGCCATTCTATGGAGAGCTCTCACGAAGGATAATGAAGGCCATATTTCTGATAGATGATCCAAGGTTTTGGCAGATGTTGGATGTGTTTCTAGGCAATGAATTTATGCTTACAAAGCATAGATACAAACTCAACATACATGTGGCATCGGTGGTTTTTGCATGGGAAGTCTAATTGGGGGTCAAAGGAAGAAGCCTTGTGGGTAATGTGTACAATTATAAGACTAGAATGGACAAGGGGAATGATCCCCATGTTGAATGTTGTTGAGCCAGGGATTGGTTTGTATGTTAATGATGGTGACTAGAGACTGTTAGAGGGTACAATGCAGAGTTGCAAGACTTTCCTAATATGGAGTGCTTCTTTAAGCAAGGAGAGAAGAATTAAGGAAGTGTGGGATAGTTGGGAGTTGTTGAAGGAGTTCTTATGGTAAATGGAGGAGGAAAGGAAAGAGAGGGAGAAAGCTCGTCAACTGGCTAGGAAGACCAAGTTGCAGACAAAAGGGGGGGTCATCTATGGTAGAAGCAATCCATAAAGCCAAGAAGATCATCTCCAATAAATATTCTAGTGGGGGATTTGTTTAAAAGTTTGAATTTGTATGTTTTGTTTTGAATTAAAAGATAGTTTTTTATAGTCTGTAGATGGTTTTAGGGTTTGATGTTAATGTTTGTTAGTGGATTGTTCTAGTTGGTGCCCAATTTTCAATGTTTTATAGGAAATCTTGTAGTGATAGTTCAATCTTAACATCTCTAAAGTTTGGTAGGTTAGAATGGTAATGGAGTCCAAGGTTGTAGGAGCAGCATGACAGAGACATGTATGACAAGTTAAATATTTTTCTATCAGGTTTATTTTAAATTAATAAAAGAGTATTATCACTAATCAAAAAAAAAGTATTCTACATTCTATATAATATAATATTAATTTTATTATAAAAATAATTACTTAATTAAATAGAAAATATATAATATTATTAAATAAATATATGTTTTATGATATAACTTATATTATAAAATATTATAGATATTATGTGATATATTTTATATATGAACTATAGATTATTGACTAATAAATATATAATATTCTTAGTTTCAATATATAATTAATAATTTCATATTATGATAAAATATCTAGATACAATATCATTTTATATTTTATATAATTTCTTTTATAACTTTCATATTGGTATTTTTATTTTATTAATAGTTAGTAGTAAATGTACAACAAGTTAGGGATAATTTTTAATTTTTAAATAATTAATATTTATTATTTTGTTTAATTCATTTAATGGCTTCAGCTCTATAGTTAATTAAATTTTAATGCATTAAGTTTCTCTCGAGTTCATATTAAAATTAAAAAATTCTAATGATATTGTAATTAAGGCTTCCAAATCATATTTCTTTCTCATGAGGCAATCAGATGGTAGTTATAGTGTGCAAGGTAAAAGTTTAAAAAGACACTATAATCTTTTTAGTATTGTAGGGAAATAAATTACAATACCTTTCCTGACAATGAAAAACAATCTAATTTGACACATGAGGAATATGGTAGGGGGTTCACCTAAAGAATGGTATATCAGCTAAAAATCTTAAAATACTTTTTTTTTTTCTTTATAACAAGGGATTATTATGATTGGCTTAGAGTTGTCCTCCAATGCAATGATATGTTACAACTCCCTATTTAGTGGAAAACCTATATCTAATATGATTTCAATGCTAACATGATAAGTGAGGTACTTACCTTAAGATAAAGTAGGTATATACTCCTAGTTGTGATCATCTAAGATAACCCATTTGGAATGCCTCTAAGAACCCTATCTTTCTCTTGAGATTTGACATTTAGCTCAATGTACTACTAATTTTTAAAATTTCTCTAGAGAATTATAACCATTTTATTCATAGGACCTTTATTTCTTCTAGTCCCACAACATAGAAATCATTACACCTTATAATCACTAAAGGAAGTTGAGATGTATTAATTGTGTATGTTAAATAATGCTTAGTAACAACTATGACCCTCAATTTGACACATTTTTTAGCCTTCAATCATCTCTTGACCATTAGATCTTCATCAATGAAGATGTGAGTAGCCATGCTACCCAAAACATCATGATTTAATACCTAATTAACTCCCTACAAACACTAAATAGGTATTGTCAAGGTGACCTTAAAAGAGCTACAAGTGCATTATTACTAGTGTTTGCATCGTCATCCAACAAATTTTTCAACTCCTATTTAACATGATCTATTTATATATTTGAACACAAGTACTTCAATGTGAATATACTAGATTTGGCCCTTGCCAACATGGTTTTGACCAAAGTTATATGGTTCTTTCTAAGGGAAGCACAAATTTTTCCTTTTAGGTTCATTTATAGTGTGATCATCCATTTGTTTTACTACAAATCATTGGCCATATCTTTCAAGGGTGTGAATTGAAGTGCCCTTTCTAGAAATTTCCTTCTGTAGTTTAGTAGTAGGTTATATTAGTTGAAATGGAAACTTATTCCTAATATAAATAACTAGAGTGTCAAAGCTGTCTTAGTAGCTTAATGAAGCGATGACAATTCAAATAGACAATCAACAAAAAGAAAAGCAATCCTCTTTTCTACAAGGTTGTATTTTGCAACATATGCATCTACCTACATTTAATTGATTTTGGCAAGTCGTCTAAAATACTCTTCCTCATCCTTCTACTAAATTTTCTAGCAACCTTTGGTTAAAATCATCAATAATTTGCACTAGGTCATACCTTAGTTGACCAAAAAGATCATTAATCATAAAGAGCACACCTCAACTTAAATATACCAAATTGGAGGCATAGTCTTCCACCATAAGGCTAAATTTTAAGTAGACTTGTAATTTCTACAACCAAGCTCAAGTATATTTTGTTGTCATTGAAGATAAAGTGCATTTAGTTTATTCACCTTCTACTTCAATTTCATTTTATTGTCACTATATTTACTCCTCCTACCTCCTTTTTATTAGAAGCTTATCCCACCATCTAAAAATAGTTGACAAAAGGTACAAAGTTTTTGAAATCTTCAAACTACTCTTTATATTCTTCAAAAAATCATGTCAAGCTCCTCAAATGTCTTAAATTCCAATCTTTCATCTAAAACATGGGCCTGACAAGTTTTGGGATGGAATAACAATTTTGGTTAATTTATAGATTAACTTTCTTATCTCCCTGATATTATAATATAACCCTTATTACAAAATGAAATAGCAAGAAGCGCATTATTGTAGATCTATGTTAGCCATTTTTAATAATTTAATCATTTTTTTTGCCATGTTAGCAATTTTCATTATTTCTATCCTTGTTTGAATCCTAATCACCTCATCCAAAGTAGAATGTTTAAATGAAATTTTAATTAAAAAAATTGTAGATAGATGTTTTGAGAAAAAATAGGAGACAATAAAAGAGAAGAAAAATATCTTGTGGAGCCATATGTCATTTTTCTCAATAAGCAGCGGCTTCTTATTCCAGCCCCTCTTTAAATTTCAAGGCTTATTTTTAAATGTTAAGTCGTGGCTACTCTACAAAAGTAGAGATAGATTCCAAATTATATTTTTCCCATGATTAAAAAATGACATGGGAACACTCCAGTTGCTTAATTTAAGCACAAATTATACTCAAGCAGCTGCATGAGGACATGGGGTAACTCTTCCCTACAAATGAATGTCGCAACAAACTATAGAATTAAGAACCAGCATATTTTTTCTCGTAAACCAGGTATGGGCTCAATGCGATCAAGTTATGTAATTCCTTTGAAGCCCTAAGAAAACTAGGAAGACATTCTAATCAAAAGGACTTGAAATAGATCCTTCAACCAAATCATGCGACCATCTCTAAATTTGCCCCGCATAGAAAAAAGTCAAATCATCGAAGGCCCAATCCTTGTAATATTTCTAAAAATTCGCATAAGAAATATGAGACATCTCCAAATAAGGTTGTGCTTCAATTGAACAAAAAGGATTCAGCAGATGGATGGCACTTGGTACAAAATTGTAGGAGTACAAAGACCATTAATAAAGACAATATAGAGCATAAGGAAGGACTTTGGGAAATCCCCACTACCAACACGACTCCATATTTTGTTATTGTGGAAAATAAATTATTGTTGGGAGAGCCCAAATGCATTCCTGCGGTTTCCCACACCACACCTCTAGCCATAAAGGATCCAATCTGTAATAATAATTCATCAAAGCTTGAAGAAGTTGAAGAAAACCCTAAAAAAATCACAAGATCATCTAGAGATCTAGAAAATGACAAGTGCCCTAACCCTAAAATTGAGTATGATACCATGATAGTTAGCAACAAATACTCAAATGACCTATGGGATTTTTGTCAAATTCATGGGGTTTATGCAACATGGGGTGAACATGCCATTTCGGGGTTCAATTTCTCCAAATGATTCCAGAAATCTTTCAGGGACCAGGTAAGTATTACTTCCCTAAGTAATCATTTTTTCCTTGTAAGGATATTTATTTGAAAGATAGGTTCGTAAAAGGGTCTACATTATTTTTCAAAGGGTTCACTGTTAAGTTTTTCAATTGGACCCCTAATTTTGACCCTTGCAATGTTAAATATTCCTTTTTTTCATATGGATAGTAATCCCTTTTTTTTGGTTGAATTGCTTCACAGTATTATTCTTGCAAAAATTGGTTTTTTTTTAGGAGGTTTTGAAGGATTAGAATAAAATGTTATGTCATCTAATGATGTTATAATTTTGGTTGGTTAATTACAGCACAGACAGAGAGTTAAAACCGCTTAAAATCATCTCGAACAATTCTATCTATACTTTAAAACTTGAATTCTATTCAGAAGAAATTAATTACAAAATAAATTTTAGGAACCCTAGGGTAGTTGTCGAATATAATGAAGATAGCAGTCTAGATCCAGCCATTATTCAACTTGTGGACAATGACAATATTTCCATCAAATTCAATTCTAACAAGGGTGGATTTACTCTTCTTCATCATCAAACTAAGATAACCAACACTCTCAGCAAGCATCATAATATAGCAATTGAAGAGGGTGAAATTGTGGAAGTTAATGAAGAAACTAATAAAGATAATAATGGATCCCCCAATCCCTTTAAAATTATTCTGGTATATCTGATTCCTATGACTATTGCAAATCTAACCAATAATATTAATAAGGATACTTTGGCAAAGAAACCCACTCAAATTGTGAACCTTAATTCCTCTCCTAAGCAAGAAACATATTCACAACCGGTGAATTCAATTGAGCTACACATGAACAAAAAATATACGAAAGGAATGCAAAATTATTGTAAATGGATTATTTTCTCGTTGGTATATGCCCAATCTATTACAAAGCAACCATATCTAAAAGCTCCTCTTCTAAAGATCCTCTTTACAATAATTATTGTTAAATTATTGTAAATGGATCCTCTTTACACTTTATTTCATTCATGGTAAATCTTCTATTAAGACCTTGATTATCCATTTTTGAGATCAATGTAGGAATTGAGGCTAATAATTCTTATTGGGCAGACAAATTAGAGTATTCAAAGTTATTTAGAGTATTAGAATAAAAATCTACAAACTCCTTTGCTAAAGCTTTAGGTTCATCAATTATATTTCATGTTGAATTCTTAATTTTCATTATCCTATTAATATTTCTCCTATATTTAGTACTATTATGAAAAAAAATTAGTGTTTTTGTCTCCTTCTAAAACGTAGGTTTCCCTAGATTTATGTTTCCAAAAATTTCTTCTTTTATTAATAGTTCTTCATGTATGGCTAATAGTTATTTTTCTTTGTGGTAACTATCATTATTCATTCCATTTTTTATGACTTCTTCATTTAATTCTTGAATTTCCTTTTCTATTTTAAGTTTTTCTTCAAATATATTATGAAAATGTTCTTTGTTCCATTTGAGAATTTTATTTTTAAGAGATTTAATTTGGATATGAAGAAAAACATCTTAGATTCATCAAAGGTATCCTCTTTCCACCACTGTTCTAATAAATTCATGAAATCCTCATGTTGAAACCACATATTTTCAAACATGAAAAGATTTCTTGTTGGTTTCCCTTCTTCCTCAATAAGCAATCTGACTGGAAAGTGATTTGATCCAACATTAGTAAGTATTTCTGCAGATAAAGTGTTGTAAAAAACTCTTAGATCCCCCATAAATAAAAACCTATCTAATATTTCTGCTATGTAGCTGAAACATTTCCTTCCATTGTTCCATGTGTATACGCCATTGATAGTTTGAATACCCATTAGATTGTTGTTGTTGAACCAATTACAAAAATATTTTTGTGTTTGGGATTCAAATTGAGAACCCGCAAATTTCTCACTTGTATCCAATATGACATTGAAATCACCCCCTAACACGTAGTTGAAATCTTTAAACTGATTAAATTGTACTTCCATTTCTTGACAAACTTCTTTTTTATTGCTATCTGAAATAGGTCTATAGACGTTAATTAAAAAGGAGAGGGAGCTATTGATACTTTGAATCCAACCACCCATCCAATTTGGTTTACTAATTATATTCTCATAACTCACCTTCCTAGGATCCCAGAGGACAACTAACCCACCAAAAGAACCTATAGATTCAGTCCATTCTGCATTCCATAATCCTATCTTTTGTTTGAATTTATTATCCTTGTCATTGTTTAGCTTTGTTTCTTGTAAAAAAATAATTTATGAGTTTATAAGTTTAAGATTGTGCTTTAATAAGCATTGTTTGTTAGGGTCATTGATGCCCCTAACATTCCATATAGTGAGCTTCATTGTTCCTTGGGAAGGAACTTCCCCTTCCCTACATGAAATAGAGTGGTTAGCTTAACCCTATTTCATCCTCGCCATCCTTATTTCTTAGTTCAATAGAGGATTTTATTCCTCTCTTTTTGGGTTGCTTTGCAATACCTTGTGCATCAATACCCTCAATAGTTGTAGTGATGCCTAATTTCCTTTCCGAGTTAGTTATATATTCTAGGATATTGTTATCTAGTTGTTCATTCTCTTGATTATCACACTCCTTCATAATCTCAGTCATGATGCTATTAATAAATTTATTTTATGCTTGAGATTCTATTTCATCATTATTTTCTGGCATTTTTGTACATATAAATTATTCCTCTTTGTTCATTGTTATATCATTGTTTATAATGTCAAAAATTTATTCCCTGTAATCTTCTTCTATCACTGCTTTATCCATAATAGATGGGATTTCCATATTGTTATATATTGTTTCTAGTTCTATTAGGACTTGACAATTATTACTAGAATCTTCTTCATTAATTGATCTGAAAATATTTTCTTCATTTGCTATATTTGCCTCTGTAAATGTATAAGAATCCTTCTCTTTTGTCCTATATGAAAGAACCCTTCCTATCCTTCTAAGGTCCTTAAATTCATACCAAAGTGTTAATTGATCTTTGACTTCATCATGTACTAAAATCAACTCTTTTATTAAACCTCCTAGGATTCCCATGTTGAGTTCCGTTTTCCTGATTTCTTCCTCCTGATCCTACATTTTTTCTTCTATTTTATCAAAGGAATGTTCTTTTATCTAATCATGCTCCTTATTTATTTCTGTTATTTTATCTAAATTGTAGTTGTTGAATTCCGAATTTGGTTGAATATATCTACATATTAACTTTTCTGAAACCAACACACTAATCTAACACATCAAAATTCATGTTATCCTTATTTCTAGATTTATCCTTGCAATTGAAATTCTCTTAAGTTATTAGTGATAGGATTTCAGTCCCACTGATTGAAGGATCTACTTCTTCCATAATTATTTCCCCTTCTTCAAAGGCTTGATCTATAAGAGGTTCCAGTTCCTTGGTGACTGTAATTTGATTATTATTAGCTATATGATTATCATTGTACTTTATTGATATTGGTTCAACCTTAGAATTATCCTCCCTAGCAGATTCTTGCAAGTTCTGTTGAAATCTCTTGTCAAATTTTATCCATTCTTGTGTAATGAGCACCCTAGAATGCCCAAAAACCAAACCCACTACTGATAGAAATTTAGTCAAACAATTTGCATCCAACTCCTTATTTCTCTGTTTAATGTTTAATCCCCTAATGACTTCCAAAAATGAGACATTTGTTTGTTTGTTTTATGTTTTGGCATAGACTTGAAAACACACAACATGAACAAGAAGGAAACTACAATAATATGCAAACTAGAAACTGACTACTGCTGGTAAAATATTATTTCAATAAGAATCAAATACATGGCAAGTTATAACTCACGAATTACTACAGCATTATTGAATAATGTTTCATCAAATGTTTACAAAAATTGCTACTACAGTGGCATGAATAGTACCCGTGAATAGTGTCGTGAATAGTGTCACGCTACAATAGCGTGAATAGTGACATGCTACAGTAACATGAATAGTGTTGTGCTACAGTACTGCTATAGTATAATCTGCCCTCAATCGGTTCAATGTCTTCTTGAAATCATTCCCTCAAAGTGACATAAGCATCAGACAAGTAGAGAGGAAGATATGAACGAAACACCCAATCTGCCTGTAGCTAGAAATGCACCCAATCTGCCTGTTAATGAAGCTGATAGCAATAGATTCCAAAGGACAAACCCCACGGGAATGACATCTAGAATGTCACAAGAGAGGATAGACGCCCTCTAATGCCAAGAACGGATCTGCAACTCATACACCAATTTCTCCTCATATTCAACATATCTAATGAAGCCACAAACGCTTCCTTTTATTCTATTTCCAAGGGTCGACTCAACTCTCATGGGCAATGTGGGATAAAAGATGTGCAATATAAAACATATATTAAAATATTCACTTATGTCTCCCTTGGGTACACATCCCCATAAAATAAATACTAAAGTAACACTTTCATATTTTATAATTAAATTAAATGTTACTTTAATAAAACTTCAGGCATTAAAATGTATTAGCAATCGGACTCCGAATAATGCGAGTGATAGCTCGTCAGAAAGCTCTCACCGAGGAGTATCAAATCCAATCACCAAAACTGGCCTCCACTATGTCCTGCTAACTTACTAAAAATAGTAAGTATGCCTGAAACTGAGTAAATCAACTTCGTTTTGGCCCAAACTGGAAATGACTAGGCCAAAACACTCCAGGATCCCCGTAAACCCTTCCTTAGCCCTCGGGACCATGTAGAACAAGGCTAACGCACACACACTTGGTCAAATGCTAAAGTGGGGACATTATAGTCTGCCCCCCTTGAAATTGTTTGTCCTTAAGCAATCTCAGTCCAGCCTGTTGAATAACCTGCTCACTCTCCCATGTAGAATCCTCCTCCGACAGGTCTCTCCATCTGACCAAATACTCCTTCACTATCCTATTTCTAAGCTTCCTCTCTCTGGTGTCCAGAATAGCCTCGGGTACTAACACAAGCTTCCCCTCCTCATCCAAAGGGGGTAAATCTACAGAAGGCACTACACTCTGATCAATGGCTTTCTTAAGCCTAGACACATGAAACACATTGTGCACCCGACTGTCCTCTGGAAGCTCAAGCTCATAGGCGACTTCGCCCACTCTACGAATCACCCTGTAGGGACCATTAAATCTAGGCTTCAACTTTTCAGCTCTGCTCTTCTTGAGTGATGACTGTCTATATGGTTGTAGTCTCAAGTAAACCATATCCCCTCACTCGAAACTGTGCTCTATTTGGTGTTGATCAGCGTACAATTTCTGTTGATTATGGCCCTGTTGTATATTCTCCTTGAGCACTTTCAGGTTGTCCTGACTATCCTACAATAAGTTTTTGGCTTTGGGCACTCTGCTATCCCCCAAAACTAAATCCATGAAGCTAGGTGTTGCATAACCATAGAGTGCCATGAAAAGATTCATCCTGATGGACATATGATAAGTGGTGTTATAACAATACTCTCCCATATGCAACCATCTAACCCAAGCCTTCTGTTGTGCAGTTACATAGTTCCTCAAATATCCCTCCACCAATTTATTCACAATCTATGTTTGCCCATCTGTCTGTGGATGATAACTAGTGCTAGGTGTAAGATTTGTACCACACAACCTAAACAACTCCTACAAAAAAACACTCATAAACTTACTATCCCGGTCACTGACAATGAATCTGGGCAGCCCATGTAACCTAAATATCTCTCTAAAGAAAAGATCTGCCACCTATACTATTGTGTAAGTGGACGGAATAGAAAAGAAGTGAGCGAACTTCGTCAAGCAGTCCACCACCACATAGATGCAATCCCTTCCCCGCACTCATGATAAACCAGTTATGAAGTCCATCAAAAATACTTTCTCATTTCCTATTAGTAATTGGCAAGGGTTGTAATAAACCTACAAGAAATGTGTGCTCTCCCTTATTCTGTTGACAAACCGCACACTCCCCGGCATACCTCTGAACATCATCCTTGAGCCCTCTCCATGAGAACCGCTCTCGGATCTTCTTGTAGGTCTTGAAGACCCCCAGATGCCCAGCTGTGGGTGCATCATGAAATGCCTTTAGTATCGCCTCTCTCAAATGTGATGATGGAACCAAATAAACCATGTCCTAAACTCTGATTAATTCATCTATCACCTCATAGTGATCATCCTGTAGAGTACCTAAAATCAATCCAGAAGCCCAAGCATCTCTGACATACTCTGCTATAATCTGATCTCTCCAATCTCCTGAATTCTCTACCAGAGCACATAAGTGAGGTCTCCGAGATAAGGCATCAGCCACCACGTTTTTCTTACCTTTGACAAACTCTATGTCAAAGACATAAGCCTACAATTTAGTAACCCATTTCTATTTCTGGTCATTAAGATCACGTTGGCTCATGAAGTATTTAATACTATTGTGATCAGTCTTGATCACAAAATGCCCACCTACCAAATATGATCAGAATTTGGCCAATGCATGCATTATGGCCAACATCTCCCGGTCATAGATAGAATAACTCCTCTCAACTACCCAAAGCTTCCTACTCTTGAATGCAAAGGGATGCTTCTCCTGCATCAATGCTGCTCCAATCCCATCACCTGATGAATCACAATGAAGCTCAAAAGGCTTCGTGAAATCCGGTAGAGCTAGAACTGGACATGAAGACATTACCTGCTTGAAATGCTCAAAACACCTCTGTGTTTCCCCTGTCCACATGAAGGCCCCCTTCTTGGTGAGATTTGTCAAAGGTGCTGCCGTCTGTGAAAAACCCTTAACAAACCTTCTGTAAAATCTGCAAAGACCAAAGAACCCCTTAAGTTGTGTGAGGTTTGTAGGAGTAGGCCAATCAACTATAGCTCTAATCTTTTTAGGGTCTACTTGAACTCCATCTGCACTAATAATATGCCCAAGGTATAGTAATTCTATCATACCAAACTCACACTTAGACTCCTTGTCATACAATGACTCTCTCTCTAGGATAGATAACACCTCCTCCAATTGTTGTGAATGTTCCTCCCAGGTCTTACTGAAGACCAAGATGTCATCAAAGAAGATCAAGACAAATCTCCTCAATTTCTCCCTGAATACCTGGTTCATACAACTCTAAAATGTAGCGGGTGCATTGGTTAGTCCAAATGGCATAACCATAAACTCAAAGTGGCCATAGTGACATCGGAAGGTTTTTTTCTCAATGTCCTGTGCTCTCATCCTAATCTGATGGTATCTGGATCATAAATCAATTTTGGTGAAGAAGCATGCCCCATGCAAGTCATCAATCAGCTCATCAATCCTAGCAATGGGATACCTATTTTTAATTGTTTTCTTATTCAGTGCCATGTAATCAATGCACATGCGCATCATCCCATCCTTCTTCTTCACCAGTACTACTACTGAAGCAAATGGGTTTTTGCTAGGCCTAATGTGCCCCATCTCCAACAACTCCTTAATTGCCTTCTCTATCTCATCCTTGTGTTTCTTAGGATGATAATAAGGGGTAATCATAACTGGTTTGGCTCCCTCCTTGAGCTCAATAACATGCTCTATCCCCCTGTCAAGAGGAACCCCATGAGGAATATCACCAAATACTTTAGCGTGTCTATCAAGTATCTTCTGGATATATGGTGGATGAATCTTTACCTGTGGGTCTGGTGAAGCTAGCATAATGTAGCACTTTGTCGCCCACACTATGTCATCATGAAGAAAAAGTCTTTGCATTCTCCTCAAGGACACTAGTCTGCAACCTCCATCCGAAAGTCCTCTAAGTACCACAGTTTTGCCCTCATGTTGGAATCTCATCTCCAATTTTGCTAGGTTGAGTGTGAACTCAACTAGCGAAGCCATCCATGTCATGTCGAGGATGACATCATAATCTCCCATGTCCACAACATAGAACTCATCCTCCAACTCATAGCCATCTCCAAACCTAATGCGAAGATTAGATATCTTCCGAGTGCACAATAATTTGTCACCGTTAGCCACCATGACTCTAAACCCATCATGCTCCTTGGTCTGTAACCCTCTCCTGGCTACCAACTGCGCATCTATGAAGTTATGTGTAGCCCCAGTGTCAATGAAAGATATCACTTTCTGCCCCTGGATAGTACCCCTGACCTTAAATGTGATTGTTTTTTGGGCCCCTGTCAAGCGTGCCAATGATCTATCATCCTTAGGAATGCTGCTCTCCTCTATAGTGTTACCCTCATTTGAATTGGAGTGTTGATCCTCCCCCTCTGACTCTGACTCTTCTGCTGAAAAATACTCCATTTGATTTTCCTTAGCCTTGAGAGGGCATTTATGATATAAGTCCCAAGGCTCTCTACACTGGAAGCATAGTTTCTTCTTTCGAAGATCATTCAAGGTTTCACTGTCTAGTCCTTTTGATCCTTCTTTGGGTTTGTTATACTCTTTCTGAAATGGTTTTTTGTCTTTGTCCTTGCGGTAGGAAGAATCTGTTGAATGGTATTTTCCTTTGTATACCGAAGGGGCTAAATCTTGTGCCTTTTTAGTTGCTTCTGCTAAGGGGAGTGGATCGTGTCCCTTCACCCAACCTCGTAATGGATCAGCAAGCCCATCACAAAATAACACCACCAATCTCCTAGGAGAGATATCAGTAACAAGTATAGACAAATGCTGAAACTCGGCGATGTAAGCATCCACAGAACCTGACTATTTTAACTATGCTAGCTCCTTAAAATGTAACTCAAGATCCCTAGTGTCAAATCTCTCAATCAATCTTTCTGTGAATTCCTCATAAGATGCAATCTGATTATGCCCCAGAGTCACCATGCCATGATGCCACCATTCATGTGCAACATCGTCCAAGTGCATAGCCGCATACTTGATAGCCTCCTCAGGCATAGGATTTAGCTGCAAGTATGTATCTACCTTCTGCACCCAAGCTCGTGCGGTCATCTTCCCTGAAGCATCATAATAAGGAAAGGAAAGTTTTCCAACTTTCTTTCTCAGCTCAAAATTCTGATTCCTCCCTCCTACTCTAGGCATATGTCTCATCCTCAAGTCCATATAATCTCTGAGGGAAATATCTTCCTGAAACTCGGGTCCACTGGCCTCCCAGTCCCTCTTGAACTGACCCTGTAACTCAGTAATCTATAGTTTGTTCACTAGTTGAACCAGATCTCTAGGTGGGAAAGTGGGTAGAAGAGGTCTCGAGCTCGCTGTTTGAGTTGGGCGTGCAACATGTCTAAAGTTACCTGCCTCATTCCCATTGTTGCCATGTCCATTATTACCATTAATGTTATTCTCAGGACCATTGTTGTTGCCTCGGCCTCCATTATTATCATTACCCCTATTGTTATTGTTTCCCCCATTGTTATTTTTTCCATTGTTGGCATCACCTGGATTAATATTGACGTCCATCTATCTAGCCATAAGCTGCAACATCATGTCCATTCCGGTATTCTACTCTTGTTGCATATGTTGCCCTTGCTCTAACGTATCCAGTAACTGTCTGAACATTACCTCCCCCTGATCTAGACCGGTATTCCTACCTCCACTGAGTCCAGTATTCATGTCATCTCGGTCACCCATACTATTGTCCTGATCAAAGAATATCTCCTCTATGTCTGTTTGACTGGATTCTATGTCCACCTGCACGGATGAACTAGACTACTCGCTCTGTGAGTTCGAATTTCTATTTTTTATTGCTTTGGTATGGCAGAAGTTATAAGGCCCCTGTTGCATGCTTAAACATACATGCTTAGCATGTTTTTTAATTCATTAATTTCTGATTTTAGTGTTTTGATATTTTGTCAAACACTTTTCCCTCTATCCGGTTGTTCCAAATTCTCTGATACCACTGTAATGAGCACCCTAGAATGCCCAAAAACCAAACCCACTGCTGATAGGAATTTAGTCAAACAATTTGCATCCAACTCCTTATTTCTCCGTTTAATGTTTAATCCCCTTATGACTTCCGGAAATGAGACATTTGTTTGTTTGTTTTATGTTTTGGCATAGACTTGAAAACACACAACATGAATAAGAAGGAAACTACAATATTATGCAAACTGGAAACTGACTACTGCTGGTAAAATATTATTTCAATAAGAATCAAATACATGGCAAGTTATCAACTCACAAATTACTACAACATTATTGAATAATGTTTCATCAAATGTTTACAAAAACTACTGCTACAGTGGCATGAATAGTACCTGTGAATAGTGTTGCGCTATAGTAGCGTGAATAGTGTCGTGCTACAGTAACATGGATAGTGTTGCGCTACAGTACTGCTATAGTATAATCTGCCCTCAATCGGTTCAATATCTTCTTGAAATCATTCCCTCAAAGTGACATAAGCATCGGACAAGTAGAGAGGAAGATATGAACGAAACACCCAATCTGTCTGTTAATGAAGCTGATAGCAATAGATTCCAAAGGCCAAACCCCACGGGAATGACATCTAGAATGTCACAAGAGAGGATAGATGTCCTCTAATGCCAAGAATGGATCTGCAACTCATACACCAATTTATTCTCATATTCAACATATCTAATGAAGCCACAAACGCTTCCTTTTATTCTATTTCCAAGGGTCGACTCAACTCTCATGGGCAATGTGGGATAAAAGATGTGCAATATAAAACATATATTAAAATATCCACTTATGTCTCCCTTGAGTACACGTCCCCATAAAATAAATATTAAAGTAACACCTTAATATTTTACAATTAAATTAAATGTTACTTTAATAAAACTTCAGGCATTAAAATGTATTAGCAATCAGACTCTGAATAATGCGAGTGATAGCTCATCGGAAGGCTTTCACCGAGGAGTATCAAATCCAATCACCAAAACTAGCCTCCACTGTGTCCTGCTGACTTACTAAAATTAGTAAGTATGCCTGAAACTGAGTAAATCAACTTCGTTTTGGCCCAAACTAGAAATGACTAGGCCAAAACACTCCAAGATCCCTGTAAACCCTTCCTTAGCCCTCGGGACCATGTAGAACAAGGCTAACGCACACACACTTGGTCAACTGCTAAAGTGAGGACATTACATCTTGAGAGGTATCATATTCTGTGTTAATGGTATTATTGTCTTTTTCATTACTCTTTGAAGATGAGTGAGCATTTGGACATTCATGATTTAATGGATGAAAATTTTCCTTATTTTGTATTTGATCTAAAGAGTTTAATTCATCTTATTTATTATCTCTAGTAAAGCCCCTTTGGGAATCATTGACTATTCTATTAATCTGAGGAGTGATACTAGAATTAGAGGGGGTTGATATTCCTATAGAGTTATTTTGTTGTCACTATTTATGATTAAGTCATAAATATTGTCGAAGTCATTCGGTATTGAAGGAAACTCAAGTCAGTAAGAGCATTAAGCTATTCAGTAAAAGGAAATAAAGGAAAGACAATTTTTGGTAAAGGAAAAGGAAGTCCAGTTATCGAGCACTGAGTTGTACTGAGCTACAACAGTTACCAAACTGAGAGGAGATACATATTACCGAGAAGAAGAAAAATGTATTACCGAGCATCTCAAACCGACATAAGAAGAATTTACAAATACATTAAACCTAGACATCGAGAAGAAAAGAGTTTACAAATCTCGAGAGGAGTTTGTTTGATGGAGCATTGGAGATTTAAACATAAGGATTATACATGATTACAAGGTGAGATTCACTAATAAGAATTAAATGGGAAATATGCATTGGAGAGGTAACCAATGCTAGCACCGCTTAAGGAGAAGATTCTAGATTGTCTCAACCGCTTCTAGAATTGAATATAAATGGACTAGAATGTGAAGATCAAAATATGAGAGAGAGAGAGAGAGAGAGAGAGAGAGAGAGAGAGAGAGAGAGATGTGTGAAGGAGAAATTGTAGAGTGCAGGTGATGAGAAGAGAAGCCATTGAGTAACATAGTAGTAAAGATATTAGTGTGAATGTGATTCAAAATTAAAGTTATCAAGTACATAATTGATATTGTGAGTGAAGTACAGTATGAGTTAAAAAGTCAGTGAGCATAAAGAGTCTAAAAATCATAAGTAGATGCAAGTATTACAGACATATTTGTGTACTGATTAAGTGTATAATCAGAGTTGTAAAAGTCTCTTAACCGAGCAGATCTTAACAGATTTTATTTTGTAAATCTTTTAACAAGGTACAATTCTAAGATTAGTATTGTAAAATCCTTTAGCAAGGTAGACTTAATTGGTCTTTAGACTCTTAACGGGGTTAATACTCTTAACAAGGTAAGCTATCAGAAATAGCTAACATTGTAGCTCTAACTGAGCAGACTTTTTACTGTAGTAGTGAAGTGTTGTGGGTGTCATCCCCATCACAATTTTTATCCTCTAACAAGGATTTCTATAGGGTTACTGATTCACCCCTCCCCTCTCAGTACTTACCTTTCCATACTTAATCCAATAGGGGCAGCCATATTGATACTAACCCTACCTAATTCAGGGTTCTCACGGAAAATTGGTTTGATATTGTATGTAATATCCCAAACTTTTAAATTAATGGAATTCAAGGATTTTATAGAAATATCAATTTTGATGCCCATAATAACATTAGTATATCTATGCATATTATTCTCTAACCTTTCAAATCTACCTATTTTATTCCCAATATATTTTAAGATAGTTCAATGAATTAATTCCACAGGCATATTAGGAAGCTTTATCCATTTAGTAATTTCCAAATCATCTACTAATGCAGGATCAAAATTAGGGTACCAAATCATAAATAAGAAGTATTCTTCCTTAAAGGCAGGGCATATACCCTTCAAAAATTCACATTTAAGAAGTGGATCTTTACAATAATTTTGCAATACCCTACCAACAATAAAATAATCCATTTACAATAATTTTGCAATACCTGGTTGGAAAAGTCAGTTTCCTTGATATATCTAAAGATCCTCTTCACTGCAACCATATGTGAGTCCTTTGGATTAGAGGAAAACCTTGCAACGGTACCAATAGCATGTGCAATATCTAGTCTACTATGAACAACATACTGCAAGTTACCGATCACAGATCTATATAGAGTTTCATTTACCTCTTTGGATTCATCCTCCTTAAATAGTTTGTAGCCTGTGACCATAGGTGTTCTCACTGGCTTTGAGTCTTTCATGCCCAAAGTTTTCAGAATCTCCTTCACATACTTGGATTGAATGATGTGTATCCCTTTCTTCATATGTTGTACTTGAAGACCAATAAAGAATTTGATTTCTCTTATCATTGACATTTCAAATTCCTTCCTCATCGTTTATGCAAATGACTTTCTCAATGCTTCATTTCCACCAAATATTATGTCATCAACAAAAATTTCAGCAATCAATATCATGTCTTCACTTTCAAATTTTAGATATGCATTACAATTGTTACTAATCCTTGTGAAACCAATCTGAATAAGATAAACATGTAGCCTTTCATACCATGCTATTGGAGCTTGTTTCAATCCATACAATGCTTTATGCAATTTATATACCATATCTTTACATTTTTCAATAACAAAACCTTCAAACTGTTCAATGAATACTTATTTTAACACACCATTCAAAAAAGTGAATTTTACATCCATTTGATAGACTTTAAAACCTTTATAAGCGGCATAAGCTAAAAGTATCCTTACACCTTCAAGTCTTGCAATAGGTGGAAAAGTATCACCATAGTCAAGTCATTCTTGTGCATACCCTTTGCAAACTAGTATTGCATTGTTTATGATTACTTCTCCTTTCTCATTCAACTTATTCTTGAAGATCCATTTAGTACCTATAACATTCTTGTTAGTAGGTCTGGGTACTAAAGTCCATGTATTATTTTTCTCTATTTGATCTAATTCCTCTTTCATAGCCTTAACCCAATCATTATCTTCCAAAGCATCTTTAACATATTTAAGTTCTAATTCAGGTAGTAAACATGTACTTTCCCTAACCTTACTCATTGTCATCACTCCAACATTTTTATCTACAATAATCTAATATTGAGAGTGATTAAGTTTTGCATACCTTAGGAGTATCGATTATGCTCTTTGGTTACCTTCATCATCATTCATCGATTGTGGATCATTCACTGGTTGTGGTATTGTATCTAGCTCCACTGGTTGAACATAAACAAACATGTCATAGTCTTCTAGTTCCTTCTTGTTATCTTCTTCATTTTCCCCAGAAAATTCATTAATTCTAACTTTTTCACTTTCAACCATCTTGTTGGTATTCTTGTTCAAACATTTATAAGTTTTACTTCTAGTAGAATATCCTAGAAATATCCCTTCATCACTCTTAGAGTCAAATTTACCATTTTTCTCATCCTTCTTTATGTAACACTTACTTCCAAAAAAATTAAAATAATTGACACTAGAAGTATGACCATACCACAATTCATAAGGTGTTTTGTTTGTACCTTTCTTAAGTTGTACCCAGTTCAAAGTATAGACAGCAGTACTTATAGCTTCTCTCCAGAAAGTTTGAGCAACTCCTTTTTGTATCAAAAGTGTTCTTGCACAATCAATTATGGATTTGTTCCTTCTCTCAGCAATTCCATTTTGTTAGGGTGTCCTTGGTGCTGACATTTGTCTCTTGATTCCATGTTCTTCACAAAATATTGTGAACTCTTGTGAGATAAACTCACCTCCTCTGCCAGATCTGAGACACTTAAGTGCTTTCCCTGTTTCTTTTTCAACTCTTACTTTATACACCTTAAACATGTAAAATGCATCAGATCTATTCTTAAAAAACATAACAGACATCATTTTTGAGTAATCATCAACAAACAAAATAAAGTACTTATCTCCATAATAGCTCTGACTTCTCATCGATCCACACAAATTAGTGTGTACAAGGTTAATAATCCTATGTGATGAATAAAATTTACTAATAAAGCTAGACCTAATCAACTTTCACAGTTGACACTCCTTACACATAGCATTATCAAGCTTAGCTAAAGTAGGCATGCCTCTAACACATCTTTTCTTACTGACCTTTTCAAGATTATCAAAATCAACATGAAAAAATCTTTTATGTCACAACCAACAGTCTTCAACTTTAGCAAATAAGCAATATTTATTAGTAGAGTTCAATTGGAATAGGTTAGCTCTAGTCTGTTCACCAACAGCGATCAACTCTCCAAAGTTTCCTAAGATCTTGCAAACACCATTACTAAATTCCAATTTGAAACCTTTGTTATTTAGTTGAGCAACACTTAATAGGTTATACTTTAATCCATCATCCCAATAAATATCATCACAATTAGTGTTTACATTAAGTGTTATTGAACCTTTACCTCTTACCACACATGGAGAACAATTATTGAATCTGACTGCTCCTCCATCACATTCCTCTATTTAAATAAATATAAATATATCACCGGTCATGTGATGTGTACACCCATTGTCTATTATCCAGTCACTATTGTAATTCATGCTTGAATTCAATGATTTTTCCTCATTGTCTCCATCTACATCGGTTGAGGGTTCTTCTTTGACTGCAACAAAGACTATCTCAAACGCTTCCTCATTATCTCTTTCGTCTGATTCTTCATCAGTCACTCCTTCTACTAGGTAACATGGCTTGTTGCTTTTATCTTTGAAGCTCCTAAACCTAGTGTGATTATCCTTCCTATCATTTTCAAGACATATAGATGCTATACGACCAATTTTGTTACATGCAAAGCACTTTAAAGGAAGTTTACCTTTGTACTTTCCTTTTCCTCTAGGTAATCTCCTAGCTAGAAGTGCCTCCAACTCCTCTTAATCATTTTCCTCGAACAAGATAGAATCATAGTCATGATTTCCTTCAGAACTATTAGAGATTTATTTTCTTTTCCTTTTCTTGATGAACCAATGGTTAGGGAAGCTTTGGATGAAGATTTGGTTCTAGGCATATTGTTATCAAAATTACTTAACTCAAAAGCAGTAAGCTTGTCGACCAAAGAATCTAGAGTCACATTTTTAGGATTAATATATCTCAATTCTTGTATAGCAAAGACTCTAAGGGCCCGTTTGGTGCATGGAATACCAAATGCCAAATATAGTTAATTTTGGAAGATGCTGCAATTCTGGAAGATACAAATCCTGAAAATGATTTCTGGAATATGGGATGACCTGTTTGGTTCACCAGGAAGATGACTGAGAAGATCCTTGTTACTTTACCTGTGTTGACGTCACATTCCACTCCATTCCAGTTGTCATTGCAGCAGTCGGGGCTCAGAGCCCCTCTCTTCTCTTTCCCATGAAGTGAGCATTGATGTGTAGGTCTGAGTCCGATACCAAACATAAATCCTTCTCTTTCTTGTCGTGAAAATAGAACATGATGCCATCTCCTCCGATGAAGCGAGGATCCTGGCATACACCACCTAGCTTATCATAGCCTGTAACAACATACAATGCAAACAGCGAGGATTGAGGATTTTCCACCCATGGTCATGATTATATTTTATGATTCACCACAGGCCCACAGGTTCCTTCGATGTTTCTTATGTTTCCCACAGCCTTGCCATTTATAGCTATAGGATTTCTGTGCCACAGAGTAGCCGATTTGCGAACGGTGAAAACGGCAAATGAAAATCAGCGAAAAATTCGGCAAAGAAAATGAACGAAAAATGCATATGTCAAATATTATAAATAGCAAGTAGACCCGACAGTAAATAAAATGGGGACTTAAAAAGTGGAATTAGAGCCTGGATATCTAATTCCACCTTTTCAAATAGAAAATGAAATGCTCATTTTGTGGGCAAAATTGGAATTTTGAAATTCCAATTCCTAATTGTTTGGATGGACACAAACATGGAATTCACTAATCCAAAAATCTAATTCCGGAATTAGAGCTCATATTCCATGCACCGAACGGGCCCTAATAGCATATTGTGGTAGTAGGGTTCTCAAGATTTTACTTACCACATCATCTTCTTCAAGTTTTCCACTAGCACCTTTGATTGCAACAACAACCTCCTTTATCCTATAGCTATATTGAGCAATGTTCTCACCTTCATGCATTCTCATTTCATCATATTTTCCTCTGAGACTATCAACCTTTGCTTTGTGAACATGAACATCACCATCATAAACTGTTATCAACTTGTCCCAAATGTCTTTAGCATTATCCATATCTTTAATATCTACAAACTCAACATCAGATAGAGCACTAGCTATTTCTATCATTACAGAGTTATGCTCAAGCTTTCTCTTGTTTGTTCATCAATTAAGGTTTTAGTAGGTAGAACATACTTGTGAGATGAACCAATGCTTGATCTCCAATGCCTGATAGATGTAGCTTCATCTTGCTTACCCATGTAGAGAATTTGTCCTTAGATAACTTGGGTGCTTCCTTCCTATACATCTTTAGATCTTTTCCCTCAAATTGTTAAGCTTATCACCAAGAGGACCAAAACTATGATACCAATTGTTAATACAGGTTTGATTACTGAGAGGGGAGGGTTGAACAGTAATCAACAAATTCTCTAATTTAAAACTCTTCAAACTTTATGCACCAAAACATTCAACATCAACTAACATGAATAGAAATTTTCAAAGCATGCATCCATAAATAATCGATCATACAATGAAGACACCATATTTTTTCTCGTGAAAACTCAAATGGGAAAAACCACGGTAGAAGTTGATACCCACTAAATCTGTACTCTTCTAGAATACGCCCTATGAGGAGCTTACCCCACTAAAGGTTTACAAAAGCACTGTTAGGTGCTACCCAATTAAGGGATTTGCCTATAGACCTCTTAGGATCTTTGCACAGTTAGGAGTAGTCTTGTTAGAGGACTTTACACATTCAACACGAATGCCACCTTGTTAGAGGATTTACAACTAAGATATGTTAAGATCTACCCAGTTAAGGGATTTCATTGTTACAGTGATCGCACTTGATTCCTTTACTTGCTTTGTCACCGCACCCTTCTGCAATTCGCAATCAGCAAATAACTCCTTCAACTTTCCAATATATAACTTTTCTTCCACCGACTTAAAGTAAACCCTAGATCTGAGATACGAATGATCCAAATCAAGTTAGGTAAGATACAATGTATCTAACAACTCAAACTATTTTTCTCTAACCGTGTCAGCTTCCATATATATTTCACCTTGGAAATTGAACCATTTTAAAAAACTCTTTTGACCAAAAGAAACTTTTTAAAGAATCCACCTCAAACGCATACCTCAACACTTTCCACAAATCACGAAACTACCTTACTACTTCACTGATAACATCACCGATCCCATTGTCACTTTGGATTTCTTCACCGATTCACTAATCTTCATTATCTGTTTAAGAACTTTGTCTTGTTTATCTGTTCATTCTGTCAATACTACTTCCAATCAATTAAATCATTGTCACCAGTCCATAATATGAGTCATGATCCGCAATATAACATCTAGACATTGTTATCAATCATATCTTATGACCGCTCCATCCAACTCTTTACCGATTTGAGATAACATTCAAATCACTTATTGTCTATCACTAACTGTTTTAGCAGTTGCCCGATTTGATTCCATTCAAACATAACCAACTCAATACTTCATATCAAAATTCACGGTTGCAAACTTAACATCACAACACATAACATGTTCCTCCTTTATAATAGCAACTTCAAAAACATACTATAACTCATGATTTACCCACACAATATCTAGTAACATACTGAAAATACTCACTTAAATCATGGGGAGGTTGTCTACTGCTGGGAGGTTGTTTGTTGTGAGTAGTTCGCCTTCTGCCTTACGGCTGGCTTCTTCTTCCCCGACCCACTTATTGGCTCCACTTGCCCAACATGAGGACCCTTCCTCTGCTCGGGAGGTACTCCTATCCCCAATGGAGGATGCTTCTTTCTCTATGTGCGGGAAAATGGATATTGCTTCCATCTCGGCTAGAGGTGCCCCCTCCGCTTTTCCCACTGTGGATTTTGCTTCTCTTCAGCCTGCCCCCTCTTCTGTGGTGTTGCCTGGACCTGTGGGGTCGGTTTTCCATAATGTGCGATCGGCTAGGGTTTTGGCGGCAAGTTCTCCTCCTGTTCGGATCCTGGTCCTGTGGTTTCTGGAACTCAAGGGAAGTCTTTTGCCAATGTTGTCTCCAAGCCTTTAGTGGTGGAGAAGCGACCTAGGGTCACTATTCCAGTGTGTGCCTCCCTTTCGGTCAGGATTTCTTCGGCGGCTAAAGGGGATTTGGAGTACAATACAAAAAAAAATTAAAGAACATGGTATGATGTGTCGTTTTAGAGATTTCTGGCCTAGCCTCCCCCTTCTACACGAGTGGATTACACATAAATGGGAACCTTTGCTTTCTGATACGGTTCACATCTTCCCTATGGCAAAGGGTTTTTTCATCGCTAAGTTTGACCTGGCTGAGGATAGAACGAAAATTCTATGTGATAATTTTTTCTCTTGGGAGGATGATAAATTTATGCTTATGATTAAACCCTAGCATCTGGATTTTAATCTCTTACCCAAAGTATTCAATAAAGTCCCTATATGGGTCAAACTCCCAAACCTCCCTCTTCACTTTTGGCAAGACTCCATCCTTGAGGAGGTGGTGGAGGCGTTGGGAGATTTTTTGATGTTGGATCATGATTCTTACAATATTTATCACTCCACCTTCGCTCGTATTTTAGTAGAACTTGACATTTCGAAGGGCCTCCCAGCTAAAATAAAAATAGAATCAACAGTAGGATCCTGGATCCAACAACTTGAATACGAGGGTATTCCCTTCAAATGTCATAAATGCTTTAAAACTGATCATGTCTCCTCCCAATGTACCTGAAAATTAAGTAAAAGAAATATTCTCCCTCTTGGTGGAAGGGAGCTGCTTCACGACACTATACTATTTTGAAAAATTCTTCTCAGGTTGGTAAGAAGGACGATTTCGTTATTCCTCCAACTGCCCCTTCTTCTGTGGCTGCTGGGAATATTTCTGAGACTGTTGGAATTAACTCTACCCTTTCCCCGTTGGTTACTGTTGATGATGGACCTGTTGGTGGTTATGTGCCTGTTGATGTTGAACCTACTTTGTCTGTAGTTGCTAGTAGGATTGGGGATGCTGGTAAGGCTGGTGCTTTGGGCCCTACCTGCTCTGGTTTAGTGGTTCCTCCTGCTGATAGATCTTTGGCTGGGGTTTTTGCTGGCCTGGTGTTGGATGAAGTTTTTGTGCTGGATGTTGGGTCCTCAATCTTGGATCCTTTGTGTTGGCAAGTAGAGGCTGCTAAGGTTGAAGATGGTTGGGTTACTGTCAAAGGTAAAAATTCTAAAAGATCCTCCTTTTCGTTTGACATGACCCTTCGGTCCCATAAAAGGGGGACGAATAGATAGCTCTCTTCCTTAACACGGTTGATCTCCAATGTGTTATCTTTTGTTGCGTTTTGGGAATGGTTCGGTTTTGTTCTTGGTGTTATTTGTTCCTCTTAGGCTTTGGCTTATCTATATTGTTTTGGGAACTATTATTGCTTTATCTTAAGTTCCTTCAGTGTACAGAGTTACGGTTCCCTTCAAAAACTGATTTAACCTCAATCGAAAACATACTAAAATACTAAGTCGATCAGTTGACATCAATGACAACCAAATAACTGATTCACTTGTCATTAAATTTGTACCAATCTTCATCAATGCAACACTTAGCATCACTACATCAATTATGCTAACATTAACAATGTCAACATCAAAAGAGGAGACCCTCATAACCCAGTGATTGAGTCCAAGGCCTATCCCCAACCATGAGAACCACATCCCTCGAAATGGGTGCAGAGATATCAATGTCCACCAAAATGCAAGCAAAGATAGAGAGGCTCATAATTGTTGTAAACGCATCCACCTTTAAGAAACAACCAATAGAGTTTCCAATGGTCTCAAAGCAAGAATTCTCCCAAAATTGAAAGGGGAGATTTGGGAGACAAACCCATACAGGACGCACACTGAGTGATTCAATAAGAGGCTTAAAGGAGATTGCCCAAGGTTTGGCCAAGAGAGAGTGATTCCCTTAGCCCCACAACTTACTTTGCACCAAATCACAATCTTCATAAGAAATAAAGAGCAATTAAAAACCCCTTTGCACAAGTGAAAACTCAATGTTACTAAAGAGTGAGGATCTCCCACAATCGAAGACCCAATGATGCAAATCTGAAAGGGAAGGCCAAAAACCAACGAATCTACAGACCAACCAGCAGCTTTGATAAAAATGCACATTCTTTACCACATCCAAACCACACATGACCATAGGGGATGTCTTGACACAAGCAAGAGGTCGAGATTTCACCTTTAAAGGAATAGCTACAACAAATTTGGCAACGCAAGCAAAATTTTGTCTGCCAATAAAAGTCTTTGGAGGGGGGTGAGAAATCTTTCCACCAATAGCCAAAGCTTCAAAAATGCCAATAGCAGGGTGTGGAGCAGACACTAGGATAGGAAAAGAGAGTCTAGAGTGAGCCTCACACAACCCATTAGAAACGAATGCAAGAATGTCTACCACTACAAGCAAAGCAATCGAATCACCCACAAGGCCTAAGAGCAAAGTAGTTATTCCAGCATCTATCATGTTACACAATTAACTCCCTCAGTTTCTAACATTAATTATCTTTTTCAAATTTTATTTAGGAGACAGCACTTACCACAATGTTTATCATTGCAATAAAAAATAATGTTGAGCTGAAAATTATAATACCTCATTTATTATAACTAAGCATAATTCTCTAGACTTCAACAAGAAAGACACATAGAGCACAGACCTCTATATCATATGTAGACATGCAAGTATTAACCTCCAATATTCCAAAAATAAATAAATGTAATTGTTATCTTCAAGCATTATATTTCAACAATTACTTGTGTATCACAACTAAATGCTTCAGCCAAAAACACTTCCCATTGGAGAAATAGCACTGGGCAAAACCTATTTCTATTGCAGCCTTCTGTTATCTCAACATGCATAGAGTTGTTTGGGAATGCTCTTATTTTATAGTATATTTAATAATTTGTTTTTCATAGAATGTATTGTACTGTCTTTTTAAAAGGCTTAAAAAAAACTAGCATAGAGATAAAATATAGAGCATATTTAAAAAGAAAATATGTACATCAAAAATTGCAATCCAACAAAATGCAAAGGTTACGCTATGGTTACACTAATAGGGAGACCCAGGTAACATATCGAAGAGAGTAATATATAAATGAGCAAGAGATATTTTTGAGTGATTTTAATCCAATGTAGAAGGACAATAAACTTAAAACTTACGAGATATGTTAACCATTAATCTGATACACCGGTCATGTATAATACATAAACATTTGTTGTTCATTGTTTTCAATGACCAAAGAACAATAACAAAATAATGCCTTCATAATGTTGAATTGAGTGCAAGCATCGATATCAATATACATATACCGGATTCTTGAAATTGAGAATGTTGGCTAGATAGATGACATTGAGTAGTTTTGTTATCTGCTATTTTCAAGAATGTGGTCATCAACATTATAGTAGCTTTGATTTGGATATCTTTTAATCAATGCGATTAATCTCCCTACTCTTAAAGGAGACAAACAAACATATGAAACTCCTTGAAATAATTTAAGTCACATGCTTTTATTTAATTGTTCTTTTCTTACACTTCTATGAAAAAATTAAAATAATTTGCCAAGTGGTGAATACTGTATTTTATAGCCATATTTGTTAATATTTATCTAGACACGTGATCACAGTGTACTTAGTTGTGAATACAAAACAACTAATTACACATCTTCACTGTGTTTTTAGGACTGAAAGGATCATCCTATCGATTACCAATAGGGGAGAGACAAATTTAACAACTATTTTGCAAAGTGGCCTGCACCAGTCCTCTAAAGTATTTTGAAAACATCTCTAGGAGGATGAGGTGAGGCATATTTATTGTGTCTGCATAAATAATGGGCTCAATTGTCCGGCTACATTCCTGCCTTACGATTGTGGAAGTACAAAGTTTAATGCAACGATTAGTAAAGTAAAACAAAGACAGACCAGAGTGAGCAGTCCTATATTTCCACAGGGTGCCCAGGGCAGAAAGGCTGTGTGCTGCTATCCCAAATTCATGCCCACTCATACACGCATCTGGTATAGTTACAAGATCCAAACTTGCAGAAACCAATTACTAAGAATTTCAGTTAAACACTTCAGCTTATAGGCAACTACCATTTAATTAATAATAATAAAAAGTAATAATTTCAAATGCTTTTAATGACTTTGTTTGAGATTCATTATAGCCTATTTCTACGTGAGTAGAGGAAAAATTTGTAAATGGCATTTTCTCCAAGAGAAAATGGTGTACCAGTAACCTATCACATATACTATATGCAAAAAACTTGAATTCAAAACCCATTTTCTAGGCAGCTGACAATGTACATGTTCAAACCTACTAAATGGCACATTATCTGAAAACATAAATGTATACAAAACCTGTCAATATCCTGATACTCTTACTATCATTCTAATGGACTATCAAAACTTTGTGCAAGACTAACTATATCAGTTGCCAACTTTTAACGAGAGAAATTGGTTTTGAATGTTCCTAGATGCCTTCCTAGTTAAAAAAATTCTATTAGTTTTTCTTAAACCAGACCCAGAATCATGTGGCCTGCAACACTCGCAAGCTCTTCAAAACAAGTTGCCAACTTTTCATGAGAGAAATAGGTTTTGAATGTTCCTAGATGCTTTCCTAGTTCTAACAAATTCTATTAGTGTTTCTTAAACCAGAACCAGAATCATGTGGCCTACAAAGCTCACAGGCTCTTAAAAACATCTATATATCAAATTTGCTTCATAAATTGTCCAATAAACAGGCGCAGTAATTTGTACTAGAGCAAACAAAGAGAAACTTCACCAAGAGACAAATGGAGTTCCTTTTAGGTATTGATGAATTCATGTTCCACGTATCAAATTTTTCCTTAGCCTTATCTATTCATTAATAAGTCAATGGCTATTATCATATAAATGAAGACTGCTATCTGTAAGGTGTAGCAGTTTCCATTAACTAAGAACCAATCCATTACCAAGTTATGAACTAAGCTTTTGGGACTAACAAACCACCACGGCTTAAGATTCATCAATCAAGGTGGAAATTTTCACACTATGATAACATAAGGTTAAAACAGAAAATTGTAGTCCACACTCAAATCAGACTCCGTGTAACACCCAAGATATGAAGCAATAAAAATCCCTCATAAATGCAAAAATAATACTCCATGACTAATGGCACAAGTTCCTTGCAACAGGCGACAGCAAGGTGAAAATTACCAAAATAGCAAGCCCAAATAAAATTAAAAATCAGTCAACTGTAAAATATTGTCAATGTTGCAAATGGTTCATTCTTGCCATCCCAATCTTCAAAAAGTAATAAGACCATCAATAGCATAACACTTATCTTTAACCTCTTCTATACCTATCCTCATTTCTAACACAGGCCAAAAGTGCAATTAATATTACCTTTCATGTACATAAGGAAGATTCCACCCCACAAAGCAGCCCAAATACACAAAACTATATTTCTACAAACCCAATTATGCATTACAAGATAATGCTCGACTCAGTACAATTAGTAAATGTGTCTTCCTGCTGTCATGTACCCCACCCATAACTTATATTTTGTTTAGATTACTGATAAGTTTTGGATAAAAATCATCGAACTCTTGCCAATTGGGTGGCAGTCCAGTGCCTAAATTTGATGGATGTGTCTGTCTTTAACAACTTTTATCATTAAAAATAATTAAACTTTAGGAAGATTGTATCACCTGTTGGGGAAATTTTTTTAGCAGACTGTCAAATTATATTAACCATAGTAAAATACATAACTGCTCTATAATATTTTTTTCAGCATACTATATTTTCACATTTGAAATGCAACTCTGATTGAATAACTGTCCCAAAAAATCAGCTCAACAGACAGCCTTAACTCAAATTTAGGCCCTGGTTGGAACCAAGGTAAAACCCTGGAAAATTTGAAGGGTTGGGATTGCTTGCATTCAGATTTCACCCATGGGTCTATAAATTATCAAAACCATCAGATTTACTCCCAAGCTTGGTGAAGAGGACAAAACCCGAGGGCACAAAATTCAAAGATTTTTTATATTTGCACACTTATCAGATTGCTGTCTAGTTTGGCTAACCTGACAAATAAAGTATACCTTATTCCAATGTATTTGTTACAAAAAAGAATCCAATAAAAAGTTATCATTGTAATCTGTGTGTGAGAACAAATGACAAATAGTTGGCAACCGGCAGTAAACCCCTTAGAAAACAAGTTTTGCCTGCAATTGTCAATGCTTGATTAAAAGCACCATTAAAAATAATTAAAACTTTAGGAAGATTGTATCACATGTTGGGGAATTTTTTTTAGCAGTCAAATTATATTAATCATAGTAAAATACATAACTGCTCTATAATATTTTTTTTCAGCATACTATATTTTCACATTTGAAATGCAACTCTGATTGAATAACTGTCCCAAAAAATCAGCTCAACAGACAAGGTCTTAACTCGAATTTAGGCCCTGGTTGGAACCAAGGTAAAACCCTGGAAAATTTGAAGGGTTGGGATTGATTGCATTCAGATTTCACCCATGGGTCTATAGATTATCAAAACCATCAGATTTACTCCCAAGCTTGGTGAAGAGGACAAAACCCGAGGGCACAAAATTCAAAGAATATTTATATTTGCACACTTATCAGATTGCTGTCTAGTTTGGCTAACATGACAAATAAAGTATACCTTTATCCCAATATATTTGTTACAAAAAAGAATCAAATAAAAAGTTATCACTGTAATCTGTGTGTGAGAACACATGACAAATAGTTGGCAACCGGCAGTAAACCCCTTAAAAACAAGTTTTGCCTGCAATTGTCAATGCTTGATTAAAAGCACCATGATAATTTCCAGGGAAGATTAAAGCTACTATACTCCTCATGACATTAGATTTTATACTGCACCTGTACCCAAAAAATTCAACAATGTCATATTGCCTGTGCTTCAATTCGCGAACATAATTTGTTCAAAAAGATTGCAATAGTGCTATGCCACTAAAGCATAAAAGCCCAACATTCTTAATAGACATTAAAAGCTTGCCCAGATGAGCAAATGTGCAATCCCAAAGTTAATCAGTTGTCACTAATTGCCAACTAAAAGACAAATTTACCATAGAAGTCAACTCATGACCCAACCAGCCTACATGTATCTTGCAGGCAAATTCAACTTAATAATCTTGATTTTTTGCTTTATTATTTTTATTGCATCTTATATTCTTTCTTTTACTCTCAACCTCCTTGTTTCTGGCACTCTTTTCTTCTTCTCCTTACCATCTGGCACTCTTTTCTTTATCTCTTTACCATCACCAAATATTATCTTATTGAACTAGTTTGTATCCCAATTTTTCTACATCATCCTGACAATAGATTACTAAGAATGATCCAAAATGTTGATGCAGAAGACTTGTGCAGTTAATTCCAAACTTTATGCTGTGCGACTGTAGAAAAAATCACATCCACAAAAAAAATCAACACTGTATCTAGACCATATACTGACAGCAAGCGTTCAACTGACCTGAATATTATGTCATCTTCACCTCCAGCAATAAACATAATTCATACAAGTTAAACTATTGATGACAACTAAACCACGTATATTCTATGCCCAAGGAAAAGATGTCCTCCGACATTAAGGGCTCTTAGTGAAAGAGGACAATAAAATCCACTAAGCTTCATCTGTAGCCCCTCAAATGCAAACACATTAAATCCACTAAAAGCTTCATCATTACAGAAAAGCAAAGTTGTATTTATGCAGTTCCACTGTGCACTCTCAAAAACTAAATTAATTTTGATAGCTGCAATAGATACACAAAACAACTTTTAAAAAAATAAATATATACACATTTGAATGATTTCCATATTCTGACAAGTCATCACTACCCATTGATAAAATTTCAAATTTAAAAACATGCAGAAATTTTATTTTCATGTGTAAACCTAGAACACAGATTTTATTCTACTGCAATTTTTTCTCCAAATATAAACCTAGTATTAGATATTTCATTTAATAAAAAGCGAAGGCCTTATTTTCATACATTTGGGGTTGCTAAGATTTGTATACTCTCTAACCTTCCTGTTAGCCATCTTATCTCCTGCAAATAAACACCACAAACCCTAGTTTATTTCACAGGTGTTCTTTCCTGCAAATGGAACCTAAGACTTGCACAAAATAAAATTTAACACTAGCAGGCAGAAAATGGGTGATGGGCTGGGAGGAAGAGTTGGGGCAAGCAGGTAGAAAGAGGGCAAGGAAGACAGCAAGTATACAGAAATGAAGTGAAAAAACCAAACCTTTTGCCTTCACAGATCTTAGTACGTAACCGCTGAAGTGTGCGCAAAGCATCATAGCCTTGTCACCTGCAAAACGCACTCTCTATATCTCCTGTGACCCTATTGTGCAGCCTACATTCTGTTCTGGGATGTTCAATATAAAGAGGCTTCAGAGGTTGTCTTAGGGCGGTGGCCTGGGCAGCTATTAACATTTACTCACATTTATTGCAACAGGCATTTCGAAAAACTTAATACAACCAAGACATCAGAGCGTGTTCCCCACATTTGTTTTTAGACATGAATTTTGCAGCATGAGACATGATCTTTCGGATGGAATTCCAACTTAGAATATCAATAGCCTATCGGCTAATTATTCAATTAGATTTCAACAATAAGCTGTGCACAAATGCAAATTGTGTTTACATGTATGTCTTCCACGACACATGCATTCAACCTGTACATTCCTCCTTAAATTTGCAAGTTCCAACCATTCACTTCCTCTTTAACAAAGAACATCGCTACACCATTTGGCTACTCTAGAACTTTTACAGTTTTATTTCAAACAACAAATTTTCCTGATTCCAATCTGTCCTCTTGTAATACACTAAACACTATAAAATATGAAGTATATTTACAAAGCAAATCTGTGCATTATGGTAATTATTCAATCAGATTCCAACAATAAGCTGTGTACAGATGCAAATTGTGTGTACATATTTTTCTTCCACGACATAAGCATTCAGCCTGTACATTCTTCCTAAAATTTGCAAGTTCCAACCATTCGCAAAGAACATAGCTAGACAATTTGGCTACTCTTCAACTTTTACAATTACTTCAAACAACAGATTTTGCTGATTTCAAACTGTACTCTTGTGATACAGTAGACACCATAGGCATAAACTAATCTACATGATTATTTAACACAATCAACAATGTGTCCCTTGTTAATTATTGGAGTCAATAGTTGTATAGAAGAAAAAAGTTAAAAGGTATATGTTGTAATCCCTGAGACATTGATGAAAAAGACCTTCACATCATAGCAATTAATCAACAAAAGCTATTATTTACAAGAATTTGTCATAAATAATAAAAATATACTAGTAGTCATGCTGTAACACATGCCGGCTAAGCAGCCATCCATAGATATGGAAGCAATGTATAATATCTATATCTAAAGCAATTCCCGTACAATTCAGTTACGAATTAATCTTGCTGCCATGTTTGACAAAGCAATTTATTTTCACAGAAGTTAAATCTCTGCAAATGCTCCAGAGGCCCAAAAAATGGACAAAATGCATTTGGCTTGTTCTCTAAAGTATTTTTCAAAGAGACGAGTAAAAAATTAACCTATAAAGTTCCACCAAAAATATTGCATATTACTAACCAGCCTAAAACAATGTGACCTATCGCTTAATATGTGTGAAATTGATCTTTTGGAAAGGAGAGAACCAAACAATGCAATGAAACTTCATGCCCAAGGATTGTTCTCATCAAGAAAAATGGCATTGTGCTCCCGCAATTCTAGGATACTATCTTCCTTGAAAACTCTGGTCGTTAAAATTTTCCCAAGTCACCAAAGACTATTAAAATCAACTCAAAAATTAAAGGTACATGACTAAATTGAAAAAAAAGGAGCTATTGATACACAAAAACAGTATATCACAAGAACATCATGGAGTCCATAGTATTATACTGTTAAATTTCTTTAACATTTTGGAATAGAGTCATTTCCATTAAACCGAATGGTGTAACAAGCAAGCAATTAATTATAAGTGTAAAATCGCAACAAGTTACATGAATAGTTGTCAGTGTCACTATCTATGAAAACATCGGAAAACCATCAAACTCGATATTTTAAAAAATCTGATGATTGAAATTAAATATTCAAAATGATTTTAATCTTCTCCACCACCATAGCTAACAATACCTTTACCTGTTCCTGTATCATCATCCCTTCTTGCCGCAGTTTCTTCATCCTCAAGTACATCATCCATGATATCATCCTCTCCAACATCCTCGATATCCTCTTCTGCATCTTCATCACCTCTTGGAACACGTGTTTTAGGACCATGACTCAATTTATGTGACTCCAGATCATTATCCATGCTCTCCTGTAGACTGGCTGCAGTATTCCCATTTCTAGCACTGCCCGCATTTTGCCACCTCTGAAGTTCCACTTCAACATTGGCAAGTAGTTGCTCACTAATTTCTTTCTGGTATTCTGTTAACTCTTGTCTACGACTAGCTTTCCATTCCGAAAACTCCTTTGAACAATTATAAAGCAAAGAAATCAAAACCGGTAAACCAAAGGAATAAAGCAGAAGATCAAAATCTTGATAATTTATTACAAAACCACTGATAGTATACTACCTTCTGTTGCTCTTCAAGCAGCTTCAAATAATTCTCTGAAGGTTTTTCTGGGACATAGTATATTTGGGGTTCTGTTGTTGTCCTGTATGGAAAATGTATAAACAATTAATACAAAATACTCATTATTCTCTCAAATGTACCAGCATGTTTGACCATGTACACCAAATCAGATCCTAGGTTGAGCCAAATATGCACAAGTTGCAAAGATGTCGGGGTTATCATCAAAGGAATTGATTTTCTTCTATATAGAAGCTAAACACAATCTAATCGACACTGATAACAAAACTGATACAGCAGATAATACTATGCTTCCAACAGAAACTTATCTTTGCTCCCAACAAAATTGTCTATGAGCACTTGAGCCAAAATAATAACCTGCAAAAACATTTATGGTCGTAATAGATTAAACTCTCTCTAACAGATAATTTATGCAGCCAATGACAAACATTTGTTTCAAATGTTTCAATATTTAATATTTATTACTGTGTGCATGGGCATGTGATTACAAGCATTGCTTAGCTAAAATAGGGGAAAAGGTTGGTATTCATGGCTTTGAAATTACACCCTAATGACCTAAGTTCATCCATGAAAAACCAGACAATGCCTTAAACGAAGTTTGCCAAACAGATATCAATATTTGAGAAGTGTGAGGTTTAAGACCCCACAAAGAAGAAAATGCACTTTACCTTAAAAATTTGCAAAGTTTGTTATGGTGTTCAGTCCATTGCAGGAAAAGCAGTTCCAGTTTCTTCTCTTCTGCTTTTGCAGCAACCCGTGCACGAAGAGTCTGTGTGTATAATTAAAAATATAAGCCCAGTATATAAATTCAAATGCCTCTTATATGCTAGCTGACACACTCAGTGTCGTATAAGCCCTTGCAAGGCATTATTGAATTATTATGACTCACAATGCAAAAAAATATTTAAGAAATGTACCAAATCCCGGCGTCTCTTTTCAGCAAGCTGCTCACGCTCTTGTTGACGAAGTTTTTCACTTTCCTCACGTGCCCTTTGCTCTGCCTGAAACAGTAAACTAGACGAGAGTTGAGCATATCTCTTTAATACAACACTGAACAATTGAGCTAAACAGAACCCAAATAAATAAACATCTCCTATGGCAATAATTCAAAACTGAAAATGTAAACCCAACTCATTAAATAAAAGGTTGAAGCATTGAAATTTGAAATGCATCATAGAATAATTTTCCAACTACAAGAAGGATATAAATCACTCACTCTTCTTAAAGAATCTGATCGCCGCATGAATGCTTCTGATGATGACAGTTGCTTGTCCTCCTCTCGAAATTTCTGTTTGAATAATAAAAATGTAGCTGTCGTTAATTCACAATTAAATGCAATTTAAGATAGTATTAAAAATGAATATTTTGCAAATGACAAACAGTGACCATACTTCTACAACATCATGTTCAACAAAGGTCTCTTTAATACTTGGTTCAGAATTTCAAAATATGCCTACATCTCACATACATGTCAAGTAATGAAAAGTTGAGTGTCTTAATAATAACCTCAAGTGTCCCCAAAAGTTGTCCAAGCATTCTCCTATTACGCTTCACCAAGCTTGGATCTTCATTCTTAGGTAGGACCCTTGGTACATTCTCAACGGGTTGGGCATCTTGCTCCTAGCATATCACAAATGGAAGTTAGGCATCCCAGGAAATTTGCCTACATACCAATTCAAGTTTCCCAACATACAGATGCAATTCAGTTCATAAATAAGATTTACACACTTCTGAGAGGCTATGAAACAAACGAGCCACAGAAAAATTGCACACACAAATAACTAAGATACAACCCACTCGACATAAGCATTTACACCTTCAACTCACTTCGAAGTTCAAAGGCTGTTCTCAACCAATGCAAAGCATTTACGGATAAATTAGGGGAACAAGTTGCAAAACAACCAGCAAAGTTAAATAACCATATTAATACAATCCAATCCAATAGAAGAGCCAAAGTAATCATGTAATGTGACTCACCATCCAGTTTCCTCTATCTCTCTTTGTGCCACTCTGATTACGATGTAAATTCAAGTGTTTACCATTGGCTTTGCTGTCATCCTGTTTCAGATCTGCTATTTTGTCTTGTTCCTTGCCCTCTTTCTTTTCCTTTGAATCATCAACGATCTCTCCATCTTCAACCTAATGAATGGAATAATGTTCATTTATGTTTTTCATAGATTCAATAATGGAACTCTTTAAAAAGTGGAGATGACTAAACAATAATCTTGCCTTTACTACAGCTGACAAAAGTCGCCTCTTGGCTGGAGGCTCATCATCAACCTCAGGCTTATCTGCCTGCCAAATAATTAAAAAACCAATTGATGAAACATGTTGGTTAAATCTTTTAATGCTTCCACAGTCAAGCACTAATAAGTGACTAGAAGAGAGAGTACGCACCGTCCGTACAAATCCCCGTCCTCTACCAAGTGTGCGACCCCCACCAGGGCCAACATTGCGGGTATTATTGCCAGAAAATCCACCTCTCCGAATACCTCTTGGATCACGTAGCCTCTCTGTAATCTACACAACAACATATAGAGTTAACAGCACATCCAAATACAACAACTGCATACGCATTGAATTTTATTTTGTCTTGGACTAGCGCAGATACCATCTCATTTGTTACTCAACACCTATTAGGATAAATCTAAGCTCAGAACTTCCCGGCACAGAAGTTTTCTACCACGGCATATAGATGGATCACTGCAGCGAGGCATTCTCACTGACCTCGTGCTCACGCTAAATTACTAAAGAAATCACTCCAACCCCGTAGAAACCCAAGGTTCTCGGCTTTGTGGCCCTAGCATTGCTACCCAAGGGGTATGGATAGAAAAAAATATGCTTCCGAAAAGCTCATAATAAAAGAAAAAAAATCTTAAAATAACACTCTGTTGACCCTAGACACTCGGTGAAGCAGGTCAATGTTAAAGGACAGAAAAAATTTCGAAACTTCAGCAGGAGAAAATTAACACACTTTTTCATATACGACTTACTACTCAAAGTGCAAAGCCACTAGTTTATAAGATACCATCTGAGCAACCACCATGACAAATTTAACTGTGATTTGAAACCAAATGAAACTAAGATCCTACAACGCTCCCCTTTTCTACTTTGATCTTTATGTTAAAACATTAAAAATCCCAAAGTTCCCTTTTCAAACCCACTGAAACACAAACCTCCCACTGCTGCCGATTGAGTTCATCGATCTCCTTGCGAAGTTCCTCCGCAGTCTTCTCCACCATAGCGTTGGCCTTGCCGCCTGCAACAAAACCCTCGAGAGCAGCTAGGGTTTGCAAAGAGAACAAAAATAAACAATGGGTTAAAGATTCCAAATACCCAAATGGAAACAAATCAGAACAAACTCTTCCTCTAGAGCAGGATATATATCTCACTGAAGGAATTCGTTCGGATTAACACGTATCAGGAGGCGAACCCTTAAATTTCATGCAATTTCAAAGATAAATACATTTAAACGGTGGAAATTTTGCTAAAATCGTGAAGAACGATCCCGTAATATTTTAGACTGCCCTAAATGTATTATTTTATTGTCGGCTTTACATGTCCATAATCCTAACTTTGACGGTCGACCTTTTAACAATTAACCATTTCAGGAACTTTTAATCTTACCGACCTTAAAAATAATTTCTTCCTTTTTTTTTTCATGAGTATATGATGGAAAAAATGGAGAGTGGAGACTTGGATGGAGGTAGTGGAGGCATCTATCTAGCCATCAGAATCTAAATCTTATAGATGTTGGTGAAGGTGGTAAGGGAATGCCACTAAAGAGACAAAGGGAGATGGATTAGGGTGAGGGGTTTCCTAGCGAATGGATCGATATCGTTGATAATTTTTTTTAAAATAAAATTGAAAATGAAAAGCATTAATCACCACAATAGTGACCAACAAAAACAAGCTTTTAACATTTTAAACATGCTGCCCCATTTTAGCATTTGAAACGTGTCACAAACTACATAAATTATGTATGTGTCTAAAACATGTATGTGTAATGTTTTTAGGTCTTTACTAAATATTTTCAAATGATTTGAAGGGTAGCGATGGTGAACAAGTTGTGTAGCGACTAGGGCACGCTTTCCCTAGCCCATTGTTTTGCACTTTTTATGTGCACAAGGGTATTTTTTATCGCTTAGGGGCTAGAGGTTTGAGGGACAATGGTCCATTGTTTCTCTATAGGGAGTATGTGTGGGGAGAAGGGGGTGTAGCAAACGGTGAAGGGTGTAGAAATCGATGAAGGGTGAAGGGTGTAGGGATTGTAATAGCACCATTCACAGGGTTGCATTGAAAATTTTTCACATATTGATTGTTATTGCTTGCAAGGGACCATTCTTTGGGGTCAACTTGGTCTCTGAGGTCTATGTAAGATGATACTTTGGATACCTATTCTTTTAGTGTTTTTTTCTTATGGATAATCAAGGGATAACAGCTACTCAAGAGGGCTCTAGTGGTTTAGAGATGATAGACCAATCATCTTTGATGCATGTGAGTGTCATGGTGCACTTAAGAAAGTCTCATTCTAGAGAAGGGGTTTCCTCCTTAAAAGGGTGGTGCAGGGCACCTAGGTAAGGCTACTTAGTAACCTAGGGTCCCTAGTGTTGATTTTTGGCTTGTAGTGGCATTAGCCAAGCCACTAGTGGAATAAGGAGACCAGTTGGTCTCTAATGTGTTTTGTTAGGGTGTTAGCTCTTACTTGGTTTCCCTAAGTCCTAGCTGAGTCTTGTTGAGTTAGATTTGGCAAACTTAGTCAAAGTGCCAAATGGTGGAAAATGTTGTAAGATACCTCTTTGATGTTTTCAAAGGTTAAATATGGTCTTAAGGACCTTAGAATGGTCAGAAATGAGTCACACAATGATGTGACCAAGTGGTTAGCTAAGCCACAAAAAGTTGTTGTGACAACTTTGAAAGTTGTCATGACAACTTTCAAAGTTGTCATGCAACATTTCACAAAACCTAGGAAATGGCTCAAAGAGGCCCAAATCCCGACCCAAGGGTCCTAACACATGGGATTGGATATATAATGGTGAAAAACCCTAATTTTGAGCATGGGGAGTCATGTTGTACGGAAACCAAGACCTGGAAGAAGAGTTTACGGTGTAACTTTGTGTGGAACTCGAAGATTTTGTGTGTAACAGAGCTATTAGATGGATAATGGGGTGACTGTAATTATTGCATGTTTTATATTAGTATGTTTTTTATTCTTAGTGGTGGTAGTTGATCATTTTGATAGGTTTTAGTGTTGGTTCTTTAATCTTTTGTTTCCTGGCCTATCTCGGGTTGGTCCAGACAGATTTTGTAAAATGGAGTGCTAGCTCACTCTCCCACCATACAATTTGTATGACCCTTTGGGATCTGTGACTAGACTCCATGTGTAACATAATGGTGCAAGGATGGGCCCTAGAAAGCATGGGAGGTATTTTTAATGTGATGCCCTAGGCGAGCCTGGAGTGCATGGCTAGGGATCACAGTGTGTTGCAGAGATGAGGAGAGCAATTGAAAGCACTCATTGCTTCAATCCAAGCATGTGGAGAGGAGGCCAGGTGTGTTAGGAAGCATCACCAACAATGAGAAGCCTTAGTGAATGGTTTGAACATGAGAAACATCAAACCCTCACTGGTTCGGTCAGAGAACAAGGAAACACTTATTTTTAGGCCCATTTTTAGGAAACCCTTGTACAGACAGGTTGAAGGAAGGAGACCAGAAGAATTTGAAAGCCCTTCCAAAAGGGTACTCGAATCTATAATTATTTGGGTAATTTGTTAGGAGAGTTTTTGAACTAGAAGCCAAAAGGTGTCCAATTAGGCCTAATAGCCTTGTAGCCCTTTTTGGGACAATCAACAAAAGAATCTTGAAAGTGATAGAGTTTTCCTTGAGAGAAGTGGAGTTAAGCATGGTTTTGGATCATATTCCAAATGATTTAACCCTCCTCTCCATTCGAGGGTCAGTGCAGGCAAGAATCCATATTTTGGAGGATGATGATGCTAGAAGGCACCCATGGAGTGATGTGAAGGAAGCTTGATTCAACATTGGTGTTAGCAAGCTGAATGGAAAAGGATCATAAGTTTGAATCCTTGTGGGGTTACTAAATCAAGTACCCTATAGGCTATAGACATAGCCTTGTGAGATCCTAGAAGAGCCTAGGATAGGAGTAGCAAGACTTGTGTTACATAAGATTGGTATCAAAGCTGATTAAAGATTTGGAGATTAGTGTATGTCTCTATATATTGGTGAATCAGTAGGGGAGAGCACTATGGTGATAAATGCAGATCTAGCTAGAGAGGTGGAAGAGAAAAAGGATAGGAATAGACTCCTTGAAGATGTCACAGATGAGATGAGGATCAAACGCTAAGAAGTAGTTGATCAGAGATCCCTAGAACAGAATAAAGATGCTAAAAAAAGTGATAGAGGTAAAAAGCTTGTGGATGAAGATGATATCATCCCTGAACCAGACCCCCCAATGAATGAGGAACCATTCTTGAAAGCAATCAAAGCATTGAATGCAAAGGCATTTGAAGGACTGCCACTATTTAGTGGGAAAATGGACATTAAAACAATCATGGAATGGATTGAGGGGATGGAAAACCATTTTGAGTGTGAGGGTGTGACAGAAGCCCAAAAGATCAAGGTTGCCAAATCAAGATTAAGAGGGTCAGCCTTGACATGGTGGAAGTACCTACAAGATGAAAGAGTAAGAATGGGCAAGCTACCTATAGCAAATTGGAAAGCCATGGTGACCAAGGTGAAGGAAAACTATATGCCTGAAGACTATGAAATTCAACTTCATAAGAAAAGACAAGGATTAAAACAAAAGGACTTAGATGTGGCCTCTTATGCAGAGGAGTTTCAGAAGTTGTGCCTTAGGTCCAAGATCCAAGAAGAGGAATCCATCAAGGCAGCCAGATATTTGAGTGGTCTCAAATGGAACATCTAGGAGGAGATAAGCTTGTGGACTCCAACCACTCTCCAAAAGTGCCACCAGTTAGCTCTCAAGGGTGACCCACTTGGTCTCTACCTTTGCCTCTACCTTTGCCTCTTAATAGGGGTAGAGGCAAAGGTAGAGACCAAGTGGGTCACCGAGGTGGTCATCAAGGTAGGGGTAATGAGTAGAGAAACCAAGGAGAATCCAAGTTGACCGAACTATTAGGATTAACAAGGCAGAAATAACAATTATGTGCAAATATAACCAATATCAGAAAATAATAAACCACACATAAGAGAACACAAGACACAAAGATTTAACGTGGTTCACCCAATCCCTGGGCTACATCCACTAATAGTGAGTCCAATATTTTATTATCCAATGATTACAACCTGATTACAATCAGTAATCCCTTACAGCTCAATTCCGCTGCAAGTACTAAAATCATACATCATAATGAAATCCCTAACCCTAAGCCAATATAACAAGGCTTATGTTGATTAACAAGTTAACCCTAAAATACTTGACGAGTCAACCTAAGAAAAGGCTTGACGAGTCAACCTAGGGAAATGTTTGACATGTCAACTCAAAAATGTTTGACGAGTTAACCCCTCAAAAAAAATTCGGGGCAATGCCCTGAACCCCACGACGAATGAAAAGTGTATAGTACTTTCTTGATCAGTCACCACAAGCTAACACGAACATGGAGGTGAAACCAATTAAAGAGGGGGTAATTCTAGAGGTAGAGGTACACAAGGAGGCCCTAATAGAGGAAGAGGTACAGGAAAGAGCAACTCATACTTTGCAAGTATGAAATGTTACAATTGTGGCAAGTTGGGTCACCTGACTTATAGGTACCCTGATAAGCCTGCCTCATCAAATAGTGGAAAGAGGATTGCACATGCTCACGAAGACACAACAAGTGTCAAGACAGCTGAGGTTGACCATATTGAATTAGAAATGGGAGAAAATTTAATGTTCAAGAGGATTTTGATCAGACAGATGGTTAAGGATGAACCCAAGCATAGAAGAGCTTTGTTTAGGATGAGATGTAAAATCCTTGGCAAGGTGTGTAAGGTGATTGTAGATTCAAGCTCCATAGAGAATATTATCTCAGAAGAAGTTGTGAACAAACTAAAGATGGAGAAGATCTCTCATGTCAATCCATACAAGGTGACATGGCTAAATAAAGGGCAGAGTGTGTTGGTGAATGAGCAGACTTGGGTGGAGTTTTCAATTACAGGGTATAAGGACAAGCTACTTTGTGATGTATTGCTTATGGATGCATGCCACTTTCTGTTAGGCAGGCCTTGGCAATTTGATAGGAGTGTAGTGTATGATGGGAAGGAGAACTCAATATCTTTCAAGAAAGATAACAAGACTTTCAAGATTCAGTCACTAGTAAATTTTAGCCTGTTTTTCGACGAGGATTAGTCAAATTTTTTATACCAATTGGTCGACCAAAACTGTCGTCGAACTTTTTTCGTCACTTATACGACAGGAAAAATCATCGTCAAAATTCTGACATCCATAGTGGTTGAATTATCGACCGAATCATCGTCAAAGCGATTGCTTCAACCTGGACCATACCTTTTATCTATGCGACCAAATCTCGTCGCACTTTCGATGACATGTGGTCGGAATAGACATTGAATACATAGCATCCTCGTCGAAATGCCAAAGATAGTTCATCTAAAGTTCGATGACATTTGGTCGAAATAAAAATTGAACACATAGCATTCTTGTCGAAAGAACTGTAAATTTATATGTCGAAAAATTGACCAAGAATAATTTTTGGTTTATATATATATATATATATATATATATATATATATATATATATATAATCAAATTAAGCATACCAATATTATCACATAAAACATTATGAAATTATGAAATTGTCATATTATACCAAATACAAATTATGAAATTGTTCATCCTCGTGACTATGTTTTCACCCTCTCTAAAATTTTACTAGATATTGTTATCGTTCCTTCTAGATAGGAACTTGGTTCGTGATAATCATTAGAAAGAAAAGGAATATCCTCAAATATTTCATCATCATCTTTGTCATGTGTGTCTATGAAAAGATGCATATAAAATATCAAAGCATATTAAGTATACAATCCATTTGTCAAACCCTACAATAGAATGGAAGATTTTTCAATTTTGAATTTGTAAAATATTTCATATCACACAAAACTAACCAAAGACAAATTATTAAATTGTTCATACCTATGAATAATTATTCCTCATGTCTAAATTTCTCTTAGACATTGCTAGCTTTCCTTTTGGATAGGTCTTTTGGTTCCGCATGCTTCTTTCTATTTTAAATCTAGAAACAAACAAAAGAAGATAAAAACAAGAAAAACATACTCCATGTCAATAATTTCATTTAATGAAGGATTCAAGTTTCATTAATTTCCTTGATATAACTAATGAAGTTGCCAATAATGTTATTAATCTAATTGAGAAAACTAAGCATAAGTGTGAATCCTGTATTAATTTTGACTCGAGGGATAGATCATTAATACACCTGATGGACCATTATACAATATTGCAAATATTAAAGATAATCTCTCTTAAGGAGTGCTCATAGATCCAACATGCATTGTGAAAGTTATTATTGAAGAACATCTCCGTACACAAAAATTTGGTCATGATACATATGATAAATCTAATCTTGTGATTAAGGTGCACGACGGTTTCACTTGTCCCATCCTAGGTTCGGTCACCCTTATTGTCAAAGTTGATTTTAAGTCCTTAGATGTTACCCTTTCTATTGTCCCTGCCTTGGACTTGTTTTGTGTGAAATTAGGACATCCTTGGCTCAATGGCATGAAAGCTATTCCTTCTATCATCAATAAGTGTTTAAAGTTTCCCCACAACGAGCAAGTTATAACAATAAATCAGTCTCTTTAGCCCTTAACTAATCATGGGAATTCGACAATATTTTGAAGATTCTAGATTATAAGTGGTTATTTTCTATGGTCATATGGATTGATAAGCCATTTAGTGTCAATTTGGATGTAACCGGTTGGGTACTCTTAGTATTTTTAATGGTTGTTACGAATCAGGTAGAGGCAAATGTTTTGATATAATAAAAAGTTGTAATCATCGTGAAGTTGACAACTTAGTTGTCAACTCCATGACATAATTAGTATCAATAATTACACTCTTCGGTCATAAAGAATAGTTAGAGTAGTTAGGTCATTTAGGAAGTTGGTTTAGACGTTATGTGAGTCAATTTTAGAGGTTATTGTTTTGGATCTTCTAAAAGAAGATCTCAGTTATGCAATGGAGGACAAAAGGTTGAGAATCAGTGAATGAGGAAACAATGTAATGGGAACAAAATAATAAAAGGAAGGATCAAATTTCTGTTTAGATCTTTTTAGTTCTTAATCCTTTCTCATTTACGTTCACTATTCTCAATTTTTTTGTATTCGAATTCTACATTATTTTCAGTTTCGAAAGATCTCTGTTTAGTTGGATATGAACTAGTTCTTATTATCGGGTTTTAATGAAAGAACGTAACAGTCATGTGAATCAGTTTATTTTGGAGTTAAGAATTAAAGGATTTGATAATTCTGTCTGGTTTATGTTCGGTTTTCAGTAACAATCCTGCTTGGAATGATGGTGGTTGCTTATCTAGTAGAAAGTGATTGTAAAAAGCTAAGTGTCAAGTCTTACGAATGAAGGAATCAAATTACAGAGTGATCCCACAATTGAAGATAGCAAATTTCTCTTGAACCGTGAGTAACTGAGCCTCTGTGACTACTGATTCGGATGTTACCAGAGATTTTGGTGTTGGTGCTCGGCATTTGGAAGTGAAAAGAGGTGACTAAGTTGTTTATGTTGTGTGAAGCTGAGAAACTTGTGGTGACAGTCATGTTCAATAGAACCGAATGGTGCCACAATACACATCAATTACTTAAAATTGAAGGGGGTGAGTTTCTAATCACCAAGATGATCGAGAACTATAGAACAAAGTGTTCACACATGTACTGGGTATCGTGACAGCTAGGAGGACCTGTGAGCACATGTTTGAAGCAAGGGGTGATGTTGTTGATGTTCTCATCATTGAAATATCACAAGATTATAAATCTCTTTCAGCATCCATACAATTGGCTATCACAACAAAACCTATGATGAATGAAAGTTCAGATTATTAAGTCTGATTGGGCTTATTCACCTTCGGTTGTCAAGCTCTGCATCACTCCAAGTCTCAATTAACACTATGAATTATGATCTATGATACCACTTATAAATGTTAAGCTTATCCAATTGACAAGATATATATTACAATATCATTGCTATCTCTAATTTGACAATTGGATATATGCAAGGTGATTAGGTCTATATATAGGTAATGCTAAGATTATCTGGATTAATATGTACAATCTACAAGTAATAATGTGGATATGATATTAAATCACTATTGTATCTAATGACTTTAAGAATTATGCAAAGTTAAGATATTCCAATTTGCAGATATTCATAGAGATCTCTGCTCTTCCTGAAGTATTGATATAAGCTATACAATGAACCTCCCTCTGATGATAGCAATGATGTTATATAGTGTTGTGTTTGATATGTCGATATAATCGTGCAATTATGAATATGAGGCTCTACTTGATATGGCAATATCATAGTAGAAGCATGAAATACCCAAGTTGTGCTTTTGGCGTTGAAATACGAGCATGACAAGACTTCACAAACAGAATGAATTGGAAACTTAAGACAGATCATGTAATGCAATGAACCTTTGGAAATATAAAATAAGAAACTAAGTGTTGATATTAAAAGGGCATACATACCAGTAACAACAATTGCCCTCACATCATTTCTTCTCATTGCCTCATCATACTTTTCCCCAAGTGCACCAAGGACTGAAAAGAAACAAGATAAACAAATCACAAGCATATAGCAATGTTAGAATAGTAAAAGAATACTTTGACATAACAAAAAAACTACACAATATTAAAACATGACATTGTGCTTTAAAAACTAAAAAGGTAATAATACGATACCATTCATTAATTAGGTGTTTAAATTTTCATTAGTTGAGAATTGATAGTCATTGTCAAAAGGACAAGAAACTCATCAATGTCCTCATCATTCCCATGGTTTAATGTCTAAAGGACAACGACATATACAAACAAATTAGTGTTTATAGATGGATTGACAATGAACAAAGAGGTTTCAAAAAATAGTGATGTGTACACTGTCAAAGAACATTGTGGTATTCATAATCAAAGAACAAAGATGTGCTCAAGGTTATAAAACAGTGATTTGTTTTAGAATGTGAAGAGTGCAGTAAGAACAGTAGTAAGTAATGTTGCAATAACAACGAATGTGGGACAAAGATGTAATGGAAGTGAAAAAATAGTGATTGTTCAAGGGTTTTGCTATACAAAGTCAATGGTGAACAAACATCGATACAAAATAATGAAATGATAGGATCCATGAGGAAGATGAGTTGTTCACCATTCTTGATGTAGCAAAGTCAACAAGATCGGTCGAAGGCCATAAAAAAAATCAGTCACAATTATCTAGGAACTATGTTAAAGCACTGTCCCAAGAAATGATGAAGGCGTGTTTTCAAGAACAGAGATGGAGTCTTTGTTTTGACAGAGGGGTCATGTTTTAGAGAGGGATGACAAGAACCATAATACAGAGGTATCATTTTATTATTTTTTCATCATGAATATATAGCATGGTGAGTTTGTAAATGATTGTCATAAAGAGCAAAAAAAGATACCTAATAGGAACACAGTAAAGTATCATATGGGGCAAATTAGAGGCCAAAAGGACATCAAGTGACAATCACAAGAACCTTATTGCAAAAATAATGGTCAAGTGGGCTTAAAGATAGTGTTGCTATAATGCATTAGCAATACATAACAGTGATTAGTAAAGTGTGCAAAAAACCAGTGATCGAGTGTTGATATGCATAGAGGTCATAACAGTAATAAATGTTTATAATAGCGCTTTTAATAATGCTCCAAACATTGAGAATGCAAGATACCTGTAACGATGAACTTCATTTCGACTTACTAATTGACTTTCACTATTAACTCTGAGCTTATCTTTAAAGTTTGAGCTTCACTTGGTTTCGAGAATAGTTTAATATTCTCTACTTAACAAGGCCAACCACGTGAAGGTGTAAGCTCATTTGACCCCTCCCCCCCCTAACATCACTCTAAATTCCCCATTAACATCTAATAACATTCATTCATTCATCCATTTTTGAAATATAACATTCAATCATTATAATCACACGATAACATTCATTAACACATAAAATTCATTAACACACAACATTCATGAATAATTCATTAACGCGTAAAATTCATTAACACACAACATTCATAAATAATTCATTAACACATCATTCATCAACATTACTAGTACAAAATTACATCCATTAAGACAACATTCTTTCATTACCAAAAAATGTTAATTATAATCATTTCTTTTTGGGTTTCTTGCTATTTTTTTTATGTAATTTATAAGAGGAAGATCAATGTCCTCGTCATTCCCCTCCTCTATTGATTCTAATGGCAACGCATGTCTCCTCCTCATCTGTTCAGGAACAGAAGGCCGCTGCGCCAAAGGGGGGTTCGCTGCAATAACAACTACATCATGAATTAAATTCACACATAATTAATTTAAAAGATAAAACATAGATTTTCTTTACCTGAATGTGCCACATGATCTACATGGTGATCACTCTGAACATCCTCCGGTACTCGTTCAGCATGACATTCTGTATCTTCTAAAATATACACAAAAAAGGTTACACCAAGTTCAATTTAAGATGTTAAATTGTATTAATAATTACATAATTAATTTTAAATAGCAAATGAGCACCTCCATTGACACTACGATGTGAATCAGGGGCTTCATCATGCGACGTATGATTTGTGTTACGATTAAGAGGTTGCATTGCAATGTCATGCACATTATTATCAAATAGATTGTTGCTCAAGTACTTAATTTCTAATATATTTTTTGGCATATTTACCTGTTCACATGATGCAGGAGACTCTTGGGTTGGGCCAGTCGAATCTTGGTGTAGGCATTCAGCCACGGCTTGATAGCCTTCCTTGAAGGCAATTTTTTTGTGTTCTGTCGTGGCCTCTAAATTAAATTCAGAGCCCTGCATTTTTTGATTAAACAAAATTATTTGCATTTTATAAATAATTTTTCTTTGCAATTCATTTACCGCTACTTACAATTCATGCTTTAATTTTGGAATATCCACCAGAGCCAAGGTTGTGATGCCCAATCTTTTACAGCCTGGCCTTTGTTGCTTTTGATGTGTCCTGCAACCTATGAAAATTTTGAAATATGTTAGATGATATAGATATAAAGATCACTAATTAGTGCATTATTACATTGTACTACTAGTTAATACTATTGCATGCCTTCTTCTCTCATTTGCTGGTGTAATTCCTCTTTGAGCATCCCCTTTCTCCTTTGCATCCAAAATGAACTCATTCCAATCCCTCACTAGAATAAAGGGAGGACGCTCGTACTTTGGGTTCTGGACGAGACTCCTTCTATATGAGTCCCTCACGGTCTTAAGATGTTTGCAAGCTTTTTCTAAAAAAAATTTCTCCTAAAAAATATTACTACCAAACTCATGCTCTAAATCTTTAATGAGCTGATCTTTTAATTTTTTATCTTGCAAGTTCCACCTTTTAAGAAAAAACACAAAATTGTTAGATAGAAAAATTAACTAAAGTTGTGTACCTTGAATATAGTAAAAGAAAAGACCCGAATGAAAGGAAAAATACTACACCAATTAATGATATGAAAAAAAAATAGTGAGATAGGGTTAGTTCACTTATGATGTTCCACCTTGTACGTATGGTGGGCCCAAACATCTTTAGTGTGAGGTCATAAAGCGTCTTATAAAATGAATCATTTCCTGCAAAAAAATATCATGGGATAATCAATCCAAAACTTGTTATGAATAGGTAAATGCATATTACAATATAAAAAATAATAATTTTAAAGTACATGGAAGCTTAGGACATTTTAAAGGCATCAATTCATTATTGTCAATCAACAATGACGTCTGCATAACTCTCGTACTAGAAACACAGGTAGATCCAAGAAATGATGGTGAATTATCACCAATACATGTACTCTGATATGTATCTGACGCAGTAGACGGTGTCGGTGTATCTCCTACTCCACAAAATTAATCCATTATGTGATGCACCCAAGATTAAAGTACAAATTATCAAATCATAATTAACACAAAACCAAATATAGCAAAACAAGGATTTACCAGGCATAGATCATGAAGGCGTCGATGTTTGCATGCTCCTTATTGCTGATATTGCACTCGACAATCTCTGATGGAAGTCCGTCGACCTCCTAGGAGGAGTCGCCTGCACTTGATGACCTGAACAATACATTGTTAGCAAAGACATTCTGAAATAATAAAAGTAAGAGTTAAACTTAAGAAGTTTTTGAATGTTCCAAAGAAAAAATTCCTTGTAACTTGTCAACTAAAGGATTATTTTACCTGAGGCGACCGGAGCTCTACTACTACCAGCCTCACCGCATTGTCCTTGACCAGGTACTTGAGTTTCCAAAAAAATCCTGTAACAAAAACACATATTACATATTTTACTTCACAAGATAAAAGAGTATAAAATATAAACCTTTATTGAACTTTTGTTATAACTAAAGATTCATTACTACTTACTTCATAACGACATGCTTGCGCCATCAATTTAGATAGCCTCTTCAACATCTCCTCAGTTGGATTTGCTTCATCCAAAATGCTCATAGTTTCTAAATTGATTTTTTTAAGTTTTTTCCTCAACATAATTGTTATATTAGGTGTTTGTGCGATATCATCATCAGAAGGGGTAGCTATTGCCTTTGGTGCTTTTCCCCTATCCTGAACATCAAATTGTGACAGAAATATCAGTAAAACTATCATAAAAACTCCAAAACCCTAAATAAAATAACGCAATAATATAACATTTTTCAACTATCTAATTTGTACAATTTCAATAAGGTTTACCATTGCTGAATAATGGGTGGGAGGAGCATCCTCGTGGCCTCTATCATGTGGGGGATCCATATCGTCCAGTGACAAAGATTAAATATAAAAACTTCAGCGAACTGAAAGCAATAGACTTAGCAAAAAAACCTTATTAATAAAATGGTATATAGTACTTACCACCCTCATGATAGTAACTTTGTTTGTATCTATGCGATTTAAATGGTAATCTATTAGCAGTTCTTCCCCTACACTTATTGATTTTATCACACATACAAAAACTTGATTCCCCTCACGCACCTCAAATATGCAATTGGGTTGCTTATTAGTTGAGGAAGGTCACGTACTATTTATAAAACCCGCAATATTACATATTGCTTTTGGTCTCCCATCAATGTACATTGCAAATCTTTTACTTTGATCATTTTCTTTCCATTGTATATAATTTGTTGATAGTGCATACCTACGCATACTTTTTTTATATTGAACAATTTGCATCCAATAATTGTAATTGTAACACGGACCGACATACTTGAATAATTCAACAACTTTGTTGTAACATACCTTTATCCCATCCATGAAAAATAGGCCCAAACCATGTAATGAGGATGGAGCTATGCAATATATATCCTCTCATTAACACAAAAATCAGTGTTAATTGGAGGTAGCTCATTGGGTACCCATTCTTTCTCAATATGTGTGTACCGAAAGGGCACCTTGATGTCGCCTTTGGTCTCATCATCATAAGAACATGATCCCCCTTAATGAGGAAAAATTGCATGCATTTATCAAAATTTTTTCTAATCTTTTGACCTCTAGTTGATCTCCCCATTTTAGTCGTACTACATGTAGAACTTTCATCTACCATCCCTCATTTCCCTCATTCGATGTAGATAGATCTGACAAGTACCTATTTGGTGGGTCCTGCAATCCATCAAATGAGATATTGCCACGTCCCTACTTCAAATAGAATTTTGATAATATTTAAATAATATATATAGAATAATCAAGTCGTGACCCATACGTACGGTTCTTCTTTGTCTATACGTGGGAGATATAAAATCTACTAAGTTGAAATTGATTATATAATTATATGTCTATACGATTCTTCTTTGTCTATACATACATTATATGATTATATAATATGTCTATTTATAACATACATGCTCAGTGATAAACAAGAAGAATATAAAAAAATTATGTCTATTTATTGACTTATACCTGCTGATCCATGTCACTGTGCACAATCCACGTCAAAGGGGTTAAATTTCCTGCATATGTTAATCATTTATCTTAAGTTAGCTAAAAATTACATGATACGTATGCTACAAATAACTTAGAAGACAACATGAACAATATGCAACATCGTAAACATGAACAAATTTACCTTATATATGGAATGCAAGATCGTCAACAGAAGGTGTGACAATGTCTGTAGTCAATTGCCTATTTGCAAAAAAGGGTGATAATCAAACATAATATATACATGTATCAGCAACAATTAATTAAGCATCATAAGCAAAACATTGGTAATTATAAATCACATATGTTGTAATCATTAGAATTGAACACAATAAATATGTAATCATTAGAATTGAAATCAATAAATCAATATTAAACATATATAATAATCAATATAAATATATATAAATAATTAAATCAAATATATACCTTGTACATTTCAATCATGTCATTGATCATCTTCTTCATCCATCTCATCATCATCATCGCCATCATCACCATCACCATCACCATCACCATCACCATCACCATCACCATCACCATCACCATCACCACCATCATCATCATCATCATCATCATCATCATCATCATCACCATCATCTTGATCTTCATCATCTTCTTCTTCATCATCTTCAATATCTTCTTCTTCCATAACATTATACTTTATCGACCTTCCTCTTGGATCATGTCTAACAACAAATGACCAACCCTGTTTATGTGAAACCTTTGAGTAAAACACTTGCTAACATTGGCTTGGAAGAACATAGGGCTCATCTCCAACTGGCTTAAACGACCTTGTATTAATCATTGTAAATCCATTATCATGTTGAATAGCAGTTCTATCTGGATCATTTTGATTCGATCGTAGCCTGTACCATTTGATGACGAATATAACTACTTTGAAGGAGTTAAAGTCGCACTCAATTATATCATTCAAGATGTCATATTATCAATTTTGAGATTGTTGAGGATGTATGTCATTTCTAGATGATATATTAGTGACCTCGAAAACTACAGTTATCCTAGAATCACAAGTTTTCTTCGTGCCATCCAACTTTTTTATACAAAATTTGTGGGCATGATAGTACATAGCTTTGTGGTGCTTGACCTGCAATTTTTCAAGCGTGTGAAAATTATTTGCATCATGAGTTGATACAAAATATATGAGTCATGATCATTAATAAATTTGTACGTACCTCTCTACCTCTTAAACCATATGCCAAATCAATTACCATTGGTGTAACATTGGAATCTCCATTATGATGAGCTTCTCTAACTAATGAAGCAACACCTTCCCATGTTAATGAGCAACCATTTTGTTGACATCGTTCAATCCATACCATCATCTAATCAAGATTGTTCACAATATACAAATGTATTGCATCCCACTCTCGACCAACTATATAAAAAAAATACACCAATTATAAATAACTTATATTGAAGATTTATAAGAATTAATTAACTACAATAACATCTTATATTTACCTCTCACTTTCCTCAATCTACCTTTTCCTATCAAGTACTCCCCTTCAAATTTGTTAATAGAGTTGGGATCCCAAATACGATCTACATGGATCTTTGCTGCAAACTTAGGAATATATTCACTAATGTACATCATGGTCTGGTATACCATATATCCCTCCGCCATAGAACCCTCAGGATGTGCTCTTTGTCGAACCAAGCCTTTCAAAAATTTCAAGTGCCTCTCAACCATCCACATTGACCTAGTTGGTACAGATCCACACAATTCAATCTCCTCAACTTGATGTATGAGGTAGTGTTCTTATGCATTGAAAAAAGTTGAAGATAGACACTTTTGCATTTGACACATAAGAAGAGGAATTTTTCTCTTCCAATATATTATATCTTCTTTATTGATTTCTTTTGATGACAACCACCTCATGTATTTTTCAAGATTATATATTGTATGCACCCAAAAATGGTCGCCTAGACTTTGGGCCCCATTTATTTGATTTATCAATCCTGAATCATTTTGATCAATAATCAATATTTTCAACATTATTAATTTCTTGATCAAATCTTAATTTCGATCATATACTGGATTTTTATCCTTGGGCTAACCATTTATCCTAAGTCTTTATTTAATTAAAAGGAATATTTCCTCCCCTTTCAATTAAATAAAAAGCCCCACTTTCCTCTTATCCTAAGTTGCACAAATAAAACATTATTCCTATTTTATAAAAAGGGAAAAAGCACTTTTTGTCTCACATGAGGCTCAAAAGTCAACACTTCACTCTCATTGGAGGATGTTTGTGCACATGGATTGCTCCTCTTTCAACCTCCACCGCTGATTAAGACTTTTTGCCTCTTAAACTCCATTGTCCATTTCTCCTCATTTCTTATAAAAGGAGAGCTCTCTCCTCCATTTGCATATCCATGTTTTATGCTAATGTTATGCTGCAGGTTTTAGGTGCATTTGGAGCTTTTAAGGATATTGAAGACTTGTTGCTTTCATCATCTAGTTCATATTTACTTTCTTAGTTGCATGATCATAGCATATTAGATTAGATTTCCATTTTATGCAATAGAATAAGCTCACATAGTCTAAATAGGAGGCATTGTAATCCATTGCTATTTCATTTCATAGATTAGTTGCATTGTACTTTCCTTTCATAGCTTAGATTTGCATTCTCATATAGCTTGCATTGCATTTCATATTGGATTCTTGGAGATATTGGCATTGTTGCCCTTGTCTTCATTTGAATCTCTCATTGTATGGTTGACTAGCAAGGTCACAAGCTTGTAGCTCTAGCTGAGAGCAAACACATCATAGTCCCTTGCAACTCCATGCATAGAGAGCTATGAGCCGCTTTGTGAGGCCTCATTCTTGAGTAACCTTGCATGTAATGGTTCATAGAAGTGCATATTTTAGTGTGTACATTTCTGGCGCCCACCGTGGGGCAGAGTAGATAGCTTTGTCCTTTCATTTGATGCATTTTTCGTCATTTTCGGATTAATTTTTGAAAAAATCTGCGTTTTCTAGTTTTCTGTCTCAGATTATCGCGCGACACTTCTCAGAAATATCGCGCGATATACTTCCTGTCTCGGCGCGATAGTTCACTCGGAAAGAGTATCGCACGCCTATATTGAAGTATATCGCCTGGCATCGGGCGAAGTATCACTTGTCATTGTGCGAAGTATCGCTCTACTGAGAAGTATCGCCCGACTATAGGAAACTGTATCGCGCGATACTGTTGAAGACTGAGAAACATCGCCTGGTCTGGCAGAGACTTGCGCTTTCAATTTTTTTTCCGAATTCGATTATTTTTAGCTTGCTGTTTTGTTTTGCTTTGTTTAGATAGGTCTAACCTGCATCTTTTAGCTTGAATCCATCAGATTATTGCACATTTATATTTGGATTTTGATTTTGCTAACATTGTGGGCCTAACAAGTTGTGTTTGTAGGTGCTCTCCTTTGCTTGAAAATTGCTAAAAACGCATGCCAAAGAGGGCTACTAACAGTTTTTGTAGGGCTGCCCAAGCATAAAAATAAAAAAATAAAAAAAAATTTCCATTTCTTGCTTGTTGTTATTTTCCTTTCATTTGTGGCATTTACTAATTGTATTAGGAATCTTAATACCTTGTGAAAGGGATCTTGAGGTGGTAGGAGAAGTATGCTCTTCACCTTTAGGTGAATCAGAAAATCTTGACCCATCTTAAGGTTTTGGAAGCAAGGGGGTAATTGATCTCTTTGCTTGGTGTGTTTGGGAGAGATTCTTGAGATAGGGGAGTATGCTCTTCACCCTTGTGGTGAATCAAAAACCTTGAACCTTAAGATTTGATCTATTTTTGTTTAGTTTAGGAATCCTTTAGCGGGCCTGCTCTTGAGCAATCAAGAGGAACGACTCAAGTGGGGACAACCTTGTCATCATTTTCCTTGGTGGCAAGTGATTCCAACTCACTATAATCTCAAGGCTATCAAGGACACCAAAAACCTTGATAGACATAACACTTGTCTTCGTTTGATGTGAGTAGCTCATGGGATTGCGACCATGAGGAAAACATTGAACAAGAATGCTTAAGGTACTCTTGAGGCCGCGAGGTCCTAGTCCTTTATGAGGAGCAAGAGGGGTGTTGTGAACAGAAATCCTTATTAAGAACCATTAGATAGAAGTCACCCTCTTTTAGCCGCTTATCTTCTTAGTGCAAGGATTGATCCAAGTGGTTTACCCGGATCACCTTAAGATACTCACCATATGTGTCCCTTTGGTTGTGTCATTTTGACATTTCCATGACAAAGCCAATATCTCTTGTGGGTAACCACTTGGTGTGAGGCAAGGGGGCATCAAGTTGTGGGCTAAGTTGGTAAGTATTGAGCCTTGTCTTGTAGGTAGTAATTGCTTGAATTGTCTTCAATTGTGTGATACCAGTGTAAACGTTCTCAACATACAAACAATCGATAGCATTCATAGGGTGCTTTTTCAATTTTGATATCACAAGTGTTTGCCTTGGCAAGGTTGCTTTTGCCCTTGTTTCAAGTGTTTGAGACCATGTTTTGATCCCTTGCTGTTTGCAAACCTACCGAAATTCTGCTGATACCGTGACTGAAATCGAAGACATCAACCCTTAGACTGAAAATTTTGACCAAACAGACCCAAAAATGCAAATTTCACACAATTCTGGTCAAGAGTTAAATAATTCTGCAACAGTATCGCGCCCTGTAAGGCGAAGTATCGTGCGATACTTCGCACATGATAGAAATATCGCCCCCTTTGAAGAGAAATATCGCGCGATAGTTCGCCCCTGACGGACTATCACCCTACCTGCCTGGAGTATATCGCCCGCTAGTGTTAAGAAGTATCGCCTGTCTTAGGGCGAAGTATCGCACGGGTGTAGGTTTATCGCCCCAGTAGCCTGGAGTATATCGCCTGGTTCATTTTTGTCGTGCTTAAATTTTGGTCAGTTTCAGTTGCTATCAATTAGGCCAAGTCTTAGAACAGGCTTCTCACCTTGACGTTTGAGATCTGTCTTGACGCCAAATTTCTGGTTCTTAGTTCTTTGGGATAGCATCATTTGATTTACAAAGTCACTTTGGAATAATTGTCAAGTTAGAAAGCCATTCTTGGTGCCAAGGTTCATCTTTAAAATTGTTAGCTATATTCTGGAAAAATTGTAGTTCTCTTATTGTCCAAATCGCTTTCATTTTCAATTATCTTTTGGCCTAGTCCAACCTCCTGATTCAAAAGTGCAAGGGTAGTCACCCTTTGAGTTGAAGCACCTCTTTGACAGTGTTGGTAAAGCCCCTTTTTTTCTTTCCTTTTCATTTCTCTTTGGACAATAGAGGATTTCGATTATCCTAGTTTGGTGTTGACACTTTGAAAGGTCACCTTATCATTGAGAATATTTCTCTTTCATGTCAGTTACGACAAGGTACCAAGTTAATCCAGGGAAGCGACCCCCTGTTGCCTTTAGCCAGTTACCACCTATCAAGACCCGTCGACAACCTAAGGGAAAAAGACCCCTTTTTGACCAATCTCCTAAGAGTGAATCCGAAGTTTATTTCAATCCGGGAGCTAACCTTAGTGAAGTGAGCACCTCTTTCATACCACTTTCATCAAGTATGGACATGAGTTACACTTTCACCCGACAACAAAGAGAAGCCATGAATCAAACTCTCGAGGATATCTTTCAACGACACAGAAGAGAGTATGGTGGTTCTTCTCATGCCAGTCCACCCAGGTCACCTCCTAACAACGCGAGGTATTTTGATGCTCATCAACGAGCCGAAAGACAGCATAAGTCAGCTCACTCAGATTCAGGGTCACAACACGAAGACCAGAACAACGAATCTAGTGATCACCATATCAACGCAGCTAATGCAATAAGGCATTCAAGACAAACCTCCCCACTTAAGGACACTTCTCGATATGCAAATACAAGATTGAGAAGCATTGAGAGAGAGAAGCAAGCCTACTTAGATGAACAGGCTGCAAAAAAGGAAAAATTTCGACAACTAAAGGAAGAGGAACACGCATTGTTGGATATACAGAAAAGAGTCGCCCAAGAAGAAGAAGATAGACTCTATGCACAACAACTCCAAAGTCGATTTAACGGGAAGGGAGCCAATAGTGGGATCAACTCGCCCCCATCTACCCCTTCCCCTAGCCCTCGAAGAAGATCAAAGACACCCTCACGATCCCCAAGTCCTAGAGGAAGAAGGACTTCAAGATATGACCATCATAGGAGACAATCGTCTCATAGACATTCAAAGCAACCCTCCCAACAAGCACATCATGGCTCACAACATGGAGGCAGTTATGCTAAATTTGATCATATGGACTTCATGACTATGCAACAAGAACCATCCTTTCAAGCCTATGTGGAGCAATACGTGGAACAAAACAAAGACCAATTCTTGGAAAGTCTTATCAACAAAGGTGCTAAAGTTCCATATAACTTTGATGTTCACCACAAAATCAAGAAACAGAATCCTTCAACTGATGAGTTGATCTTACAAATGCAAAAGGATATAGACAGAATAAAGGCTCCCAAAAGCACATTTCATTTGGACTCCATATGTCCTAACCCCATTGACAAAAGTGTGGTGATGGTAGAATTTCCTAAGAAGGTTGAATTCCCAACATACGACAAATATGATGGCACGGGTGACCCTCACGACCATGTTCGACAATTCTACATAATGAGCTTTTCCTTTCACCATGAAGACTCCTACTTGCTGAGATTATTCCCAAGGAGTTTAAAAGGTCAAGCCATGGAGTGGTTCACCAACCTTTCCCCTCTAGTAAAGACATTTAGAGAACTTGTCCAAAGATTTGTGCAACATTTCGCTTACAACTTATCTAGGTCGGTCACCATGCTTGATTTGTGTAAACTTAAGCAAAATCAAGGGGAATCTTTTGTCACCTTTTTACAACGATGGAGGCGATTGTGTTCGAAATACCCAAGGACAATCCCTGAAGAAGAGAGAATTGATATCATTGTGAACAATCTAATACCAAAACTCAAATATGAAGTCAAGAAAATCCCATTTAATTCCTTTGATACTATGGTAGAGGTGGCATGTCGCATTGAGGATGTCCTAAAAGAACAAGGAATTTTGGCTAAACCAACAAATAACAACAATAGCCAAAATAACAATACTAATGGTAACAAGGATAAAAAGAACTCTTATTGGAACAAAAACAAGCAAGTCGTCAACGACGGAGTTGTTGATTCATCTCAGATCAAAAATGAAGGAGTTCTTAATCTCTCTCATGCAGTTCAAGCTATGAAGTTGCAAACATTGTCAACGCAACAAGACAAACCTCAGTATCAAAAGAGATCTAAAACGGAGAAAAGACAATTCACTAAATTGGGAGAATCCTATGCAGATGTTTTTAAGACACTAGTTGCTCATAATCTGGCGCACCCACAGGATCCTACAAAACATCGAATACCAGATCCTTTACCTCATTGGTGGGATGCTAAGGCTTTTTGCATTTTCCATAATGGGATTGGACACGACATAGAAAATTGTTTTAAACTCAAGCATCTTGTCCAAGACCTTATTGAGAAAGGACAATTACAAGTGGATGGGTTAACTACTAATGCAGACCATAAAGCCTTTAAAGAGCCCTTGCCTAAATATGAAAAAGGAGAGAATTCTAGCAGTAAGAATGGCAAGGCAGCTATTAACTATACATACACACATGCTGATAATGTGATTAACATGCTTGAAGTGGCTGACGATAATATCAACATGGTGAGAAAAAAAGATCCTTATGGACATAATGTGGACTCAATTCCTATGACTAATGAAAGACCCGCTGTGGTGATAAGAGGTCCTCACTCACAAGGAATGCCCCGGTCCCTCAATGCTGTCACTAGGGGTCAGGCTCAAGCACCCATTATCATCAGAGGTCCTAGCACTAGCAAGTCTAAACAGCCCGTGTCCAAAGGTGCTCCTCCAAAATCTGTCGTTGGTCCTGATTCTAATTATAACCTTATTGACCAACTACAACGTACACCCGCTCAGATATCCATTTTTGAGCTTTTAGAATTATCTCCTAAGCACAAGCGCGTCCTCGAGGATGCTTTGCGAGCAGCCAATGTCCCTAATAACTTAGATATCGACCAATTCTAAAACATGGTCAACCATTTGGCTAGCCCTCATTTCCTCACCTTCTCAGAAGAAGATGACAAATCCATTAGCCACCCACATAATTTGGCCTTACACATCGAGGTCATGATTCATAAAACCCGTGTTAGGCGTGTACTGATAGATGGGGGTGCGGGGCTCAATATTTGTACTCTGAGTTTGCTGCTAGCTCTAGGGTATTCCGAGAACGTCATTGACACAAAGAAAAGAATCACAATCAAAGCATATGACGAAGCAGAAAGAAGTTCTAAGGGATTGGCTGTTTTGCCTATTCGTATTGGTCCCGTAGAAAGAGACATATTATTCCAAATTGTTGATGTTGGACCTCTCGCCTACAACATTTTGCTAGGTAGGCCATGGATTCATGAAATGCAGGCAGTCCCATCGACATATCACCAGTGTGTTAAGTTCCCCCATAACGGTGTAGAAATTTGCATCCCGGGAGACAGTGCTCTATCAGTTAATAACATTTCTGCGGGATCACATGTACCTTTGAATAGAGAAGCTGACAGTCCTAATAGTTCACTTGAACAATGCAAGCAGAAATTCAAGACCATAGACCTTGGTATGGGAGATTATAAGATTGATTCTTTTACAAAAATGCCAATCTCTCCTAGGTCTTATGGGAGACCCTCCCCAAATGTGAAGCCTTCATCATCAGCAATGACGTTATTTGGGAAATTTGTTGAGTCTTCGGTCCCCATTCAAGAAGAGAAAGAGGAAGTTGCTGTAAGGAACTGGATATATCACGAAGAGAAATACAAACATAATGAGAATTTTGCTCCTTCACCTGAAACTTATGGGAAAGGATATACACTGGTTAAAAATATGGGATATCCGGGATTTGGTCCCCTTAGTCATAGACTGGATGCTAAAGCTGAGCCTCTTGATCATGCTCTTTTTGGACGCAAAAATAAGTCCACGATCGGCTTAGGTTTTGAGAATAAGAAGAAGAAAGGTATCCCTGTCCCAGCTGCAACGGACAGTGACAGTGATGCAGATTATACGCCCGATCTCTCCAACCAACAAGATGTGTCTGATGATTGGGTGCCCTCAACGAATCTCCTTTGGGGAGATTCCACAGATTTGATGCTTAATAGTCCTACTATCCCAGCTGCGACGGATAGTGATTGTGTGACTTCTAGATCGACAAAGGAAAGTGTTACTGTCCTAGCTGCGACGGATAGTACCAATACTAGCACTAGAGAGGGGGAAACCCTTCCTAACCTTGAGGCTTCTACATCACGAGGCCTAAATGATGACTCAGAGACAGACTCCCATGAATATGAATGGGATTCGCTTTCAGACGCAACAATTGATCTAGACGTGGATATTATCCATGCCTATAGTACCCAACCCGATGCAACTAATGATCCTAGTGTCAGACTAGAGGATTGCCCTCCTCAAATCGCCTTAGTAGATGACGCTTCGTTTGATAGGATGAGCCCCAATTCAGGTATCTTAGGAGAAGACTTGATGGGCTCCGATTATATGGTCACCAGAGATGACACCTTTCGCATTAACAACATCGAACCTACCATTGACTTGCCCCTTGTTCACTTTGACCTGATTGACTGGTCTCAGTGTCACCAAGAGCCCACATTCCTCACATTTCGCAACGATTAAGAAATTGCTTGCTATCTGAATGCTCTCGAACCCGTGGCTTCTTCCACCAGTGAACCAACAACCAGCATGACGGAGCCTGATATTAAGTACCTCGGTCTCAAAACAAAAGAGAAAAAGAAAAATAGGTCTGATGGCGAAAACCACTTTATGGCAGTGTCAGAACCAAAAATAGTAAAAAGAAATGACGCATCCAAAGGTGAAAACCTCTTTGAGGCACCTAAGGATGGGGTACTTAATAACTTGCTGAGTTATTTCCAGGATAGATCATCAATCTTGATTGAACCAAAAAAGCCGGTCAATCTAAACACAGAAGAAAATCCTCAGATAGTCCATCTTGCTCAGTCTTTATCAGAGGAAGAGACCAAGGCATATGTACAGTTTTTACAGAAAAAGAAAATTAATTTTGCATGGACCTACTCAGACATGCCAGGGCTTGACACAAATCTCATAATGCATCACTTATCTATAGCTCCAGGAGTCAAGCCAGTAAAACAGAGACTAAGAAAAATGCATCCACATATAGCTCTACTTGTCAAAGGAGAATTAGAAAAGCTTTTGAAAGCTGGATTTATTAGAGCCATCGATTATGCAGAATGGATCTCAAACATAGTACCGGTCTCTAAACATGATGGGTCCATTCGTGTCTGCACAGATTTTAGAGATCTAAACAAAGCCTGCCCAAAGGACGACTTTCCACTTCCAAACATTGACATGATAGTGGACATGACGGCGGGCTATGACATATATTCCCTAATGGATGGTTTCTCGGGGTATAATCAAATCAAAATAGCTCCTGAAGACCAAGAGAAAATAGCATTCACATGCGCATGGGGAACCTACTGTTGGAACGTCATGCCATTCGGGTTAAAGAATGCAGGAGCAACCTACCAAAGAGCTATGACAACTATCTTTCATGATATGATGCACAAAAATATGGAAGATTATGTGGATGATACCCTGGCAAAATCAAGAAAAAGGGACACACACCTCAATAATCTGGAAGTAATTCTAGATCGTATGGAACAATTTCAACTCAGATTGAATCCGAAGAAGTGCGCATTTGGCGTCACCTCAGGCAAACTTTTAGGATTCATAATATCAGTAAAAGGTATCGAGGTTGATCCCGAAAAGGTCCAAGCAATCCTAGATATGCCACCTCCTCGAAATATCAGCCAAATGAGAAGTCTTCAAGGACGTCTTCAATCAATTAGGAGGTTTATTTCTCAGCTTGCAGATAGAGCGCAACCCTTCAACAAGACATTGCATAAGGGTGCTTCTTGTGTTTGGAACGAGGATTGTCAAAAGAGCCTAGATCAGATCAAACAATACTTGGCTAATCCTCCGATCTTAATGCCTCCTATTCCAGGGAAACCATTGCTTCTATATATCTCAGCTACAGACACTTCCCTGGGGGCATTATTGGCTCAAACAGATGATACTGGGAAAGAACGGGCCATCTACTATATCAGCCGTACTCTAGTCTCTTATGAGATCAATTACAATAATATTGAGAAGTCTTGTCTCGCAGTGGTGTTTGCTTCTCAAAAGTTGCGCCACTACATGCTTGCTCATACCATACACTTGGTTGCCAAAATTGATCCCCTTAAATACTTGCTTGGTAAGGCTGCCCTGACGGGTAGACTTGCTAAATGGATGATGGTCCTCACTGAATTTGACATAGAGTATGTTGAAAGGAAGGCAATAAAAGGGCAAGCTATTGCTGACCAATTAGCTGATTTTCCAATCCAAGATAGTACGCCAGTCCAAGTGGAATTCCCAGATGAACACATCTTATATGCCACTACTCGCACTTGGACAATGTTCTTTGATGGCTCCCGCATGCAAAATGGATCAGGTGCTGGAGTGTTATTTGTTTCTCCACATGGGTACAACATTCCGAAGTCTTATAAACTATTATTCCCATGTACCAATAATATTGCAGAATATGAAGCTTTAACTAATGGCTTGAAAATGGCTATAGAATGGAATATCACAGAATTACATGTCTTTGGGGATTCTCAGTTAATCATCAACCAAGTCAATGAAGAGTATCAAACCAAGGATGACAAATTGATACCCTATAAAAAGATGGTTGATTCTTTGAAATGCTATTTCACCTTTGTGACGTTTCAACAAATCCCTAGGACCGAGAACAAAGCTGCAGACGCCATGGCCACATTAGCTTCACTTCTTCAGTTGGAGACACATGAATCCAGATTTGAATTCCTGGTGGAAGAGCTACACCATCCCATCTTTGACTCATCTGAAAGCCGTGTCATTTGTGCCATTATCACACACGAGTCTTCCCGATATGGTGCTATCTATTCATACCTTCGTGATGGCATCATCCCTGACACATTCACCCGCTTCGAACGCCGAAACCTCATCCGTAATGCCTCTCGCCACACCCTCATCTCTGGTGACTTATATAGAAGGGGTTTAGATGGGACACTCCTTAGGTGCTTGGAAAAGGACGAATCCAACCAAGCATTAGCTGACATCCACGAGGGCATTTGTGGTGGGCATTCTAATGGTCTTGCCATGGCCCGAAGGTTGCTTAGGGCGGGATATTATTGGCCCACAATGCAGATGGACGCAATCACCTTTGCTAAGTCATGTGAAAAATGTCAGAAACACGGCAACCTGATTCATGCTCCGGGAAGGGAGCTGATTCCTTCTATTTCTCATTGGCCATTTCAGTGCTGGGCCTTTGATCTGGTTGGGCAAATTCACCCCAACTCATCAGGTGGACACAAGTTCATTATTACTGCCACTGACTACTTCACAAAATGGGTGGAGGCTGTACCACTTTCTGTTGCTTCAGGAAGGACCATTTCTTTGTTCATCTTGAATCATATCATTTGCCGATTTGGAGTGCCTTTTGAGATCATTACTGACAATGGAGGTCAATTTAAGAATAAAGACCTAAAGCACCTATGCAAAAAGTTTAAAATCAAGCAACATTGGTCCTCCATATATTTCCCACAAGGAAACGGACAGGCAGAAGCTTCTAACAAAACCATTCTTAAGATTCTTCATAGAACAGTACACAAGAATGGTAGGGATTGGCACTTACAAATCAATCCAGCACTATGGGCTTACCGAACCAGCATTCGCACACCTACAGGAGCCACTCCTTTCTCTCTCACCTATGGCGCTGAAGCAATATTGCCTTTAGAAGTCGAGATACCATCCCTTAGAGTCTCACTCAAAGGTTTGATTACAGATGAGGATTACCGCGCCATGAGGTTGCAGGAACTAGAACTTCTAGATGAGAAGCGTAAGGCTTCCTTTGATCATATGAGAGTGTATCAGAAGCGTATGTCCAAGGCATTCAACAAGAAGGTTCGCCCTAGAGAATTTCAAATAGGTGATCTTGTTTTACGAGAAAACCCTAAAAACCAACAAAACAAAGAGCAAAAGGGCAAGTTTGAACCTAACTGGCTTGGACCATATGTCATCACAGTTGCTTTTGGTACTGGTGCGTATTTACTGTCAGATCCTGATGGAGAACAGCTCCCTGATCCCATCAACATTGTGCACCTTAAGAAGTTCTATCCTTGATGCCCGTTCTGTCTGGGGGCATCCTTCGTATATATCTTATTGGTCCTGAAAAAATTCCAAAAAAAAATTGATATATGATGCTGAAAAAATCCTAAAAAGCATATAATGTCCTGAGAAAAATACACAAAAAAATCAAAATATTCAAAAAATAAAAAAAAATAGAAAAAGTGCCTTGGTGAAAACCTAGCAATAGGCGCCTTGGTAGCAAAAATCCAAAAAAATGAAAAAATGAAAAAGAATCCAAGTGGTGAAAACCTGGAAACAGGCGCTACTTGAGGCCTTTGCACCCCTATTTGTTAGCATGCGTCCTCGACACTTAACCACTTTCCATCACGCCTTGACCTTATTTGGCCTAGTCTGGAATTGGTCTTTGTCTTTGTCTAGGGGGCATAACTGTTAGCATTGGTCCTTTAGGTGTGTTTGCCTCTTGGGGCATTTCACAACAGGTGTTTTTCAACACCACCCCAAACAGTGTTTTTCAACACTACCCTTGCGTCGAGTGTTTCTTAACACTTATCAGATGTCTTACCCGACAATCTAGTATGCTGCGATATTTCCCATTAGCAGATATGATACTCAGAGTTTGACTCTATGACCAACACACACGCACTTAAACAATCAACTCGCTTGAGATATGATGACTTTATTTTTCTTTGTGTGCTGTCTATGAGGATTTATTTGATGAATGATCTCTCCCTGAGAAGTTTTCGATGATGCATAGCTAGAAGACTGAGGGAATGAGAACATGTTTTCTTTCTTTATCTGCTTGTGGGTATATTTTGTTGATCCTAACTATCATGAGCATTTATGCTGGCCCTACTTGACACTATGGATTGACAAGGTATTATCCTTGACTGTTTTGCGAGTGCATGCTTCTAGCTATCCTGACTTTCATGTGTCTTGATACAAGCATAATCTCGCCATATCAAATTTAGGTGATCTCACTGCACTAGTCATCTTGACCTATATGTCTTTTGATGCCTAGGTGAGATTTCCACATTTCTATCTGATAAAGATCATATTCATATCCACATAGTTATGCTAGTGTGCATTATATGATCTTACGACGCTACTAATAACGCTCGATGATGATAATTAGATGTCTATAAGCGTTGTGACCTTGCAAGTCAACCACTTTCATAGTAGCTTGCATTTTTTAGGTTCATGTTAGTCTAGTCTTGCATTTTGCATATGGAGAGAGCTCTCCTTTTCATCCTACATGGACCTGTTAGTCAACTGCGCTCACCTTCTCTTCTTCTTGATCATGTCTTTCGCTCCTTGTCTTTTTCATCTCGAACCTGTTCCTGTTCATCACAAGGGGTTAATCACATCATCATATCTATATCACAAACCGTCATTTTCAAGAAACATAAGTCCACATCATACATATGAGAATTAAACATACAATTATGAGAGAGAACATACATAAGCACATACATAAGCATTTTGAGCAAAATGACAAGACAATATACATAAACTGATACATCCATCACAAGTGAGACAAATACACATGATACATCGAACATCCAGTAATCTCATAAATCAATAAATGTCATGATATACAATATGAGATCCCAAAATCTGGATCAAAAGTCTCAAAAATATGTCCAAACATCTAAGACCTAACCCTAAGACTCGCTACCACCCTCGTGAGGAACTCGTGGTGGTGGAGGAGGCATGGCTCTCCTATCAAGTACCACGTCTGATACCCCTGCCCGCTGAGAGTATGATGGTGCTCTCTCACCCTCTGGGATGGCCTGCAGATATAACCCGTGATAGTAAGCAGCTCTCACTGACTCCCGTCGGAGCTCCAATGCCTCGGCCTGTGCCATCGCCTCACGGCGTGCTATCTCTGCTTTGAGATCAGCTATCTGCTGATCCCGCTCTGCCCTCAGATCCAGGAGCTGCTGATCTCTCACAGCTATAGTGGTCTGTAGCTGTTGTATCTGGGCTCTCAAGTCCTCTCCCCCCGCAGGCTGCTCCTGCTGTACCTCTGCCTGCCGGCGAGCTGGTCTCGCCTCCTCCTCAAGAGTGGCTGATCTCTGTCCCCGTGACCATTTTCGGCCACCTGATCCCGACCCCTCTCCTCTCTCCATCCTCCCTCCTCTCCCCCTCCCGCCATCTCCTCCATCTCCTCCTTCCTCTCCTCCGTCCCCTCCGTCTCCTCCCTCTCCCCCCGGTGCTAGCACCTGAGCATCTGGTACTGTGAATCGAGGGAATGGTACCCTCCGCCGCTCTGCTCTGTAGGCTCCATCAGCCCTTGCGTCTGCCACATCTGGGAAATAATCCCAAGGCTCGCTCCTGATAGCTGCTGTCTCTGCGACAGCCTGCTGATAATCCAGCATGGGTAGCCACCCATGCCCCTCCTCGTCTCTGGCCCTGGCATATGTGATAGTCTCTGTCGAGACTCGCTGCTGCCTCCCGAACTGCCGCCACACCCGACTGATGCAAAATCTCTCTATGATATCTGCATATCGACCAACCAGTGGCCGACTGCACAGCATATAACTCAGCTCATCTGCGGCATCCCCCCAAACCTCAACCTCCCTGTACGGCCTCCATGTGAATGAGGATATCTCGTCCAGAATCCACCGATAATAGGTCACATCCCCTGAATGGGCATGTGATATAAACCTGATGTACCTATAAATAAAGGGGTACCTCCTCTCCCTCGGCTGAACCCTGGGGCGCACCACAGCAATGTGCTCCCATGCCCACACCTGTGCCAGGATGGCACCACATGCCCATGTCCGACCGTCCCTGTAGACGATCTCATGCAGCTCATGATACATCTCTGCTAGGATCGCAGGCCCCCATGCCATCCGTCGGGGCCTGCCTACCAAGTCTACCAGTAGCCTGCCCCATCCGAGCGGGAATCCCTTCTGACTGCGATCAGTCATCAGGATCTGTGAAATAATCGATGCCACAATACATGGCACCGGATAATCTCGACCAAAGTCATCAAGCAGTCGCTCCCAGCTGACATGCCTGTCTAGGATGGTCACATCCTGAAACATCTCCTGAATCAACCGACGCCCCTCAGTGACATCTTGATCATAGTATACCTGTGACAACACATAAATCATGTTAGTTTTCATCTTTTGGAAACATTACATTTTACATGACTATCTTAAAAACATGATTATATTTACAGGCTCTCCGTGGCATGGAACTCGAAGGATCTTATAGACATCCTCTAGTGTGATGGATGCCTCGCCTGTAGGAAGGTGGAAGGTGTTGTGCTCGCTGTGCCATCTCTCGGCCAGCGCAGTCAACAACCCATGATCTGCTCTGATATACGGATACCGCAACAGATACCGGAATCCCATAGCCCTGATATCGGCGTTGCCCGGATCATCCAGATCTCGGACACACCGCAACCCAGTCACCTTCGGCGCTCTGATGATGAGCGCTGAAAAAACTTCCTGCAAACCAAAATCAAGCCCGTTGTTAGTACATATTATGATGGATGTCCAAAAAACTCAGTATAAAATATCTTAAAAACGTAACATTGTCTAGACCCATGTCATTTTTGCTCAAAAATGCATTAAATATCAAATTTTTTAACTGGGCGATATTCTTTTTTGGAGAAGTATCGTGCGATACTTCTCCATATAGTGGGGCGATAAACCTTACGTCGAGCGATACTTCGCCCAGTATCGCGCGATCTTTCGCCCGGTATCATGCGATACTGGTGTCTAAGGAGCGCGATACTTTTGGGGCACACGAAGTATCGCACGATACTTCTCCCTAAAGCGCGCGATACTTCTAAAGTATCGGGCGATATTTTGCCCAACAGAAAATTTTGAAATTTAAAATTTGAAAAAAAACGTGCTAAAAAAGCTATTAAATGCTAGAAATGACCAAAAAGCTCGAGTTTTTCAAAAACATACCGGGGCAGGATAGTGTGGTGGCCGGTTATGCAACCGGGTGCGCTCGAATTGATGCCTGTGGATGGGAACTCCTGCTTGCTGAGCCATTTTCTCTCTCTAAATCTCTGAAATTCTCAAATCACTAAAAAACAAATGATTTTTGAAAATGACATTTTGACCCCTTTTATAGCATTTTAACTTTTTGACCTAATTTTCAAAACACTTCAAAATTACGTGAAAATTGCACCCCTAACTAATTTCGACGTCCTGGATCCATTTTCGGACTCGAAATCGAAATCCGAGGTCATCTTCATAGTCAAAATCGTGTTTCAAAATCTTCCCCCCTTTTTTTGCGTAGTTGGCTGATCTTTTGAGGCCTAATCTTTTAATCTTTGTTGGGGCATTGCCATTTCTTCATTTCCATGTCTTCCAAACTTCTACTCTTTCATTCATATTCATTCCATTCCCTCATTTCTTACGTTGACTACATCTTTCCAGTCAGGCTGAGGCATGTTTCACCGCCTAATGGTTACCCTATTTGACCCTTACATTCGATTATGATTTGATCAACCTTATCAATTTTCTGTCTCTCCTCTACTTGATTTCGATTTCGATTCCGAGGGGGCAGTATTTGTGGGATTCTCATCCCTGATTTCCTTGATTCTCTTGATTCAAACATCTTTTGTGAGCTTTTGCTCAAAACTTGAGATTCTTATCTCCCATTTTTAGACATTGATTATTGCCTAGCAACGACAGTGATAGTTTTGTCTAAAGCTTGATTTGCACCTAGCAGCGACAGTGTTGGTCTAAGCTTTTGTTTATGTTTGTCCAGATGTGATCCCGAATCGACCTCATATCTGAGTTGTTTTGTGATCCCAAATCGATCTCACATTGCAACTTCATTCTTTGACTACATGTGTTCCCAAATCGATCACACATTAGTCAAAGAGGGGCAAATGTATGCACCCAAAAATGGTCGCCTAGACTTTGGGCCCCATTTATTTGATTTATCAATCCTGAATCATTTTGATCAATAATCAATATTTTCAACATTATTAATTTCTTGATCAAATCTTAATTTCGATCATATACTGGATTTTTATCCTTGGGCTAACCATTTATCCTAAGTCTTTATTTAATTAAAAGGAATATTTCCTCCCCTTTCAATTAAATAAAAAGCCCCACTTTCCTCTTATCCTAAGTTGCACAAATAAAACATTATTCCTATTTTATAAAAAGGGAAAAAGCACTTTTTGTCTCACATGAGGCTCAAAAGTCAACACTTCACTCTCATTGGAGGATGTTTGTGCACATGGATTGCTCCTCTTTCAACCTCCACCGCTGATTAAGACTTTTTGCCTCTTAATCTCCATGGTCCATTTCTCCTCATTTCTTATAAAAGGAGAGCTCTCTCCTCCATTTGCATATCCATGTTTTATGCTAATGTTATGCTGCAGGTTTTAGGTGCATTTGGAGCTTTTAAGGATATTGAAGACTTGTTGCTTTCATCATCTAGTTCATATTTACTTTCTTAGTTGCATGATCATAGCATATTAGATTAGATTTCCCTTTTATGCAATAGAATAAGCTCACATAGTCTAAATAGGAGGCATTGTAATCCATTGCTATTTCTTTTCATAGATTAGTTGCATTGTACTTTCCTTTCATAGCTTAGATTTGCATTCTCATATAGCTTGCATTGCATTTCATATTGGATTCTTGGAGATATTGGCATTGTTGCCCTTGTCTTCATTTGAATCTCTCATTGTATGGTTGACTAGCAAGGTCACAAGCTTGTAGCTCTAGCTGAGAGCAAACACATCATAGTCCCTTGCAACTCCATGCATAGAGAGCTATAAGCCGCTTTGTGAGGCCTCATTCTTGAGTAACCTTTCATGTAATGGTTCATAGAAGTGCATATTTTAGTGTGTACATATATAACTTGTTTAACACTGTCGGTGAAGTGGTGTGGGAGAGATAAAGGTAGAATGTACTGCAATATTTGTAAAATGATCTTATCAATATTTTATAAAAGAATGCAATGAAAACTACATGCAGTATACAAATATATAGTGAATACAAAATAACATGAATTACCTTAATAAATGTATGCCAATTGTGTGTTTTCATCCCTGGCCCAAATTCATATTTCTTGGATATGAGATCATTTATGTTCGCAGCAAATCCTGTGGGAAATCGTATTTTTTTATGACTTCTTTTATAGCATTGCTCTGCTGCTCTGACAATAACCAACTAAGGGCACTTGTATCAGTATGGTCTCCATTGTTATTTGATCAAATGTCATTTTTCATTGCATGGTTGGATTCTTCAATGTCACTACAAATTCTGACAATTTTGTCTTTGTCACGCCTTCTATCCAAGATTTTTCATAATGTCTCTGTTACATTCTTTCTAATATGCATAGGATCAAAAAAAAGTACGATTGAGAGTTTCTCGTAGTACAACAACCTACTAAATTGTGTAGAATAACTTTTTAGTCATTTTGGAAGTTGGTCATTAATGCTTTGATGACCTTCACAAGCATCAATTACATCACTAGTAAACAAAATACAATATCAAAATATAAATTTTAAACAAAAACCATCAGATGGAATGACATTACCTCGATGATTTATTTTATTGTATTCCAACTTCCATAGGCGAGGTGTCATTCTCCGTGGCTTTGATGTAGTCTCTTCTTTCCCATTGAAAAGATGTTTTTCAGTAATTTGGTACTTATGGTTTCTGTGGAGAAAGTGTCTATTCTCATCGAACACCTGCTTTCCTAAACTTTTTGAATGATGAGATTTCATCTTTGGACCACAAACTAGACATGCAAATTTTCCCTTTGTCTGAAGACCTACAAGATTGTGTATAATTGAATTAAATATGTTAACTTTGTGTTAGCACTATAACATACCAAAAAAGAGGTGTTAAGAAGAGAACATACCACAAAAATGTGTTAGCCCAAGGGAATCATGTATTGTCCATACAAGCATTGCATGGAATTGAAATTGTCTTTATCCTATTGGTCTAGAGATGTTATACATAGTGACCCCATTCCATAACACCATCAACTCGTCGATAAGGGGCTCAATATATACATTGATATCTTTAAATTGGAACTTACCTAGTTGAATGAACAAAAATATTACATAATTATTATGACCATTTTGATGGATTATTTATAATAAATTAATTTAGATGACTATTAAATAAAAAAATACCTGGAACAATCAGTGCCAACATTATGTGCTCCCTCTTTATGGACATCCAAGGAGGAATGTTATTGTTGATAACAAAAGCAGGCCACACCGAGTAAGTAGATCTCATCTCCCCAAATGGATTGACACCATTTGCTGCCAATGAAAGCTTGAGATTACGAGGTTCTTCTTTAAAGTGTGGTCATTTTTCCTCTATTTCCTTAAATGTCGAACCATCCACAGGCATTCGCATAATGTCATCTCAACTTCTATTACGTCATGATAATCCATAAATTGTGCCAAGCTATTGCACTTGAATAATCATTGCAGACGTGGAATAATGGGAATAAATTGAAGAACCTTGCGAGGCACCTTTTTTGTTATTCAATCTGATTGATATCTACTAATATGACAAATAGGGCATTCTGTTGCAAATTCATGTTGTTTATGATATATAATATGATCATTCGAACATGCATGTATTGTTTGATACTCCATTCCAATATCTTTCATAATGGCAGATAATTCTCGGTACGAGCGAGGTAGATTGTTTGATGGTGGTAACAAACACTCACCTATCAACCTACGACCAAAAATATAATTTGTTAATTTAAAGAATATTAATTGCTACATGATTCACCCAATGTTAATTGTAAGGGAATTATGACTAAAATAATGAAAAAAGATGACATACCTTAACATACGTGTCATTACTACATTGGATAAACTATTCATAACCTTCAAGTTCACCAACAACAATACAGTGACAAGAAGAGTTGTTTGGGAGCCTTCATATAGGGGCTCGTGTGCCTTCTCAAGTATAGGTACATCAAGGTCTGCATCAACATCATCATCATCATCATCATCATCATCTTGATCATCATGATCTTCTTCATCACCGTGGTCTTCTTCCATGGAATCATTACCTTCTACTTCTATATTCACACCTCCATGTTCCCTCATTTGGAAATCCACATTCTCCATATTTTCAAGGTCCATAACATGAAACCCAGGGAGGTTGACCTATATGAAAATAATGACCTTATATTAACCATGACCATGATGTCATCATCAAATCATGTCTTATGTATTTTATAAATTATTAAAATACATACCAATGGATGAAATTTGTTTCCCCCTTCAATGTGACCGTGTTGCCTACAATGTTCCTCAGCTGTTTTGATTAGATATATTCGAGTCTTTAAGCCCTTACAAATTTTACAAGGGCAATAACATTTTCCATCACCTTTTCTTTTTAAGTTAGACCATAGTCTAGCAATTGTCTCCCTATTTTATTGTGCGTTAATATCGTCAGACATGGTCTTTCTTGATGTTGCAAAAAGAGTAATGCTTGGAATGTATAGGCCCGATCTGAAGAAATCAGCAAATAAAAACTAACATGCAAAATGTTAAATTGAATGACATTTTATTATAGAGATAAATTTGTTGTCTAGATTACTACATTTCAAAATTAGTCTCTCAAGGATTTTGTTGCTAATCATTATGAACAACTCAAGAATTCTCCCAAGTAAGATGAACAATTTTCATTTTGAATCTTGTAGGTTATCTAACTATGCTTGAAATAGAATTAAATCTATCTGATATGATCTTTGACATTTAAGATTTAACTTTATAAATAGTAATTTGAATTAAAAAGTTGGAAATTAAAACAAAAACATTTAAGAGTCTCAAAGAGAGGAACACATTGAGGAATTAATATTTCATTCAGGCTATACTTGGGACTGCCATCAACATTTATCATCATTGAAGGGGATTAATTCATATTCAGCAGATAACTATGGTAAGAAATGAAATACAAACATTTCATTTCCAATTATTATCGGTGAGATAAATAAATTTGGGCCAAGAGTACGGAATATGGAGAAGACTCCAAACATAAGTGAGTTGGCGATCAAAATGTCTTAATAGAATTTACATCAAAACCAAAAACATTAACCAGTTGATTATTATATAAGCTCCTCAAGCATGAGTTGGAGAGGACTACATTACACATTGAGACACAATATTGTTTTCACAAGTTGGCGACTATTATAATCATCAGGCAGATTAGGCTATAACTGGTGGAGAGAAGTATGCATGTAGATCAGAAAGCATAGAGTACACACCAGTGTCTTGCATAAGTGAAAGATGAAATGTAGATTTCATGTAAAGAATAGCAGCATTCTTTGGACATTCAAAGGTGTGTTTCAGACATAGAAAAAGACTAAATTGTTAAAGGAAGTAACAAGGAATGACAGATGTCAAAGAAAGAGAAGTAGTTTTCATTAAAATGTTCATAGGGAGATACATATTTTGTTTTGCGAAAATAAAATCTCTACTATTTTGAGGAGGGTTTCTAAGAGTTTTGAATTCTTAGATCTCTGGCAGTCATGGTAAGTGACAAAAGCACTCTTGTGAAGAACAGTGACAGTCACTGTAAAAGAGAAGAGCAAGCAATGATACTATGTAGAATGCATGATCCACCACATTCAAAGTAACTTCCCAGAATGTATGTCAAAGCAAAGAGTAAACATAGATGATAAGGTAGAGAATGGCACTATCTACAAAAGTAGAGAGAAAAGGCCAAAATTCAAAGATGACTATTAGAGGAGACACTAGCTAAATGAGAGGGCATTCAACATGCATCAAAAGCAGTGGTATACATTGCAAATGGAAAAGACAATGTTGATGAAGTTGGAATGGCACTTTTAGAGTGTCATAGAGTTCCTCATGATAGTGAGCACAAAAGATGATCAGTCATGTGAAGGAATAGTAAGAACGAAAGAAAAAATGCATCCAAGAGTCTTGAGAAGTGACTATCAAAAGGATGTCAATAAATGGTGATCAAATTTGTAAGCAAAGATTAGTCCCAATGACAAACAACAGTTTTGAGTTCTTAGTTATAGACAAGGTTGAATGTCAAATAGGCTTGATGAGGTGACGATAAGTGTAACAATTCATGATTTAAAAAGATGCCAAAACAATGTGGATAAGAAATGTTTAAAGAAAGTTCTTCTTCAATGCTTATCCACTGTCACAGTGGTATAAAGTGATACAAAATAATGATTCATATGGTTTATGATAAGTCACAAAGACACTCTTATAATAGTCATTAAGAGATAATAGAGGTCATGCATGCATGATTGCAAAGCACAATGAATAAAGAACATGCACTGTTATGAAGGCTCATAGCCACAGTAAGGAATGATGTCATAAAAATCAAAAGAGGGACAGTTTCTAAAAGGTAGTGATATTCAAGATTGAAAAGAGGGTACTATATCATGACAAAGATGCAAGCATTAATAGATTTTCATGAATGTGAAGGTGTGGTGATCAACAATGCCATAAAGAGACTATTGTTAGTGTTTCTACAAAATAGAATGACAGTGTTGTGAAAGAAAAGATTCATGTTCAAGAAGAGTGCCTCAAAACAATGTTATTCAATGCTTGAGGGATGATATTTACTACTTTCATAATGACTACATGATGAAAAGATGGTCAAATTAAAAGATGTAAATCTTACCCATTGATATGACAGTCAGCTACAGGGCCACAATGTATGTAACGAGGTGTCATATTGTCTTTCAAAGCTTTATGTTTGAGTGTATGAAATCTTATACCTATCTTTCTTTATTGTCTTTGTGTAGTTTTCACTACTTATGGGACAAGAGACAATTCAAGTCACATGTGCAAGAAGGTTAATTAATTGGGAAAAAAGATATTGACTTTAGATTCAAAATAACCTTTCACAAATTAAACAATTCCAACCAAACATCACTGTCAACTTATAGACATCCATTCACTGAAACAAAAACTTGAACCAATAAAATTAACCTCGCATTTTAATACTAGACCAATCAATCATATATAAATTAACTACTGAAATTGCATCACCCAATAACATGATACAATAAAATGCTTCAACTTTACTCATCACAAATTATTTACCAACTATCAAGAGTACAATTTACCACATGTTCTTAACTTCCTAAGTACAATGCAAATTTGTGATGAGCCCTAAGGATGCCCTTGCATCAAACATGCTCTTAAACCTCAAAGTTTGAGCCATGTAAATTTGGCTCTACAGTCTAAACATCTTACAATTTAGACCTTGAAGCCCAAGCTAGTGGAAGATTGTCTTGTTGGTTCCATTTTCCAAGATGCCAAAAGTGCACACCTTGGTAGGCAAGTTGTCAAGGTTTTGTCCTGTGGTATTCTAAGCATTTTGCTTCTCTCATCTTGCATTTTGTATTGGTGTATATGCCAAGTGTTTCATTATTTGGTTTGATGACCTTGTGCATGAAAGAATGCATTATGACTTGCATTACACGTTATTCTTGTATCATAAATCGGTCATCATATTTTTTACCAATAATGTCTTGAGTAAAAACTTGAGGCATTAGAATATTTTATTGTTTGTATTGGACTATGCTGGAAGGGAAATTTCAAGATGATATTTCATCAAAAGTGTTAGATAAAGTATTATCTAGGTTAATATAAATATCGTTAGAGCTATGAAGGAGTGTGCAAAAGTACTCCAAAGCATAATATTTTGGAGTGCAAGGGAAAATTTTAGCAAGCAAGTAGCCATCATAGAGGAACTCAAGGAAAGTGGCATTAAAGGAGTGAATATGGGTCATGGGAACCCCCTTACCATTATATATTTTAAATTGGGAGTCGCAAAACACATAGGGAAAGCATTTAAGAGAGAATATCCTAAGAGGAAATTATGCTCAAGGTCCATAATGATGATGTCTTCGTAGAAGTGGAGAGGGGAGGTGAAATAGGATTAGCATTTAGCTTAGTTTACAAGGATTCTAATTGATGGAGGATATGTTGAAGGATGATCTCAATGGGACACTTGATGGAAATATCAATGTGATGAGTAACAAGAGTGTTATTGGAGTGCAATATCACTAAGAGGGGAGAGGGGGCACGAATTAGTGATATAACAATTTACAAGTCATTTTTCACTTAAACAAAACCTGAAGTATTATGTAATGAAAATAAAAATGGATAACAAAATAGATAAGACACACAAATAATATAACATGGATTTTGTCTTGAGTAGAAACCCTCTAGTTATTCAAACTATCTTTGCGCATGTGTCTGATTATACAAAAAAAATATGATTATCATTTTCCTTAAGAAAACTTTTAAGAAATGTGTAGGTTTGTCTCTGCTTTTCTCATAATAAATCAGAGTAAGTAAATCATTAATCACAAACCAATTATATGTCTTGATCTTCAAACAAGTACAAACAACTTTTCTTCAAACTAAACAATCTTTGCAACAAGACCTCGACAGTAGTTAAGGATAAAAAATAGTGTATATACAAACCAAAATAAAGATACCTTACTCAATACCGACAAACCTTGACTAGGGTTTAGAATAGAATAAAACAAATACTTAAAGCATGTATGGAATAGGGTTGGACAAAACCCTCACTCTCAAATTAACATAAAATGTTTTTAATGTATGTGAAGGTTTATAAATAGTCTACTCACTTTAGTCACAAACTAAACTCCACTAATCAACAGGGTACCTCCAATTCTTCCACTTCTCGGTTTGATTGTAATAGGGTTCTTTCCCGAGAGTTTATTAACAGATTCGGGCATAATTATTTAGCATTGAATTATTGTTTCCTCTATTTCTTGTTTGAATCCACAAACAACAACTTCGACTAGAATAATTTGAGGGTGGTTACAGGAGGTTGGTATTGATGCTTACTGTCTTCGATGAATCCAGACCCCGGAATCAACAGGTTCAATACTCACTCCATTCACTCACTGTTACAACGTTATTTATTACATTAACTAAATACATGTAATGCATATAGTTTAGGGCATCGGCCCTGAAGCAGTTTAACATCCCTTACAAATCTAAGCATTGAGCTTATTGAAATATTCTACCCTAACTTGACTTTCATCCATCGGTCTTAAGTATTCCATGGAGAAGATACATAAGATACAAGTTAGGGTTGTAACTTCATGATAGTTCGAGAACAATAGTCTTGTTTCGGTCTGTCATAAATTTACTTTGCTTTGAAAATTAACAAAACTAAAACAACTTAAATCTATCAACGAAGTTGCATGACTGGATTTGACAGTCAACAGTGACTTCCTTCCTCGACAGAGATATATATATCAAACAAACTAAGACACACAAACTCCACAAAATCGTGGGTACCTTAACACATCTTCCTGAATACTAACACTGTTTGCCACTACATAATCAATTTCACAACAATGGAAATAGAGAAGAGTGGTTCTTACAGGTGGAGTTGAGGCCTTTTCTTTCACCTCTGCTTTGTCGCACGCCGAATATAAAATGAAATCCCTATGTTTTTTTTAAAAAGTTATATTCTTGTTTTCATCAAAATTTTGACAACCTGTATGGTTGTTAAAATACTGACCAACACGAGACTGGATTAAAAAAAAATCAAAATTTTCCTTCTATAAACTAACCAAGGAAAACCATTTTAATGCTTGGTCGGAAATGTTGTCTAAAAAGTGGGTCTAATGTACTAGTGAGTCCTTGTTGGAAGAGGATGAATCTCAGTCCAAGACTCCTAGCATCTTGATGAGTGGTAGAAAAGAGTTCATCAAAGCCCTCAAAGATAAGGATAGTGATCATTATGCTATTCTACTCAAGCCCAAAGAGGAGGGGAAAACTAAAACGGAGTCATTGCCATTAGCAATTTAAGAGTTGCTTGAGAAATACAAAGACATAGTCAGTGATGGTACCCCAAAAACCTTACCTCCTAGGAGAGTGATAAGTCATCAGATAAACTTTGTACCAGGTGCGTCATTGCCTAATAAGGCAGCTTATAAGCTCACTCCATAACAAAACTTGGAGGTGGCTAGAAAAGTGCAAGAACTTTTGGATCAGGGGTTGATTAGAAAGAGCATAAGCCCTTCTGCAGTCCCAGTTGTGTTGGCATAAAAAAAAAGGTGGAAAGTGGAGGCTTTTTAGAGACTCAAGAGCCATAAATAGGATCACAATCCAGTATAGGCTCCCCATACCTAGAATTGAAGATTTAATGGACTGTCTTGGAGGGCCAATGTACTTCACCAAATTGGACCTCAAAAGTGGATACCATTAGATTAGAATCAAGGATGGAGATGAATGGAAGACAACCTTTAAGACCATTGATGGGCTATATGAGTGGAGAGTTATGTCATTTCGCCTCTCAAATGCATCTAGCACATTCATGAGGCTCATGAATGAAGTGCTTAAGGATTTCATAGGGATATTTGTGGTAGTATATCTAGATGATATACTCATTTTCAGTAAGATGACAAAAGAGCATTTAAAACATGTGGAGATGGTCCTAAAAAGGTTGCAAGAGGAGAAGTTATCCATCAACCTAGAAAAGTGTGAGTTCTTCAAACAAGAGCTTGTTTACTTGGGGTTTTTAGTATCCCATGAATCATTAAAAATGGATCCAAGCAAGGTGCAAGCCATCTTAAGTTGGCCTACACCAACCACAATAATAGAGATAAGGAGCTTTCATGGGTTAGCTCAATTTTATAGAAAGTTCATAAAGCGGTTTAGTGGTATTTATGCACCAATGGTGGACACCATTAAAGGTGGTCCCAAGACCAATTTTAAATGTTCTGCAGCAGACCAAACATTCAAAATGCTGAAGGAACAAGTAGTAACACAACCTATCCATAGGATGCCTAGCTTTGACAAGCTATTCACCTTAGAGTGTGATGCTAGTAGGATGGCAGTAGGGGGTGTGTTAAGCCAATAAGGTAGACCAATAGCCTTCTTTAGCGAGAAACTAAATGAAGCTAAGAAGAAGTACTCTTCTTATGATTTGGAGTTGTATGCTTTGGTACAATCTCTAAGAAAGTGGAGACATTACTTGCTGCCTAAGGAGTTTGTAGTATTTACTGACAACCAGGCCCTTAGCTACATCAATACACAAGAGAAATTGAGCAATGAACACCTAAAGTGGATGGAATATCTTCAAGCATTCACTTTCACAGTCAAGCACAAAAAGGGGCAGCTAAACAAGGTTGCAAATGCACTAAGTAGGAGGCTACTAACCATCCAAGAAGTTTAGCTAAATAGCATTGAGATAGAGAGTTTCAAAGACCTCTACAAGGAAGATGAAGACTTTGGTGAAGCCTACAAGGTATGCTCCGATTTTCAAAATCATTTTCATAGCAAGTTTTTTGATTTTACCTTGCAAAGTGGTTTGTTGTTTAGAAGAAATTAGTTGTATGTTCCCAAGGGATCAACGAGGGAAAACCTCATATAGGAAAAGCATAATGGTAGCTTGAGTGGTCTTTTTGGGGTGAACAAAACCATAGATCTTGTGCAAAGGTTTTACCATTGGCCAAAGTTGGTTAGAGATGTAACCAAGTATGTTGAGCAATGTGTAGTGTGCATGAAGGCCAAAGGAGGATCTAGTAATGCAGGTTTGTACCAACCTCTACCATTCCCCACTAGACCATGGGAGTGTGTGAGCATAGATTTCATTGCGGACCTACCCAAGACAAACCATGGCCATGACAACATTTATGTTGTAGTAGATAGATTTAGTAAGATGAGGCATTTTATACCTTGCAGGACTACACATGATGCTAATAGCATTGCTCATTTGTTATTTAAAGAAATTGTAAGGATCCATGGACTACCCCTAAGCATTGTTTCAGGTAGGGATGTCAAGTTCATGAGCCACTTTTGGAAAACATTGTGGAGTAGATTGGGTACCAATCTCTCATTTGGTTTAGCTTACCACCCTTAGACTGATGGCCAAACGAGGTGGTTAACAGAGTCTTAGGCAACTTTCTGAGGTGCCTAACCAAGGAGTATGGGCAGACATGGGATGTGGTTCTTCCCCAAGTAGAGTATGCATACAATGACAGTGTGAACAGGACTACCGGTAAGAGTCCACTTGAGATTGTTTATGGGATGCATCCAAGGGGTGTATGTGAGCTTAGAGACCTTGGATCCATGGAATATAGGAGTGGTCATGCTAAAGACTTCACTCAAACCATGAAGGAGATTCAAGAACAGGTGAGGAAGAACATCCTAGAATCAACCCAAAAGTTGAAGGCCAAAATAAATGAGAAAAAAGAAGAATGTTGAGTTTGAGATTGGAGACTATGTCATGGTACATTTAAACAAATCGAAGCTACAAAAAGGTGTGTCTACAAAGCTTCAGATGAAGAGAGCGGGTCCCTGCAAAATCCTAGCCAACTATGGGGCTAATGCATACAAATTAAACCTGCCAAGTGGAATGAACATCTCCCCAGTGTTCAATGTACCTGATTTGATCAAGTTCAAGGGTCTTCTCACTGAGCTGGATGTCAACAGTGTAGAGATTCATGCTAACATTGAACCTCATGCACTACCTCCCAAAGTGTAGCTGGAAGCTGAGAAGGTCTTGGACTCAAGGGTCAAGAAGACCACTAGACGTAAGGTGTACATGGAACACCTCATCCAGTGGAAGAATAAACCTAAATCAGAAGCTACATGGGTTGAAGTTGTAGACTTCAAGAAGCTTGGCATCTCAAAGGACATCTTAGTCATAGGAGTGACTTGAGCTTGTGGGGGAGTATGGTGCAGGGCACCTAGGTAAGGCTACTTGGTAACTTACGGTCCCTAGTGTTGATTTTTGGCTTGTAATGGCATTAGCCAAGCCACTAGTGGAATAAGGAGACCAGTTGGTCTCTAATGTGTTTTGTTAGGGTGTTAGCTCTTACTTGGTTTCCCTAAGTCCTACCCGAGTCTTGTTGAGTCAGATTTGGCAAACTTAGTCAAAGTGCCAAATGGTGGAAAATGTTGTAAGATACCTCTTTGATGTTTTCAGAGGTTAAATATGGTCTTAAGGACCTTAGAATGGTCAGAAATGAGTCACATAATGATGTGACCAAGTGGTTAGCTAAGCCACAAAAAGTTGTTGTGACAACTTTGAAAGTTGTCATGCAACATTTCACAAAACCTAGGAAATGGCTCAAAGAGGCCCAAATCCCGACCCAAGGGTCCTAACACATGGGGTTGGGTATATAATGGTAAAAAACCCTAATTTTGAGCATGGGGAGTTGTTTTGTATGGAAACCAAGACCTGGAAGAAGATTTTACGATGTAACTTTGTGTGGAACTCAAAGATTTTGTGTGTAATAGAGCTATTAGATGGATTAATGGAGTGGCTGTAATTATTGCATGTGTTAGATTAGTATGTTATTTGATTCTTAGTGGTGGTAGTTGATCATTTTGATAGGTTTTAGTGTTGGTTATTTAATCTTTTATTTCCTGGCTTGTCTTGGTTTGGTCCAGATAGAGTTTTGTAAAATGGAGTGCTAGCTCACTGTCCTACCGTACAATTTGTATGACCCTTTGGGATCTGTGACTAGACTCCATGTGTAATATAATAGTGCAAGGATGGGCTCTAGAAAGCTTGGGAGGCATTTTTAATGTGATGCCCTAAGCGAGCCTAGAGTGCATAGCTAGGGATCACAGTGTGTTGCAGAGATGAGGAAAGGGATTGAAAGCACTCATTGCTTCAATCCAAGCATGTGGAGAGGATGTCAGGTGTGTTAGGAAGCATCACTAATAATGAGAAGCCTTGGTGAATGGTTTGAATATGAGAAACATCAAACCCTCACTGGTTCAATCAGAGAACAAGGAAACCCTTATTTTTAGCCCATTTATAGGAAACCTTTGTACGGACAGGTTGAAGGAAGGAGACTATAAGAATATGAAAGCCCTTCCAAAAGGGTACTCAAATTTTTAATTGTTTGGGTGCTTTTTTAGGAGAGTTTTTGAACTAGAAGCCAAAAGGTGTCTAATTAGGCCTAATAACCTTGTAGCCATTTTTGGAACAATCAACAAAAGAATCTTGAAAGTAATAGGGTTTTCCTTGAAAGAAGTGGAGTTAAGCATGGTTTTGGATCATATTCCAAATGATTTAAACCTCCTCTCCATTTGAGGATCAGTGCAGGCAAGAATCCATATTTTGGAGGATGACGATGCTAGAAGGCACCCATGGAGTGATGTGAAGGAAGCTTGATTCAACATTGGTGTTAGCAAGTTGAATGGGAAAGTATCATAAGTTTCAATCCTCATGGGGTTACTAAATCAAGTACCCTATAGGCTAGAGATATAGCCTTATGATATCCTAGAAGAGTCTAGGATAGGAGTAGCAAGACTTGTGTTACATCAAAGGGACTTTGCAAATTAAAAAGGTGAATGGTTTTCTAGAGAGGTCACGGGAACGTCGTGTTGCCATTATTCAACCTGAACAAGTTTTGAATGATGTTGCATATTGGTGCAACCATGCCCTCATATGCAAACTAATGAGTATTTAACTCTCTCTACCTATTTTGGAATCCTGGGCACGTTGATTATGGAATCCAAAAGGGGACATGGAGATATTATTGGTGACTAATTATTATTTTTAGTGATTTTCTCTAGCATGGTGGATAGGAATAGGGATTTTGAAGGGGGGGCTTATTTCTTCAATCAAGCGGAACTCTTTATCAAACCTTGTCACATAGGATTCAACTCTGTTGAGGATCTCCCTCGCAAGTACCTACATGGGTCTATTTGTCGAGGCTTTTGCTCCAAAGTTCTGGAGGGAAGATATCCTTCACTCAATCTTGTTGCTTGTTGGAAAACTTGTAGGTTTGACTACACAAACTCGGGATCAAAATGTAATTTCTTATATACATATATGTGTAGAAGTTGATTTAAATAACCCTTTACTAGACTCTATAGAATTTTTTTTGAGATCCTCTTCCTATATTCAATAGCTAGATTGTGAGACTTTTCCATTTAGATGCAGAAAATGTCATGAATATGACCATTTACAATGAAGATGCCCCAGAAATAACATATCCCCCTTGAAAGCTTCTTGTCCTCTTCACTCCTCCCTTAGGGAGGATAATCAGAAGGTCCCTTTGTCTGAAAGATAAACTAATCAAGAGGGATTTATTTATGTAAAGCCTCACAATAAGGGTAGAGGACAAAAGAGAACTTGGATGGATAGACAAGATGATGAACTTTAACAGGTTTGATGTCCCGGATGACTTGTTCCAAGAGAAAGGAATTCTAATTGAACTTCTTCTAGGGCTAAGGTATAGGGTGTGGTGCTAGATGAAGACAAAGTGAAAGAGAATCAGATTGTATGCATCGTGAACTGAAAGGATGGGTAGATGGTTACTGATATGCCTTGTCAGAATCTAGATAGAAAAGATCTCAATGGATCTCAAGTTTTGATAGCTTTAACTCCTCCTTCAACTAAGATGACCTCAAATTCTAGGAAGAGTAACAAAGCTTCTTCTACTTTAGGCATTCAATAGAAACCCTTGAAAAAGGGGCCTTAAGATAAATCTTCAAGGAGTGGATAGAAAACCAATTAGGAGAAGTTCAAGATTATTGGGGATACATTGGTTGAGTTGTGGTCTATGAAACTCATTTATTCACACTTCTCCCAACCCCATAAATGATTATCTTGTCATGGAATTTAAGGGGGTTGAACAACATCCCTAGACAAAGGGTTGTTCAAGATTTGATTGCTTCTTATTTCCCTGATATTATGTTCATTCAAGAAACTAAGGTAATAGTTCAAGCCATGGTGATTAAAGCTTCTACCATTTGGTCTTGAGGTGCATGTCAATGCTTAGGTTCCCAAGGCAATTCATGTGAATTGGCTCTCTTATGGGATCCTAGAAGGATTGTCTATCAATGGTGGATTTCAAGTTGGTCCCCTCTCTCTATAGTTGCCACAAGTTTGGAGTAAGGTGAAACTTGTTTGTTCACTAATGTTTACGCTCCTACTAACATTTTAGGAAAATCTCAACTTTGTATTCATATCAAATCTATTCATTCTTTGATACCCTTTCTTCCTTGGGTTATTATTGGAGATTTCAATACAGTTTGTAGTTGGATTAGAAAAGAGGGGGTTTGGCTAGGCTTGATCCTTCTGTCACCCTCCTTAATGAGAATATAGAATTATTAAATGTGAATGATGCGAAACCAATTAATGGTGTTTGCACCTGGAATAATAGGAGAAGGGGAGTGGAAGCAATTTCTGAGAGACTGGATAGATTTATTGTTTCTTGCTTCTACCTAAGTGATAGATGGAACAATGGATCGAAGATCCTAGATTGGAGAGGGTCTAATCATATGTCGATAAAGATCTCTATGCTTCCTCATAATATCTCAAAGAGTCCCTCCTTTAAATTTTAGCTTATGTGGCTATGGGATCCTTCTCTCCAAGATTTATTGATGGATTGGTAGCATGAAGGGGACCCTTCTTATGGAACAACTATGTTTCCTTTTGTCAAGAGATTTCAATATGTGAAGTATAAGCTCAAAAGATGGAGTAGAAAATGTTTTGGAAATCTTCACATCAAAAAATGGCAGTGTGAGCTCTACTTGATTCCATCACTCAGACAATCTGTAATCAGGGGCTTTCTATGGACCTCATTTAGGAAGAGTCTATGGTAGTCAAAGAACTAGAGGAATGGGAACTCGGTGAGGAGATCTTCTAGAAACATAAGTCTAGAATTGATTGGATATAGGAAGGAGATAAGAATATTATTTTCTTTCAAACTTTGTTAGAGCTATAAGAAATGGCAATCTCATTGCCTCTCTGGTTTCTTTGGAAGGGGCTCAACTTTCTTCACCAGGTGAAATTTCTCATGAAGCTTTTTAATATTTCTCTCCATGTTTATGGAGGATTCCCTTCTTGCTAGACCTATGATGAATCCTCTATTCTTAGTTGCATCCCCTCACTGATATCCAATGAAATAAATATAGATTGCACCCACCCTATCTTGTTACAAGAAGTGGAAGATTTTGTGTTTCATATGAAAAAAAGGTAAATCTCCAAGCCTTGATGGCTTCCCAATTGAATTTATTTAGAGATTTTGGGAAATTATTAAGCATGACCTTCTTATATATGTTTATGAGTCATATAATTACAAACAAATGTTAAGAACTATAAATCCTACTTTCATAACTTGGATTCCTAAAAAAGAGATTGCAAACAGGTTAGATTAGTTTAGACTCGTTGCACTATGTAATTTGGTTTATAAGGTTATCACCAAACTAACTGCAAAGAGACTCAAGCGGTGTCTCAAAGATCTAATTTCTAATGAGAAATGTGGTTTTTTAATGGGTAGATAAGTTCTTGATAGGATAGTGATCGTGGTTGAAACCATTCACTATATGGTGATGTCCAAAGAAAAGGTAATGCTTATCAAGTTGCACATGGTAAAAGCTTACAAGGGAGTTAAATGGTCCTTCTTATAGAAAATTCTTTTGGCTTTTGGATTTTACGGGGAATGGGTGGATTGGGTTATGAGTTGTGTCTCTTCCACTTCCATCTCAATTTTGGTCAATGGAGATCCTTCAAAGTTGTTTTAGGCTTTTAGGGGTATTCGTCAAGGGGATCCTCTCTTCCCTTATCTATTCATCATCATGGCTGAAAGGCTTGGAAGATTTATCAAAAATAAGGTTAGGCAAGGTTTGACTCAGGGATGGAGTTAGGGAAATAACTTGTCTCCTTATTCCTATCTCTAGTTTGTTGATAATGATCTCATGGGAAAAGCTAGAATCAATGAAGCTAATAATTTTAGGAGAAACTTGGACACTTTTTTGGTTGCCTCGAGGAAAATGATTAATGAGGAAAACTCTCTATTTTTTTCTTCAATACCCCTCAGGCTATTCAAAACAAGATTTTTTGAATTCTTAGGTTTTAAATTGGGTCTTTTCCTCTGGTGTATCTTGGGATTCATCTTAGTATGGGATCTCAATTGAGAGAGTTCTAGCAAGAGATCCTTAATAAATTATAGAATAGGGTTAGTCATTGCACATGTAGATGGCCTTCGTCGACTAGTAGATTGGGGGAGTTAATAGTGTTGATGTTCCCCGATGTAGTTTGGTGGGGACAGGACCCATGATTTGGGACACTCTAAAAAAGGTGCTAAAATCATTAAAGAGGGTCTCTTCTAGATCTATAATAGAGGTACAAATGATCTCTTTTGGCATGATTCTCGGGATGGCCATGTGTGTGAGTGTTTACACCTTCATGAAATTAGGACAATTAGCAACAATTCTATGGAAAGAAAATGGAAATTTAATCTAAATAATTGCATTTAACATCCATATCATCTCATGGTTCTTTATCTAAGCTGTTCAAGTAGAGCTCTCATCCTTATTGTCTACTAGTGACAATCCTAGGATGAGAAAATTATGATAAAATGCCTAAATCTAGCTCTCAATTCTTAATTTGATACAAAGATTAACTCAAATGCTCATGATAATGCTCTCAAATCTCACAATTTGCTCTCAAAATGCTCAAGATATTTCTCAATTGCTCTCAAATTGCCTATAGTGATGATGCTATGCATTCAAATTTTCTAGGATTATTATGCTCTCAAAATGACTTCTATTTGTAGTAAAATCCCAAGGGTAGGGGGTAGAGTTACTTGATCATGGTTTAGCCTTGGTTGAGTAAAAGGCTTTGAAATGTTTTTAAATGGGGGGACAATTTAAATGATTGTCTCAAATGTTTGGACAAGTAGACAAATTTGAGTGGTTGAGATTCAAAGTTGAAAATGTGTGATTGAGATTCAACAATTTGGAGTGATCCATGTGCATTGTGTTCTCAATTCTTATTGGTTGCTCAAATTATGTTGAAAGACATTAGGATTTATTAAATTCCATCAATTAATTAAATTATCCATTTAGGGGAATAGGTTCAATTTGATTTTTTGATTTAAAATTATACAATTAATTGATTAAAATCAATTATATAGTGTGATTGATCCCTTTAAGCTCGTATTTAATTATTTGATGTCATGATTTGATTTTTCCTTTGATTTAAATGTTTTTTTCCAATTTTGATTAATAAATGTCCATTTGAAATTGATTTGATCCATTTTGATGAAAATCATAGCATTTGGCTAAGATTTTGCAAATTTGGATGATTCTAAGATACCTGCCCAGTTTTGTGTGTCTACAAATGCCCCTCTTTGAATTGATGTGCGTAGTGCATTGATTCAAACAAAATTTCATGTCCTTATCACTAATTCGATACTTCATTGATTGATACAAAACTGATTTGAAACCTGATTTAAAATTGATTTGATTGATAAAACCTGATTTGAAAATATTGCTACATGCCCCACTGATAATAGTTCAAAATTTTAATGCCCCAGATTCAATATTGATGCAGATTTGATACTATGATAATGCCCCCTCGGAAATGAAATGGATTGATCTCCAGATAGAAAAATATGATGAAATTGATTAAAAATAGATCCAATATGTTTTCATTTCTAAAAAACATCGATGATAATCAAGGCCTCAACAAATGCCCCAATTTGATGAGAAAAGCTATGATTGATGTTGTTGATGTTTGAGATGATTTGATGATGTTTTTATATCACTTGATGTCAGTTAGAATCACTTGGTTGATGTTGTATTAATGTCAATCATATAGGATAGGTATGGTGATGGATAGATATTTTGCTCTCACGATCTAGAGACACAAAACAATGATTTTCCTTCCTCACGATATAGAGTTAGGAGATTTGATGCACTCAAGATGAGCAAATAGATGATAGGATAACTTGATTGATGTTAGATGATCAATTGGATGATTTGACTGATTGATATTTGATTTGATATGATTAGATGTTTTGATGATACGAAGTTGATTGGATGTTCTCTTGATGCAAAATTAAGGATTGATAGAAGGGTCATCTGTTGGTGTCAGTACAGGTATAGATTTAGGTGATGGATAGAGTTACTTGATCATGGTTGGCACCCCACAGTGGGTGCCATTTGTGTGTGAGTGTTTACACCTTCATGAAATTAGGACAATTAGCAACAATTCTATGGAAAAACAATGGAAATTTAGTCTAAAGAATTGTATTTAACATCCATATCATCTCATGCTTCTCTATCTAAGCTTTGCAAGTAGAGATCTCAGCCTTATTCTCTACTAGTGACAATCCTAGAATGAGAAAATTGTGATAAAATGCCTAAATCTAGCTCTCAATTCTCAATTTGATACAAAGATTAACTCAAATGCTCATGATAATGCTCTCAAATCTCACAATTTTCTCTCAAAATGCTCAAGATATTGCTCAATTGCTCAATTTCTCTCAAATTGCCTACAGTGATGATGCTATGCATTTGAATTTTCTAGGATTATTATGCTCTCAAAATGACTTCTATTTGTAGTAAAATCCCAAGGGTAGGGGGTAGAGTTAATTGATCATGGTTTAGCCTTGGTTGAGTAAAAGGCTTTGAAATGTTTTTAAATGGGGGGACAATTTAAATGATTATCTCAAATGTTTGGACAAGTAGACAAATTTGAGTGGTTGAGATTCAAAGTTGAAAATGTGTGATTGAGATTCAACAACTTGGAGTGATCCATGTGCATTGTGATCTCAATTCTTATTAGTTGCCCTAATTATGTTGAAAGATATTAGGATTAATTAAATTCCATCAATTAATTAAATTAGCCATTTATGGGAATAGGTTCAATTTGATTTTTTGATTTAAAACTATACAATTAATTGATTAAAATCAAGTATATAGTGTAATTGATCCCTTTAAGCTCGTATTTAATTATTTGATGTCATGATTTGATTTTTCCTTTGATTTAAATGATTTTTTCCAATTTTGATTAATAAATGTCCATTTGAAATTGATTTGATCCATTTTGATGAAAATCATAGCATTTGGCTAAGATTTTGCAAATTTGAATGATTCTAAAATACCTGCCTAGTTTTGGGTGTCTACAAATGCCCCTCTTTGAATTGATGTGCGTAGTGCATTGATTCAATGAAAATTTCATGTCCTGATCACTAATTCGATACTTGATTGATTGATACAAAACTGATTTGAAAATACTACAACATGCCCCACTGATAATAGTTCAAAATTTTAATGCCCCAGATCCAATGTTGATATAGCTTTGATGTTGATGCAGATTTGATACTCTAATGATGCCCCCTCAGAAATGAAACAGATTGATCGCCAGATAGAAAAATATGATGAAATTGATTGAAAATAGATCCAATATGTTTTCATTTCTAAAAAACATTGATGATAATCAAGGCCTCAACAAATGCCCCAGTTTGATGAAAGAATTTGATGAGAAAAGCTATGATTGAGAAAATGTTGTTGATGTTTGAGATAATTTGATGATGCTTGGATATCACTTGATGTCAGTCAGAATCACTTGGTTGATGTTGTATTAATGTTAATCGGATAGGATAGGTATGTTGATGGATAGATATTTTGCTCTCACGATCTAGAGAGACAAAACAATGATTTTCCTTCCTCATGATATAGAGTTAGGAGATTTGATGCGCTCAAGATGAGCAAATGGATGATAGGATAACTTGATTAACGTTAGATGATCAATTAGATTATTCGACTAATTGATATTGGATTGGATTGGATTTGATGAGAAGATTAATGGTGGGAGGCTAATAGATAGGGTCATTTGATATGAATCAGGTGCAGATGTAGATACAGGTAATGAAGAGAATTAGGTTGTCCCTAATTGATCAGATGATGAGGTTGCCCCTAGGTGAGCAGATGCATAGTAATGATAATATTGGATGTAACATTGCTCAATTTGATGAGTCAGATATTTGAAGACATTGATTGGGACATTGATGATGTAATCATGATTAACTTCCACCCCCTTGATTAAGGAAAATCCCATAAACATGCAAGTAATTTATCATAAAAATGCAACGCAATGCAACTAATTGTCATTAGCTTTTAGCAAAGAAATGCCATAGAGATATATTTTTATCATTGAGCATTTGGGACCAGAAAGCAAGTACAACCATCATTGACCACATCACGATGATATGAATACCACTTTTTATCATATTTGGTAACCTTTAGAAAACTAGTACATCCCTCACTAGCTAAATAACCAACTATGGATATTGCTCAATTGTTCTCAAATTGCCTATAGTTATGATGCTATGCATTCAAATTTTCTAGGATTATTATGCTCTCAAAATGAATTCTATTTATAGTAAAATCCCAAGGGTAGGGGGTAGAGTTACTTGATCATGGTTTAGCCTTGGTTGAGTAAAAGGCTTTGAAATGTTTTTAAATGGGGGGACAATTTAAATGGTTGTCTCAAATGTTTGGACAAGTAGATAAATTTGAGTGGTTGAGATTCAACAATTTGGAGTGATCCATGTGCATTGTGTTCTCAATTCTTATTGGTTGCACAAATTATGTTGAAAGATATTAGGATTAATTAAATTCCATCAATTAATTAAATTAGCCATTTAGGGGAATAGGTTCAATTTGATTTTTTGATTTAAAACTATACAAATAATTGATTAAAATAAATTGTATAGTGTGATTGATCCCTTTAAGCTCGTATTTAATTATTTGATGTCATGATTTGATTTTTCCTTTGATTTAAATGATTTTGTCCAATTTTAATTAATAAATGCCCATTTGAAATTGGTTTGATCCATTTTGATGAAAATCATAGCATTTGGCTAAGATTTTGCAAATTTGGATGATTCTAAGATACCTGTCCAGTTTTGGGTCTCTATAGGCCACCCCCAATCATTTCTCAGTTCCTTGTCTCCAACCCTTGTGCAATAGCTTGAGCAAGGTCTGTTGGAATAGGATGGCAGATTTAAAAACCACCAAGATTAGAGGATATTTGGACGTTACTTGTTGGAAATATGCTCATGAATGGCCTATTAGAGGCCCCAAGGAGAATTGACAGGAACTAGTCAAGATTTTAGCTAATAGACTTCGTAGTGCTCTTGATTGTTGAGATGTTTTGCCTTGGAGTTTAGATCCAAAGGGTGAGATTTTAGTTGTTTCTGGTTGCCTTGCTTTGGATGGTAAGTTCCATGGTCAGGGAGGTGTGTCTTGGTAGAAGCTAGCTCAAAATATTTTTTCTTGCCCTAAGTACAATTTTTTCTCTCTAGTTAGTTGCCCAAAATAGATGCCTCACTTGAGAGAATCTACGGAAGAGAGGCTTTCAAGGCCCATCAATTTGTGCTCTTGACAAAAATAGTGAATAAAGTACTTCTCATATTTTCTTCCAATGTTCTTATTTGAGGGAGATCTGACATCTAGATGGTGGGGAGAATGGAACCATGTTTGTGTTTATGCTCTCTCTTGGGTAGAGTTTTGGAAGAGCCTGGGTTGACCTCTAACAAAGACTTCTTTTCTCTAGACTTCATGGGTTCTTAGCCCAACTTTTATTATCTAGAATTTATGGTTAGAAAGGAATAGGAGAATCTTTGAAGGTTTTGAAATTAGGAGCTTCCTGGTGTGGAGAAAGATTGTCAATAGACTTCAAGAGACTATTTCAACAAAGTGCGATTTGTCTTCTCTTATGGAGGCTTGTGCTCTTGCTATAGTGAGGAACCTTAAATTAGTTGATAACAAGACTACTTATGCTTTCAAGAAAATATTGAGACAACCTGAATAGAAAATTCATAGAGAGGGAAGATGGCTCCCTCCTCTCGAGGAAGTCATGAAGGTTAAAATTGATGGGTTGTTTAGAGGGAATCATGGAAAGGAAGGAATTGGTGGTACTAACAACAACACTTATGAGAATGTTGCTTTCTTTTTGTCCATTTATAAAGGACAACATTCAAATAATTTAGTGGAGGCCCTAGCTATTTTACATGGTGTTGAGATAGAGTTCTCTTTAGGTTGGAAAAGGGTTATTTGTGAGTCCAATTCATAGATTGTGGTTAAGTTGGATGAAGTTTCTTGGTATTTAGCCTTAGTGGCTAAGCAGATCATAAATCTTTGTGGATCTTTGGATTCTATTTATTTTTGTCATATTCCTAGGGAGTGGAATAAAGTGGTTGACTGCTTGGCTAAATGGGCTTCTAAGAGCTTGGAGGGATGGGATGTGGATAACTAGGAGGCCCTTCCCCCAAATTATGTGGAGATTTTAAGAAAATTAATTAGGGATGATGAAAACTTGTAGTTGTTCTCTTATGTTGTGTTCTTTTGAGAACTTGTTATGTTGGCCATGTTTGAGAGGTTCTAGCAGGCCTGAGGCCTTTTGCTCTATAATTGTTAACTTCACTTGAATAAAGTTTTACCCCTTTTTTATTTTAAAAAAAGTGTATAATATTTTTATGTTATTATTTTCAAAACTTAAAAAATAAATATTTCATATAATATATTAAAAGTAATAAATATAAATTTATGTAAAGTTTGATATATTATTTTTCACCTTTTAAAACTATTGATTTATTTAAACTTGAAAAACTTTCCATGTGTATATATATGTATGTACATCCACACACCCACATATAGATATAGATATATATACGTATATATACATATACATATGTATGTATGTGTATGTGTATGTATGTATGTACATATACATATACATATACACATGCATATGTATGTATGTATGTATATGTGCAAAAGTGTGTATTATATAAACTAAAAGTCAAATATCATATACCATATAAATAGTATTAAATGTACAAAATTATAGATTCAATATTTAGTAAATTTTTTTATGAAATAGTTTTATTTTTTCTATCTATTAAACAAGACATGCAAATATTATATTAAATCGCCCTGTAAAAAAGCTCTCATGCATGTAAACCATTTTTTAATAGGAAAGAAATAATTTATTTAAAGGAAACTTACTATTTAGAATAGTTTGAACTACTTGTAGGAAATAATTATTTTTTTAAGAATACAAAAGGAGATGTTTCACATAAAAACATAAACATTTGAGAGGATAATATTTATTAAGTTTCATGCATAAGGAAAATAACCATACTTCATCAATTAAATGGTCACATATTTTCTTAATTAGAGGAAAAAATAAGGAAGAATTTACTTAGAGAGGAGCTAGAAAAAGCAGATTCACAGGGAGCTCAAGGGAAGAAGGCAACAACAACAATGTGTGTGGGAGTGAGGATATTCTCAGATCCATTGGATGGACAAGGACATGGCAGCTCCTCAAACGTGGATAAAGCAACTGAGCATACATGTTATTATGTTGAGGTGAATTGTGAATTCCTAAAATTGGCCTTGAAGAGGTAAATGTGTAACCTTGCACGTAATGTTAAAGAGATCAGTGTCTAATGGTTTTAAATTGATCTTACCAAAGAAGCATAAATTAAATTTTAGTAACCATTGACATTCATTGGTCTATATGTTGCACACATGCATTGAACTTTTCTTTGTTTGTGATTCAAATTCATTGCGTATATTTTGATATAATTGATTGAAGCCTAGTTAAAAACAAATATTTCTTACACTTAAATTATAAGAATCAATGAGCTAAGTATATATCTTGTATGAGTTTTTGATTCTAGTCTTTTAATTTTTTCTTATTATTTAGTTTGTATAGTATTTAGCATGATGGTTACTAGGTTTGGTTGAACTAGAGTGTAATAGATGAAATTGTCTGGCCTCTTTTAATCATTCTCTTCTTCAGTTATTTTATTTTTGTTGATAGATAGATTAATGAATTTCATAGGCATGTTAACATCATAACATCCACAATTTATATTATATTAATCGAAGAATGTGCATGGAGAGATATGAGGAAACACTCAATTAGTGTTGTTGGAGAAATAGGTTAATGGGATATGAACTAGGTACTATAAGATAACTTATTGTTCCATCTTGAATTGAAGCAAAATTGGTATGTGAGGATGCTGGCAAAGGTTGTTGAAACTAAGTTTACACCTACCAATTGCATTTTCTTAAAAGTTATTAAAAAAATTCCTACAAATCCTTTTGTGCATATCATGCAATCATTGCAATCTATGAGATCACTTTCCTTTGAGAAGAGTACCATGAGTTTTTACGCTTTGATGGATGTCTATACACTGTCTTGAAATCTTCCAATTTGATGTAGGCAAGAATGGGCTAAAAAAGGTTGGGGAATTTGGTTTAATAGCTTTAAAGCCCCTATAAACAAAAACATTCATGTGGGCCTTTCAATCATTGCATTCCATTAGATGACATCTCATTGAGGCTTTCTATCAAACAAAATATGGTGTGATGCCTATGATTCCATGATATTTTGAAATAAGGAAATATTTATTTAGGTTTTAATTTAAAATTTCTTTTATAGTGTAATCAGGGTAATCTGGCAATATAATACCTACAATAAAAATAAGACCTTAACCACAAGAAGATCATTAATAGAAGTTAATATCCCAATATCGAAAGAGGAAGCAAATAAACATAATGCACAATCATTCAATCATAATGAAATTTATTCAAAAACACATGAATATGCAAATCAAAAGTTCTCCGTCATTATTCTCCTTCTCTGTGTAATGTTGGTCTCTTAGAATTGAGCTCAAAGTATGCTAACATAAGAATTAAAAGCAATTATGGTTACCAAAATATGAGAAAAGGCTCTCATTATATAGATTTTTAGAGGTTTCAACCAAGATTCCCTGATTTGTGGGTTGATTGACTGTGATTAAGGAGTTGAACTTAGAGTGAGTGAGAGTCAACTCAATTTATTGCTTTGTTTAACATGATTGATTGATCTGTCAACAAAATAGATTAAAGAGTTGATTGATTTGATTGAAGACTTAACTAATGAGATAGAATAGAAGACTGGGTAGATTGATTAGTTAGGAGAGAGAATTATGGAGTTTGAAAAGTTGATTGAATAGTTAGGAAATTTGATTGATTAGTGAAGTGAAAGTTAGTATTAGTCAACTTTGGAGGAATAAACATGATTAAATAAATGAAATAATTCATTTATTTGTACATGTTGAGAGATATAAATAAATAATTACTTATTTATTTATTTTTAGAGGAATAGTTAGTTTAACTAAACAAATATCATTTATTTAATCATGTGTGGGGAATTGATTTAATTATTACATAAATGCAATAATAAGAAGGAAATGTTAATTAAATAATATGATTATTTAAGTAAATATAATGACATAGGGAATACTTAAATAATGTTAATTATTTCATTATTTTATAGATAAATGATTGATGAAATATTTGATTAAACGACCAATAATTAGGTAATTAATTAAAATCACTTAATTATGAAATTATAGGAAAATGATGATTTTAAATTTAGAATATAGTAGAAAGGCACAAATAAAATACTAAACATTATTTAATAATTAAAGAGGAATGCTAGTAATGTCACTGTGTTAGAGAAATAGGCCATTTTTAAATGTCTACATTTTTCCCATCTTTGATATAATATTTTTTAGACATTGTTTCAAAGATTAATAAAACATTATGCCTTGGTATGCCCCTGGGAGAAAAAGGTGACAATGAGGTAATAGATGTTCACTCGAGAGATTGTTTGTGAAAGAAAGGCATGAATGATCTCTTGACAAAAGATTTAGAATGTTAAATGAAATGATGAAACAAAAGAATAATTAGTAAGAAGTGAAAAATATTGGTAGGTTATGATGAATGTTCAATTGACATTGGATACAAAGATTATTGATAAGAATCATGCATGGTTTTAGGAAGGACCCATCTTGTATAAGACCATCAATGATGTCTGGTATCAGGAAAGACATATCTTATTTAATACAAGTGACAATGTTTGGTTTTAGGAAAGATACATCCTATATAAGACAAATGATGATGTGTGGTTTTAGGAAAGATATATCTTGTTTAACACAAATGATGATCTCTAGTTTCAGAAAAGACATACCCTGTTTAAGACAAATGTTGATGGAATGATTGGACAATTGATTTGACTGATTTGAAAATTGATTTGATCATTTTGATAAATAGTTTGATTAACTAAATGATAGAATGTTAGAATTGACTGATAGAATGTTTAGGAGAGGAGAGAAAATGAGAATGAATCTGGATTGAAACCTTTCAAATTCTATTAACCACATTTGAATTCCAACTGAATTGAGTAATTTATTTTTCATCATTTAGCCACTTTATTATAGAAAAAAAAAGATATCATCCTAGACCAATATATGAATGATCTAGGTATGATTATCCTCTTGCCTTTTTAATAGGCACTTTGAATAGACAAGGAATGTGGGCCAATCCATCTAGGTCGACCATTTAAAGTTGAGGTATGTGCAACATATCACAATCAAATCATCTATTGCACTATGTTTTGCAAATAGATATTGTATGTGGATGTGGAGGCTCTTATCACAAACACCCAAATGTGGGCCAATCCATCTAGGTCGACCATTTAAAGTTGAGGTATGTGCAACATATCACAATCAAATCATTTATTGCACTATGTTTTGCAAATAGATATTGTATGTGGATGTGGAGGCTCTTATCACAAACACCCAAAGTGCTCTTTTAAGACTTCATGACAAACATTCCATAGACAACATATAAATAAAATAAGTCACGAAACATCACGACATCTCTAATCACTTGTGGATATGTAGTGCCCCTCCAAAGTTTATTTTTCAGTTATCTTTGCCAAACTCTTTTAGGCCACTTTTATGTGTGCGTTAATTATTTCAATGATATTTGGATTATTAATTTGATTAAATATTCAAACCTTTGAATTATGTGTTATATCATGTGTTTTCAATTAGATGAATATGCTTATTTTAATATCAATTTAAATGCTTATGATGATGTATATGCTATGGTTATATTATGATGATAATTTATATGTTAGGACATTATTTACATTTATGGTATTACTAACCCCATACTTGCATGTGTATGGTAGGAGTGTGTGTTTTATATTTCTGTTTGATGTGCTTGATGTGGTTGAGGGATGGAGTCATACTTACTTGCTTGTGAGATCCACACAATCGATTGATCCCCGCCATTGTCTGTTATATATCTATACATGTATGTGCATGCTTGTCTTTTATGCAGAATTTCAGGTATCGGGCATCCACTTCCCCGAATTGTCAGGATGAGCGTGCCCTATTGCAATATCTCAAATAGTAAGAGAGGGGAGATAACACACAGGTCCAAACCCCAACCCAAGCCAATATTGTCCGAAATTAAGGGACAAGTTTCTAATTGAGTTCCCTGTCTGAATAAGTCAAGATGACCTGAATTCGTGAATCCTTCCTTGGTGTTTGCTTATTATGGACTTGGTTGATTTTCATATTTTCGGGAGTCAAATATTTTTGCTTGTGTGAATTATTTGATTTAAATAATTAAATTAGGAGTAATTGTAGTATTGCAATAAGTTATATTTTATGATGTGGAAATATTCGATACAGAGAACATTTGATTTTTAAGGTTGATTAAATACCCTTGTTAATTTAAAAGTTTAAATTTGGAATTAAAGGGTTTAATTAATTATTGAATCCTAATATAAATTAAATGGTCTAGTTGATTTAATTAATATTTTAATTTATTAGCTTGCATAAGTTAACTATGTGCTAAAGTATTTATTATTTAATTAAATAATTTTATGTAATTTAAGTTGCACTTTTGATTTAAGTGAAATTGAAATTATAATTAAAGTTAAAAGTTGAGTTTGAGTTTTATTTTAAAAGTGCACTATTTATTGAGTTATTTTATCATGCAACTAGAGAGAAGGAGTTGAGTTCTACTTTTGAGTTTGCATGTTTTGGAAACCCTAGGAGAGATAGGTTTCCTTTATGTAGGGATTTTGGGTATTATTTTCATTATGTCTATCATGTTTTGGAAGAGCTCTCGAAGAGTTGGGAGATTTTAGGAGAAAACTTGTTTTAGTGGGCATTGTTGTGTGATTTGTTTTGAAGGCTTGGATTTTGAAGGTTGTCTTGGGATCTTCTTTACTCCAGTTTTTCAAACATTGGTTGAGGTAGGGTTTGAAACCCTCATTTTCTTTGTAGATTTTTCCTTTGAAAAGATTGTATACTTTGTGTTTGAGATTGTCTGTAATTGTTTTGAAATTGGCTTTTGTTGTAATGTTGGGTTGTTGTGGTGAAAATTGGATTGAATTGATGTTAGATTGATCTGGAATTTCATTTGGGGGCTTTGAAAACCCTAGAATATATCTTTGGACAAATAAGTATCTTTTCCTCAATAAGTTGTTAAAAGATTGAATTGGAAAATTGCATGTGGAATCAGAAATTTTAGATGTTAGCTTTGCTTAGAAACCTAGTTTCTTTTGAAGAAAATCAGTTGGTAATTATTATATTTTGCATGTTTTAATGTTTGAGGGTTTGGATTAAATCTGCTATTTAATTTCAAAAAATAAATATATTGTTTTTATTAAATAAAATAAAAATAAAAAATGTTGTTGTAAAGTTATTTTGTTTTATTAAAAAATTAAATGGAAAAAAAATTATTTAAATATGTGAGGGGAGACGGACCTAACCCGCCCCCCTGCGCCACTTGGCAGCCTGTGGGGTCGTGCGCAGCCCCCAAGGGGACTGATGCACAGGTCCCCGTAGACTGTCGTGCGCAGTCCCTAGAGAGTGTCATGAAAACCCACTGGGACCTACCATGAGCAGTCCCAAAAGGACTGTCACGACAACCCAAAGGATCGTCATGCGCAATCCTTGGGACTGCAATGACAGGTCTTGGGCCCCCCATGCATTTTTTTAATTATAAATTTTCTTTATTTAAAATTTATTTATTAATTATTTTATTTTTTTACGATAAAAATGGACAAAGCCATCAATTTTTACTAATATATAGCTACTTCAGTGGGGCTCCAAGAGGAAAGAAGTAGGAAGAAAACCTCCCTTCGTAGCCAATATGTACAAGTTTACAAAATTACAAAAAAGTGGGATCTTGCCACCAACACCAAGATTGCTAAGAGGCTTACAATCTAAGAATGAGCAAAAAACCAAGATCCCACACCCCAAGCCCACAGGCATACATACGAAGGGCTAGCAACAAAAACATGCCACCCAGGGCAGATATACAGGCCTATACTAACACCTAGCCGAACATTAACAAACCCAAAAAAATACAATGTGAAGCCCGAGAGGCATCAATGAGAGCCCCGATTATGACAAGGGCACCTGCAACTAGAAGAGGGGGAGGTCGAAGCCGTGTCCTCAGAAGAAACCAAGGGAATGCCCAGAGCAGGTTGACTGAACAAGGAGGAGCCCACCAATCCATCGTCTTGTGCGTAGGCCAATAGCAACAAGCAGCAGTCAAAAATGTTGAAGGCGTGCCCATGGACTGAGACTGGGATAAATTCCACCAACGAAGCCATTGTAGAACTGAAACCCACTCTATCCTTATGGGAGATCTTGAGTTTGAAAGCATTGAACATCTTTATGATACCCACATCATTGTCCAAACAAGAAGGGGAGAAGATACCTTCCACCTACGTTGGGGACGCCCCGAGGCTATATCGGGCCACCACATTATGAATGTCCTCCGCGGATGCAAAATCCTCCTTGACCAGCTTCGAAACCACATGCATAAACTGAACATAATCTTGAAAGACATCATAAAAGTTGGAGAGGAAAACTGATAAAATCTGCGAATGGAAAATGCATCTTGGTGAAGAAGGGACCAACACATAATCACTGATGATCTGACGAACAACCGAAGTCACTTCCATAGGTAACAACTTGAATACCACCCGTAAATGATGCTGGAGGTAATCCCTAGTAGTTGGGCACTCCCAATGTTGGATTGGCATTTTAATGCATAAATTTAGAGCCCTGTATTCCATGGTAGACATGGCCCGCGACTAACGGGAACAATGGAGGCAAAAGAAGGTTTGCAGCAAGAAATGTGGATGGGCAAGAAAAGAGGCAGGGCCCTAAAAATAGGCCAAAAATGCAAAGGATGACAACATCCCCCAAAAGCTTTCCTTGTGCGAAGGATATGAGATCTGTACTTCAAGCAAGAAGTGTTTTATCCCAATTAAGTTCGCACAAAATTTGAGGGATATAACGTACATAAACTATGCACGAGGAACCCTTTAAAAAGAAAAGACACTCACGTGAGGAGATGTGAATTAAAGTCTGCCCAGCCATCAAAACTAAAAATCCACACCACCACAACCACAAATTACAAAGCACAAAAAGTAATGATTCAGGCCTGGTACTTCCCCCTACCGTGAATGTACCTCCTTATCAACCCAGACATCGCCATTTGAATTGAGTAGGGAAGTAATAAGACAATCATATTGCCAATGAATATCACCTGAGGGGAGATCTGCCCCCTTATTTTCCAACCAATCATCCAGGCCATTTGCTTCCCTAAAACAATGTGATACTTTGAAATCCTCAAAGGATGGGAGGAGGGCCCAGACCTCCTTGATTATGTATTGAATCTCCCAATTGGAGACTAAAAAGTTGTTGAGATCCGAGATGATGATTTGAGAATCCCCTTCAATGTGTATTTTTTTAATCCCTAGTGATTTAGCCAGACGAGTACCCATGAGCAGAGCCCTAGCTTCGACAATGTTATTTGAGCCAAATGGAATTTTTGAGCTTCTAGCTCCAATGAGGATCGAATTTGAATCTTGAAGAGCACACCCTGCACCAAAGATGCTTGGGTTTCCTCTGGATGCACCATCAAAATTTTAACTTGATAAAGTACTCATCCGAAGGGATCCACTTGACCTCTTTCCTTTTCTCTTTATTTGATACTTTCCCTATCAAGACCCTAGTAAATGGGATAGTAATGAGGGGACAAGAGTTTGTAATTTTTGAATCCTAGGAGGAGAAAAGGGAGGATACCGACTTTGATCTCAAAGTGTATGCATTCATCATTTTTGAAATTGATTTTTCCACCACCCCACAAACCTGCTCAATTGTGCTCTTATCCTTTCTGAAGATTCTCTTATTCCTTTCCCACCAAATAGACCATGTAACCGTTGTTGGAGTCACTCTCCAAATCTATGCAAAGAAATAATCTAACCTGGAAAGGGGTCACTGATAGAGAAGGTCTACCAAAGTAGCCAGCAAAGTACCAAACCATCCTAGTTTCTCCAAGATCCAATACCATATTTCTTGGGCAAAGGGGCAAGACACTAAAAGATGGTTAGGGTCTTCCAATTGAGATTCACACAAAACACAATTAAAATTTGTTGCAATACCCAATATTTGAAGGCGGTCCCCTATGAGAATACGCTTTAGAATTGCCAACCACAAGAAAGACCTAGCCTTAGGAAGAACTACAATATGCCAACAAAATCCGTAAATGAGCTTGTTGGGAGATTGGAGCTTTTTAGACAATTGAATATATCCAAGCTTGACAAAATATCTACCATTCAAAGTAGGAGACCAAATAAACCTATCCAAATTAAGATTAAGAAGAAGAGGCCTCCGGAGAAGGATATTTTGGAGGGCCTCCAACTGATCCTTGGGGAGACCAATTTGAGACAGATCCTTCCAATATGATTTGAGACCATCACCAGACATGGTTATGGAGATATAGTCTTTTACTTTGGAACCCCATCTTGATTTTAAAACTTGGATAGTTGAAAATGAAATGACTGAGGAAGAAGAAATGGGAGGGAGACCATTCCATGAGTCCTCCCAAAAGTTAGCCTGATTCCCTGAGTACATAATCCAAGATAGTTTTGGAAGAATGAGCTGCCGACATTTAATCACAAAATTCCACATTGTCGAGCCTGAGGGAGGATCCTTGATAGTGAAGATTCGGGCAGGATCATCTGAATCTAGGTACTTTAGTCTAATGATTTTGGCCCAGAGGGAAGATGGATTTTCATAGAGTTTCCAAGATAACTTGGCTCCCAAGCTGATATTCCTTTCATATAAGTTATGGAGGCCAAGACCCCCACAATCTTTAGGGCAGGCCATCTTATTCCAAGCCACAAGGGGGATCTTTGAGGAGTTATCCATGTTACCTCTCCAGATGAAATCCTTAATAAATTTCCTGATTTTATCCATAACTGACTTGGGGGCCAATAAGACCGACATGATGTAATTTGAAATTGAAGAAAGGACTGATCTGACAAGAAGAATTCTACTCGTAAAGGACAACCACTTGGCCTTCCAAGTAGAAATCCTATCTGCTATTGACTGATAAATCTTTTTCCAAAAGGAGGCTTTACATGGCCCTTGGAAGAATGGAATGCCCAAATATGTGCTAGGAGCTAGGCCAATTTCAAAACCCATCAAGTCACCAATTGCTCCCTGGATCATCAAAGGGGTATTGAAGAAAAAAACTTTAGACTTTGAAATGCTAACCTTCTGCCCTGATAGAGAACAATATTCTTCCAAAGTATTCTTAATTACCCTTGCTTCTGATATAGAGTTGTAACCAAACAATAAGGAACCATCTGCAAACAAAGTGTGAGTAACTGAAATGTGAGATTGGTGAAGAGTAATACCAGACCACAAACCCTGTGAATTTTTGCAAGTAATCAATCTGCTCAGACCTTCAGCCATAATAATGAATAGAAATAGAGAAAGAGAGTCTCCCTGTCTGACCCCTTGAGTGGCCAAAAAGAAACCACAAGGGGAACCATTGATTAGAACATAGAATTTAGCCCCTTTGACACATGCAAGAATCCATTTAATCCATTTTCTATGGAAATCCATCTTACTCATGATCGTCCGAAGAAAAGACTAGCTGACCCTATCATAGGCCTTCATCATATCCAGCTTAAGTACCATTGATTGAAGCCCTTGAGATTTGACTGAATGGAGAACTTCATGTGCAATTAAAGCCCCCTCAACCATATCCTTACCTGGAACAAAACCCCCCTATTGGTCTGAAATAATCTTGGGGATAATCTTCCCAAGCCGAAGGGCAATAGATTTGGTAATGATCAGAATGGACAGAATCAAGAAACTTATTAAGGATTTCATCTAATTTAATTTAAAAAATTTTAAAATCCTTAATTTAATTTGATTTAAATTTTAATTAGACTATTTTATATTTAATTTATTTTAATTTTTAAATTAGTTTGTTTAATCTGTAATTAATAATATTAGTTTATATTATTAATTGAGACTTAAGTTTTATTTTGTTTTTTATTTTTATTTTTCCTTTTGTTATTGTGAGATGCTCTAATGTATGGACATGGTCTGTTGATGAGATTTTAATCATTATTGGACAATTTATTTTAATTTGTTTATTGGGGATTTTGAGTTGACTTTTGGGAATGGATACCAGAGGCTCAGGATAGGTAATTATTTGATGTTTATAGCCCAATTTTGGTTCACTCAACAATTGTTATGATTTAAATGGATGCTTGGAGAATGATTTTGAGGTATTATGATCAGTGCACATCCCTTATGTTTTGTGGAGCCATTTTGAGGGCCCTATTGTTATCTTTTGTTTCTTTTTAGTTTGTGAACCTAGGTAGGTTAACTAAGTGTATAGGTGGGAAGTGGCTTGCAATAAGCGTCAAAGCCTGCAAGTGGCTATCAGGAGGATAACTTATTACAAGTGGCTTAACACGTGATAATTAAATGAAATTGAGAGTTTAAACTAAATTAATAAGATATTATGTGCCTCACTCATGCTTGAGTTCGTAATTGAGTTTTGACTAGGATGGGTGTGGGAAGAGGCTTGTCGCCTACGTGGACTGGATATAACATAGTTGGTACCTCATCTACATGGGAGGTCACTAATATTGCATAGAGTCACTAAGGCGTCAGGGTCTTGAGAGACTACCAGGATAACCTTAGAGTTGGCTCATGTAATGACACTTCCCTTTATGCATCTTAGGTTTCCTACGTGTATCAGTTGCCTCTGGTTGAGTATGTTATACTTTGTTGTGCTATTGTACCTTTAAGTTAGAATGCTTTCAAGATCTCTTCCTTAGCTTGTTTTATGTTTATTATTGATGTTTGTTATCCGAGTGGGGTCTGTTGTTATCTCCTCAGCACGGTGGGGAGTGGACCATTTAGGTTCCACGAGGTCAGGTTGTAGTGATTCTTTTACCATTTGAGATTTTGACATTGGTGTGTACCAGTGCTGGATGATCCCTGTAGTAGTTGTAACTCATTATTCTTCATTGTGGGAGATGTGTTCTTATCTTTCTTATTATGTGTCCCTTATATCATTGTATCAATTATTCAAGAGATATCATGTTGTGCTTTATTTTGGTAATTGTATTACATACCCTACAACATGTGCAGTGGATGTGGATTATGATGGATACCTTATGGTACCATTTGTATTTATGTTATCTTTTATTTGATGTTGTAATTATCATTCAATTGTATACATGATATTTGTAATTATATCTAATATAAAGTAATTAATTAGTGTTTACGTAATCTACGTTAAGGAACCCTTGAGATTTGTAATATTTGTTGAGTTGTATTTGTATGTGAGTTGTAAATTATGGTGTATTGCTTCTGCATTGTAAAACATTGTTGTTGTTGTTGTTTGTAAATACTTAAGAAAAAAATTTATCTTGTAAACTTAGTTGCATGTTTAGGTTAATTTCTCCTAGGTTCCTTGGCGGGGCATTATAGGATATCTCAAAGATGCATAAGAACATGCCTTGCAAAAATCAAGACATAATAAGACCAACTTGATTCAACAAGTTACAACCATACTGACTATGTGTTTGTGTTTTTACAGTAGTTTGGACATTGAATTTTGATGTTTTGTTGATGTTGTCTAGTTTCAAGAATAAGGTACCTCGTATAAGACTAACTTGTCTGGTTTTTAAGTGTTCCCTCCCTTGTCTAAGACAACATGGTTTTGTTTTTTAAAAAGACTTTGCTACAAGACTTGGTTGATAGATAAGACAATGAGTCAGTTTGACTGAGGACCTATTGACAAGTTGACAATTTTGACTTGGTTCTGTTGAAGCTCAGACTTGTTGTATGACATCTTTTAATGCCTATTGAAAATGCTAAAGAATTGGTTTATGTACAGAGGAGATTTATTGTAGGATTTTCTAAGTTTTTTAAAAAATTATTTGTCTTTGACAACTTTTTGTACTTGTTCAATGTTTTTGGTATTTTCTCATAATGTTTATGAACTTTTCGAAGGTCTTTTTTCAATTTTTAGATTTTTTCAAGACTTTTTACACTATTTTTTATATTTTTCTAAGGATTATTTTTCAGATTTTTTAAGGATTTTTTAAATCACTAAATGAGGTGAAAGACATATGTCAAGATTCATTTGGAGGCATGATTGTATTTATTTTCCCTAGTCTCTAGTGTTGTCCTCAATTTTGACATCACAAAATTGGGGGAACCCTACACAAATTTCTCATAGATTTGTAGGCGTATCTTCTATGTTTTCAATGCATTGATAAGGTGTCATGAAGGCAATCAATCATCATTGAGTTCCTCTTTATTCAAGCATTATCAGTGCATTCTTTTGAAGGTTTATGTCAAGTTAATCATCTTAATGCTTTTCAAAACATGTTTTTCTTCTCTGACTGCAAGTGCTTGATTTTGGAGAATCTTCAAGTCTCTTATTTATTTTTCTTGTGTTTGTGTTTAGTTTTTAATCTTGTTTTTTCTTAGGATTACAGCCCTTGAAATTCTTCTCGTTTCGAGCTATCTCAAGCCTCAAACAGAGTTGTCTATCTCAAGTTATAAAGGTAAAGGTGGAGTTTTTCAGACTGACATCGTGTCTTATTAAAAATCCTCCAAAAATGGGTTTTTTTATTGGCAATTGCACAAAATAAAATTATTATTAATATGTAAAGTGGATTTTGACCCCCTATTTTCAAAACTCAGCTCATTCTGAGTTGATTTGTCCATAATTTTTAATGTTTTAATGAAAATGACTTTTTCTAGTCTATTTTCATGCTACTTTATTGAAAACTATAGTTACATATTAAAAATAATTACATGAGACACTTTAAATGCATAAAAATGGGGTTTTTAAATGCAACTACATATTTTTAATTAAAAATATATCACTTAACATGTGTAAGTGGGGAATTTGAACCCAATAACACATGTTTTTGCATTTTAAAAACTTATTATTGTGTGTTTTAACTTGAATAATGACTTAAAGGCACAAAGGTGGGGATTTTTAACTCAATAACACATATGCTATGTGTATTTGATGTTTTAAAAGTGAAAATATATGTTATTGGTATTAAAAAAAACCCGTCATTAATTCTCCAAATAAGGTGTTTTTCTTTAAATACACACGGTGGCAATTTTTGGGTTGAAAGCACATGTTATTGATTCCTAAAAGTCTGTTATTATGTGTTTTACCTTAAGTTTTAACTCAAAAGGTCAACGACAATGATTTTAAGAGAGAAAGCACATGCTTTCTCATTTCAAAAACATGTTTTTGCCCTTTTCTTCTTGAACGTTTGAAGCTAGATGGTGATTTGGGGCAGAAAATGCATGTGTTTTGGAGTCTAGAAATCATGTTTTGCCTCTCATACTTAGGCGTTTTGGCTGCATACTCAAGGATGGTGATTTTTATTGCAAAATCACATGGTTTTGAATGTGTTTTCCCTTCTAAACAACCCATTTATGGCGCGTTTTTACTCAAAAATACCCCATATTTGGCTATTTTTCTTCATCAAAACCTAACGTTTTGCTTCTAAGGTGAGCTATTGGGCATTAAATTTCATTTTTAGCTTGTTTAGCATTCATTCCAAGCTATTTTTTATTCCCTAGGTGTCATTTTTGGTTATCATTGTACATTGCATTTGATTTAGTCAATATGGTTGCTATTCTTGTGCATTTATCCTCTTGCTTCCCACTCTTGGCAAGCAACGAATCTCGACTCTAAAATTCATTCATTTTTAGAGGATTGAATCAAGATTTGGAAAATATATAAGTCTCTTTGCTTCAATCATTTCTAAATCCAAAACACCTTTTGGATTTATTTCAAATTTTGCATAGAGATTTGAAGAGACTTATTCCTTTGCTTTTTGTGGAAAAGAGGTAAGGTTTCTTGTGATTTTAATATGGCAAAGTTGTATTTATGTTTGTTCTTTCATTTTTTTGGCAAATATCTTCATTTCATTTTTTGATTTAAATTTGTTTTGTGATATGTTATGTGCTACTTCTATCTTTCATCTTCATTTCTCCGAGTTGCGTATGCACTCAGGATTAAAAATATCATTCTTAAATTAAATTATCAAGGAAAGAAAGCTCACTTTGCAACATGCTTTTGCATCCAAAAATCCCACTTTCATGCTTACACGCACTTCATCCACTCTTTTCATATCACTACCACATGAATTAAAATTCGTGATGTTGGTTGCTTACACATTTTCTTATGATGAAAACATAGTAATTCATTATAAGTATACGTTATGCCACCCATTTTTTATGCATTCTTCACACATAAATCTTGTTTACTGCATATTTTATTACCTTCCAAAAACCCATTTTTGGGTTTTCCCATCACATAAGTACATATTTTCAGCTCAAACACATGTATTCATTCATTGTCTCAAATTTTTCCAACCATACTCCTTATGCAAAAATCCTGAAACTCACACTTGTGCATCCAAAGAAGTACAATGGATCCATCCCTTGAAGATGTTCTCATGTTTTGGAATTTTCATGTCACAGTTGCTTGTGCCCACAACCTTTATATGTCAGATGAGATTGTACCAGGTAAAGGTAAAGAGAAGAAGAAAATGAAATACCAATATGATTAATATCATAATTCCATTCCTCCTTCACAAGTTACTTCATACTATGAATACCCAAATGACACAAATATTTCACACATGGGTATTGATAATTTTTCTCAAAAAAGTGAATGTTGCAGCAATATAAGATATGTTCTACATAAAGCAAAGTAGCATACACTTGGTTTCTAATTTCTCCTTGGATGCCCTTGAACTGAAGTTCATGTTTACTTGTGCCTGAAACTTTGATCACACATCTAGAACCATTAGAGATCAAGATGGAAACACTGTAATTAGTCTAGATCTTGAGACTATTGATAGAATCTTTCGATTTCCTCCTACTCCATTAGTCACCAATATTTCAAAGCAAAAGGCTTTGGATAGGTGGAACGAGGATACAATACATTGCATCAAATACATAAATGATAATTGACTAGTCAACAAAAGGCCAAATCTTGTAAGATGGCCAAAGGGGGGTGTGCCACATAGATTTCAAAGAGGAGATCAATGATCTCATCACACTGCTTCGCCACATCATAGTCCTTAAAGGATCTAACATTTTTTAGCCTTGTATGTACAAATACATCTCTCTCATCATCAGAACCAAGCAAAAGAAGATCTTCTTGTAAGGAAACTCAGAGTGCGGAAACAGCTTCCTACGCTAATCTCTATAGGAGAGTATTGTGCAAATTATTTTAAATCCTTACAATTTCAGATTCGTTAACTACTTTAACAAAGATATTGCAACCACATACCATACATACAGAAAAATAGAGAATGACACAATGATATACCCTGGGGAAACCTTTCGGTAAAAACCCCAGCACTCCAAAACCTGCACAATGTATTGATCAAAACTATTACAGCTTACAATACACTTGCAATGCAAGTTCTTTCAGAAGATTTCTAAACCCTTGAAGACAAATCACAGTAGCATAAAATGTTCCAATAATACACTCGCATCATATCTCTTTGCAACCCTAAAAAAGCTTACATCAGTTGCCACATGTCTTCACCTGTCATTGAATCTTCCTGACATAGCTCTTACGTGTCATAGGAATCCATCATAACCATTTTAGCCATGATCTCCTTACACACAATTCAAGATGCTGACACATCAACATTATTTGCAAGAAATACATTTTACAAAACAAATAATAAGAATAGGAATTATCCAAGGTTGAGACACCTTATTCCTAACACTTTTGGGGAGAGATGATCAACGATATTATCTGTGAGAAGTTGTCCTGAGTCACTACTATTGGGATGTTCTACATGAATTCCTACTTGGTATATTGTTGTTGCCCTAAATTCTTTCTTAGGACTCACTACCAAGAGAGATAGGATATTGGTTCTCATTTGGGAGTACTATGATCAACTACCTTTAAGGGCTAGTTGAATGCATTACAAGAGAGTAAAAGATACCTTATATGGGAATTACATGTGCTTATTTGATATGGAACTTCAAAATAATCGATGTGTTGGATGTGGCATAGATCAAGGTGAAATAATATGGCTGCATGTTTCTATAATTCCCCAACTTCACATACTTGCAAGTTGGGTATTTTAGAGGTGAACCATACACACTCCCATGGTACGCTACTCACAAAATTATTTTGATGGAGTAGGCAAGGAAGCTCATGGAAATGCGATGAACATCAGTCCACATTGCATAGACTAGGATTGGTATTTCCTTAAGAAATCCATTAAAGATTGGTGGATACTCTTTGGACACTATGCCCAAGGAAAAGAACATGGAGTTCAAACTTTTAAAGGATTACCTTGAATAAATTCATAGCTAGAAGCTACTTTGACTTGAGGGGTTTTGAATGACAAGATGAGGATGAAGTTTTTGAATGTACACTAGCTCGAGGATGTATGATTTTACTTGTGCATAGAGGTGGATATCTAAAAGATGGATTATTGTTGGTTGACCACCAAGAAAATTATTGACTTCAACCTTGTAGAGATCCCTGCTAATGTTGTAGATGATGATGATATACTTGATCTAGACTACATGAAACATCATGTGGAGAACTTGCCCATTCTACCTCTAATATGGTCATATAAGGAGAGTACCTCTATTTGGGTTTGGTTTCAATCAATCCTTGCCAATACCAATATCTGGTTGAAGAGAAGGGGCCTTGAATGTATCAAAATCAAGCTAGGAAAAGACTTTGACTTTGATGGTCCAGTTGGTTTTTAAAGTTAAAAATTAAAGCTAAGGATAAGGATGGT